>VDFB02270651.1:488992997-489238135 GCA_007258455.2 Sequoia sempervirens
ATATCAATAGTGTGTGAATCCAAAAGCTTGGCTACACAGGCTCCCCCTTATAGTGCACTCTCTTCTCAGTCCAACCAAGCTTCTAACCCCCATGAAACTCCCATGGCAGATTGATCAGCTCTACTAAAGACTAGGAAGACATGGAATGCTTCACACCAACCAGTGTTGTACTCGCAAATAGAAGATTTTGGGCTCACTACACAAGATTTTTTAATTCAGAACCCCATTCGAGTGGCCATACATGGGGCAAGAGATTAATCACCAATTAGGTGGCACTCCAACTTGAAGAGGTTAAGCTCTACAAGGTTTATGGGAGTACTACTCTATTAGTATGACACATCCACACTTATAATCTTAGGTTTTCCCTTAAGATTCACATTTACATACTGGTCAGGGGTAGCTTGGCTATAGCTTTGTTGCTAGTTTGAGTCATGTTGGGGTGATGAAATCCCCAGGCAGGCCCAATTTCTAAAGGAAATAATAATTTCTCTTACAACCAAGATCACATTACTATGCAAGGGGAGAGGGTACTTCAGTTATTTCATCAGGGTTACACAAGGATAAAGTGGGTCTAGCTTTTTGATCACCTAGTTTTCATAGGGTGAGAGCATACTCACCTACCACTTTCAAACACAATCAAAGAAAATGAAAGAAATGTTTATTTTAAGTGCACCAAAAATAAATGTGTTGTAATCTAAAAATAACAAGCATAATGTTTATAATTGAGTCTTCGACACTCGAACCTACAAAACCACAAGTTAGTAGTTTGCTTAAATCATCTTGGACTCACGAAATATAACCACCACATGCTACCAAAAAAAAAAATAGTAACACGAAAACCCTATGCTAGAAAAGAAAACCAGAATGCCAAACATAAAAGAATAGAAAATAGAAAAAAACATAATGCAAAACAGAGAATGACATAAAACAGAAAAAAAAGAATGCAAAAGGAAGAAAAAAATTTACCAGACAAATGCGTCGCATTAGAGTGAATGCATCTTAGTCTAACAGGAAGATGTGGCTTGTTTATGCCAAATGTGGTGTTTCGTATTGCATATGCAACACCTCTGATTGATTGTATCATTTTATCTTTTGAATGCACGTGACACATCTAATGCGGTGCGATAAAAATCAAATGTTGCTTTCTGTACCTATACCCACAAAAAATGACAAAAAACTAAAAAAACCATACGAAACAAAAAATAAAGTAGTCGACTTCACCAATGTATCAATGGGTTAATTTCCTAAAGTTAGATTATCAAATATTAAAGCATACAAACCCAAAGAAGCTATCAAGAACAATGAAAGCAAATAACAAGAATGATTATACCATATTCCTCATTGAAGCTTGCTTGATCCACCTTCATAGCACCTTCTAACTTGCTTATTGTTGCCCTCTGATCGAGTGTGTGAGCAATACTTTTACTATGCCAATGTCCTAAACAAGATTTGAAGGATTTGATTACTATGCCTATGATAAATAACAAAATGACTATGCCAAGAAATTCCTAAGACTTTAATGAAATCAAGTATAAATGCTGCAATATCTAAGTATGAGTGTGAGTAGTCGAAAATGTGAGAAAATTGTCATTTTATAGAAAATACAATTTTGGATGGATGGGCGATATTGAAAGTTGACAGAAGCCTAAAATCAAAGGTCCAAATTTCATGTGGAAATCCCTAATTAGGGTTGGGGAAAAATCATTAAATGAGTGGTTGAGATGTCATCTGAGAAGATCGAATCAACAGTCGAGAATAAATGAGATAATTAATCAAAAAGATAAATATTTTCAAAAATCAAGAAGATAAGAGTTGAACTGAAAAATAGATTTGGAAAATCAAGAATTTTTCCAATTGCTTGATTTTTGGAAGAATATTACCAATTATAATTAAATAAATTCAAAATATGGATTTTGGGTGATAATAAATAATCAATTTTCAGGTTATTTACTAAAATGAACTGACAGTCAAGAATGTGAGATAATTATTTAAAATGAGCGAAATGTTAAATTTGGCAATTAAATAATTAAAGATAATTATTTAATTTTGGAGGATATTATTAATAATTAAATAAATTAATAATTTCATTTAATTATGAGAATTAGTGACATTAAATAAATAAATGAAATTCATTTATTTAATAATCAATAAGAATAAATGAATAAAGGTAATTAAATAAATTAAGAAATTTATTTAATTGTAAGAGGACAATAGACCCTTAGTGACATATTGAATAAATAAATATTATTTATTTATTTAATAATCATGAAGAATATAAGAGACATGGATTAATTAAATAATTTTAAATTATTTAATTAATTGTCGAATGTGGACCGAGGACATAATTAAATGTCACAATTATATTAGGACGAAAGTGGTAAAAATAGAGCTTGCAAACCTAGGTAATTTTTATGTGTCCTATCAGCTTTCACTTCATCTTTAATGTTCACGAGTCTATCTAACAACAACTCTTCAACATCATCCTCTTTTTGCATTACCTCCTCAAATCTGTTATTCCATTTCACCTTTAATTTATCAAGAGGAAGACACTCTTTGATAGAGATATCCACACTGACCAAAATAGTAATCATTGCTTCTAATTCATCAATTTGTTCATTCAAGTCCTTATAGGCTTCGTGAACTTTAGTTTTATGTTCATAGATGAATTTAGACATAAACCTAATTATGCTCAATGTCTTCTCAATGAAATCTACATTATCCTCATCAAGGATTGATTTCTCCAAGAGAGTCTACTTTGGCACTTTGTTGATGTCTTTTAGTTTATTGAAATGCTCTCTATATTCTTCCTCTTGTTTCTCTGACACTTCAATATGTTGATCCTCATCAAGGATTGATTGCTCCAAGAGAGTCTACTTTGGCACTTTGCTGATGTATTTTAGTTTATTGACATGCTCTCTATATTCTTCCTCTTGTTTCTCTGACACTTCAATATGTTGATTCATCTCTTCCCCCAAATTCAATGCACCTTCATGAACTTTAAAACCATCAACAAGTTTCTCACCAACCTCTTGATTAATTCAATCACTCCATCTATCAAGCACCCCAACTTTACTTCTCATTTGTACCAAATCATCAGCCTCTTTCTTGGTTAGTAAGATTGGGGTCTTTGGAGTAGTAGCTTGTTGAGAAATAGGAGTGGAGACATCCTTCAAGAACTTATTCAACTAATCCAATTGGGACTTAAGTTCATCCTTCCTTTTTTTATCCTTGATCATCCTAGATTTGGTGGAAGATGCCACAATGTCAATAAGATTCATTTGTTGATTTCTTGTAGGTCTCGCCAAATTAATAGTTCCCAATTGGTAATCAGTCACTTGCATATCATTTCTATGTTTTTGTACCATAGGGAGTGCACATTCAACTATAATATGACCTACCTTTATGAGCTTCATGGAGTGGAGGACCCTCGCCTTTTTCTTGGGCATCTCTCTATATTTCCATCATCATTTCATCCCAATTCAAAGACTGAGGTTGAACTATTTGCTTCCTCTCAAGGTCTAGTTTCATCCATGTTGGAGCAACAGGAGTGGTAGCTAGTTGCATGGAAGAAGAAGCAGTAGTGGCAGAGGAAAGAGGTTGTAGAATGGTGGTCTTAGGTTGAGAATCAACCTCTTGTATTTGTTGTTTTTCCCTTTCTACAACTTCTTTTGCAAGCCTTTCAACTTCAACCTTGTCTTTTTGCTCTTGCATCTTTTTAGCTTCTAGTTCCTTTTTCAAACGTCCTTCTTCTATCCTCCTCTCCTCATACACTTCATCTCTTTCTCTTTCAAGCTCTTTAACTTTATCCCATGCTTCTTTAGACTTTTGTTCATGGTTGGCAAGTTCTTCAACCTCCTTTTCTATTTGTAGGTGTTCTTCCTCTTCTTTCCTCCTATGAGCTTCCTCAACAACCTGAAACTTAGCCTCAAAGGCTTCTCTTTCCCTTCTTTGTTGAGATTTCTCCTCTTCTAGCTCATGGATCTTCTGTAACATAGAAAATTTATCCCTCTCCTCTTTGGTCTTGAACTCTTGCTCTTTTTGATGTTGTGACAAGTCTTCTTTCTCTTTTTGTTTCCTTGATAATTCTTCCTCCCTAGCCTTAGCCTTAGATTCTTATTTCTTATCAAGTTCCTCAGCTTGTGCTTTGGCCTCTTCTTCCCTTTTGGCATCTTCAAATAATTTCCACTATTCCTCAGGAGTGAGGAAATTTTCAATTTCCACATTCCCAACTTCTTCATTGGATGCAAATACATGAGTTTCCTTGTTAGATTGGGTGGCCTTAGAATGTGCATCAATATCATGGATTTAAATTTCCTTCTCCTTCCCTTTTAATGATTCAACCTCCTTATGAAGGGTTTCAATTGGCATCTCTTCAATTGGTTGCTTTGTAAGAGAAGGCTGAGTTGAGGTTTCACCTCCAGCTTCTGTTGTGACCCCATCTACATGTAATTCAAGAACATTTTGAGCAAGAATTGTAGGTTCAATATTTTCTCTAGATTACTAGGGAAAAATTCAAATGTCTCCTTTGGAGTTGTCTTTCTTTTCTTTCTCGTATATCCCTCGGTGGCACTAGAAACTTTTCTCTTTTTAGAAGTTTGAGCCTCTGGCTCCTTGATCCTCATAACTACCCACTAGATACTTCTATCCAGGAATGGCCTTGCAAATTGTTTGATGTCAATGGATTCATTTGCATCCCAATCCATTCAATCCATTTCTTTAGTACTTATATTATCAGCATCATACTAGGGATCCAAGGTTACACCATCATCTGACAATGTGTCAATAATATCCTCCTTCATCTCATACTCAATCATGAGTGGAATGGGAAATCTTTCATAATTCCTTCTTAGATCATACTCATGCTATAGTTCCATCCAAAACTCCTCAAGAAAATTGAAATTATTGTCCAAAATTGTAGGAAGAAAACCTTGCATCTTGTGCTTGGGATCAAACTACTTCCTAGATGTATATAATCCTAAATTCAAATGGATAAATTCATCACAAATTACCTTGGCTGCCACATTATGTGCAAAACTATACTCACCTAACTTCATGGTAAATTTGTGAAAACCAGGATTATGTTTATTAGAAAACTTAGTGTTGACTCCTATGGCCTGATAAATGAAATACATCAAAAAAATTAATTATTGCAGCATCTAGGAAATAAATAAAGATGACCATAAAAACCAACTAGACTGAAATAGGTGAACTTGGGGTATTGGATATACCAATTCCCTCAATCTACAATGAATGTCATGGCATATGTGCTCAATCTATACCCTGCATCTCTTATTAGTTGATTAATGATGTCATACAAGAATGCATCATTAACTCTTCTATAATGTGGCTTAGAGGTTTCCAAAGTCAACTAATCATAGTGATCCCACACCTTCTTTTGTCTAGGGCCATCTCCCAATACCCCAACTACACTTAAACCAGGAAATATGCCTCTTCTTGCAACTGCATATATCACATAGGAAGTCATGAAGAAGCTCTTTTCCTCGCTCAATTTTAGCATCCGATTATGAAGGAACTCTAATAAAATCATTGGCCAATAAAATTGCTTCCTACCATCCAAAATAGTTTGAATGAATGGAAACATCCAGTCCTTGAATTGTGAGGAATCTCTCTTCCCAAACACTCTAGAAAAAATCATGATTATGCCACCAATATCCTCACCAAAATATGATCTCTTATGCTGGTCATGGACCTTGGAAGGGGATTTCTTTTCAACTCTCATCCAGTGTTTGTTCATGTGAGTTTTGTTGGCCTCCTTTTTGTTTCTATATAACTACAATGCTTCTACCTCATTGAGTTTCCTAGGGTTCTTGGGTGTAGGTTCATTAAACATGAACCTTATCATCTTTGGTGTAAGATCAATGATTATATTCCCCTACAAGTCCACACATTGTTTGATTGTGGGATTGTAAGCCCCAGCTACAATAAGTATGAGTTATGGGAATTGGACTGATAGAGGAAAGATGACAACATATGCCAACCTAGATTGAACAATTCTCTCTATTCTCCCTATGACATCCTCTGTGAATGTTTCTTCAAACAACTCCTCATAATTGAATGGGCCCAAGTTTGTATTTATGATATCTACCCAATTTTAATCCACCTTGCTAGTTGTAATAGTAGGACTTTCATGCTTGTACCTCAAGGTGTAAGGGAGTTTTTCCACTTCTATCATTTTAGGCTTGGTTCTTTGCCTTGAACTCTCTATAGGTTGGATTCTTTGAGAAGCATCCTCTAATACTCCTAACATCCTCTATTCCTACAATACAACCATGGATTAGATGAACAAAGGCATGACAATCATTACATCATACATTACCTCTCATACCATTCTTATTCCCTCAAGATAACTCTCCATACTTAGTAAATTTTTTTATCCACCGCAAGTGGAGTTAGTGAAGAATTAGGAACATAAAGCTTTTAACATAGGAAAAATTAGGATTAGAACCAAAATGATACCAAAACTAGAATTGGAATGGAAACCAAACCCAAAACTAGTTGATAGTTCCAAATTTGTTTCCCACTCTGATTTTGCTTCTTCCAAAAAAAAAAAGGTGAAGAACAGAGCCAAAAATCATCATAAGTGAGATCATTTTGGGAATTGACTCTCATCCAAACACTTATGGGGTGATTTTGTTCCCAGATCTACTTCTACTAGTTTACCATTCAAATGAAGCAATTTTTGAAGATGCTATTTTATGAGCTTAAGACTTGGGTCACATGGAATTATAATGAAACTTTAAATTTATGGGCCTAACCTCACCCCTTTAATAGGACAAAGACCAAATTTAAACCCTAAGGGGCTCGACATTGTAAAGGTTGTTGCACAAACCCTAGTTTGCATGACTCATCAATTTAGGTAATTAGGGCATCAAGAACCTGTCATGAAAACTACTAAACTAACATGGGAATAGGATCAAAGGGGCCATAAAATATATTTTGAAATATTTAAAATACAAAATACCTCATCAAATGAATCCCTAATTAAAACTAGGGCACGACAGAATGGACATGCCACGAAAACAACAATAGAATGACAAAAACAAATGGGAAAAGTAGAAAAAGAAAAATGAAAAATGAAGAAAGACCAAAATGAAACCAAGAAAAAAAAGGGAATGAATGAAAATCCACAAAAGGTCTCATGAATGTGCAAGAACACCACAAAGAAGGAAAATGAAAACAACAATAGAACGAGAGAATGAAAAAGCCAAAAGAATAGGAAAATGACCCTACCTCGAAATGCCAACAAGAAAGGTTGAAACTTGAGATAAATCCACTCACCAGAATACCTCTACAATCAAATCATGTTTCTCTCAAAGCTACTTAGGCTCTAGTTTGCTAAAACAAGTTAGACAATAAAGATAATGAACCAGTTAACCTTGATTAAGGTTTAAAAATCATTTCACATGTGTGAGGAGGCTACAATTAATGTAATAAATGCAGTTCATTGAGAGTGGAACCAAAAATGTAAATGAATAATCAACCAATGTAGAAATCAAATGTAGGGCAGACATGGATGCAAATTTGGAACAAAAAAAGAAACCTTACCCAATTATATTATCCAACTTTGAACCCAATTTCAGTCTCATGGTAGGGACAAACAACAAAGGGAAATGGGAGTGGAATTGGAACCAAAATAGGATCCAAAATTTTTACCAAGTTCCAAGTTCAGTTCCAATTCCAGTTCTGCTTCTAGAAAAGGAACAAAACACTGAGACAAGGAAAAAAAAAATGATAGGAAACAAGACTGGAATGAAAATTGAATCTAGCTAAGACACCAACAAAGAAAAAAACACAAAGGAAGTGAGTGGGAATGGCATAAGGACCAAAAAAAAATTCAAAACTTTTACAAAGTCCCAAGTTCAACTCCAATTTTGGTTCCACTTCTTCCAAAGTAAAAATAAAACACAAGGAAATAAGAAAAAACTCAAGGGAATAATGGACCTAGGAGCACAAGACAAACCAAAAGACAATGAAAAGAATGAGGCAAGGGTAGGGCTGAAACCATAACCAAATCTAGACATGGAACCTTCAAAAGTTTTGAGTCCAGTTTCCATTCTGACTCCACTTCTACAAGACCAAAAAGAAACAAGGACTTGGGAGGAAAAAGAACAACTCCTAAGACCCAAACAAAAAAATGAGGACAAAACAAAAATAAGGGGGACCAATTTTGATCCAAAACAAAATGGGGTGGTTATGCAAGGCATAACAGATGGTGACTCAACTAGGAAAAATGGTTTAACCATTTTCAAGACACTAAAGAATTTAGTCACTAATAACCTCTAGTTTCTGGACATGCTAACTCAAGTAGGATCAGATATATTGAGCAAGGTTGAGCTGGAATCTCAAATATAAATTAGCATGAACTACTTTGAATATGAGAGTGTGCATATATGATGCATCCTTCTTCATAAAAACTTTCCTTACCCCTGAACAACTATACCTAAGATTCAAGCTACATAGGTTGAGTCCTTTAACTATCGTGCAATGAAATTATAGGCATTTATCCATTGCTAGACAGGAATTCATAGCCTTGATGAAGATATATTTAGTTCTCTCAAAGTATTTCTCTACTACCAGATAGGCATCTATAGCCCCGATAGAGATACTTGAATCACCCATTTTGGTGCAAGAGCACCTACACCTCATCCTCCATTTTTGTACATTTGATGAAAACAAAAGGTTAGGAGGTTAGAATGAGTATTTTTGAGTCTTTTTGTCATTAATAAGGTCAATCAAGACCATTGAGAAATATCTAGGTTGAGTTTTTGAGTTTTGAGTCAAAATGTGCAACAATGCAATCTTGCACTAAAAGTTGTTTTTGTAGCCTTTGAAGGAAACTATGTGAATTTGTGCAAGGTTTTGGGTCTTGAAAATTTAATAAGGCTGTTTCAAGGTTATTTTAATGGTTGTTAAGGTCTTAGGTCTTTAGGATTAAAAAGTTTCTTCAAAATGCAAAGTTGTCATAATGACATTTGGTGTAAAATCAACATTAATGATGTAATCTCATTAACTAATGGTTCCCTCCTTCAAAAATAAGTTGGGGGAAGTTTTAAATGATGGGGAACAAGTTTAAAAAGTATCCCTTGGGTCGAGGCTAGGCTGTTGTTGGTAGTTTTGAAGTTTTGAAGCTTTAAATATAATAAAAACTCAGTTTTTCTGTTTTTACCAACATTTTTCATTGTTCTCATGTTTGGTATAGTCTAGTACATCATTGTACAGGATCCCAATTGAAATAGTTTGAAAGAGGGTAGATTCTACTTTCTTTTGGTGGTAATTTTACTTATTTTTATTAATTATTGAGTAAGTTACATCAATTTTAGTGAAAGTGGGTCTGAAACCTTGCAAAACAAGGGTTTGGTCACCAAAATGGATGTAACTCCCATTTCCACCATGTGAAAAATCTTAAACTTGGTAGATTGGTAGATTTAGGACTCCTTTACATGCTGAAATTTTTTTCATATTGAAAAATGGAGTTTTTCAAAAGTTGTGTGATGCCCTAGGTCTGGTTTTACCTTGAAATAGTCCATAAAATGATCATTTGTAAGTTTTTCTTCTAATTTATGAGTATTTTAAAGAAATATAATGGATGGAAAGCATGTAACAGGTCTTGGGGAACCTATTAAATTATTTTAAATCAATTATGGGTGTTGGGGTGTTCCTTGACAAGTTGATTCCTTCTTTGTACAAGCCAAATGAAGCCTTTTAGTGGCTTGTAAATTAGTTATTTGATACACTTGCTCTTGGTGTTTGGTCCTATGCTTTTGGGGATCTATAAGGGTCTATTTAAGAAGTATAAAACATGGTTTATTTATATGTTATTTCCCTTTAAAAAAATTTTATCATGACTGTCCTATTGGTGAGTGCTAGAAGGAATGCATGGATAGTATGGCAGCAATGGGGGAATGAGAGTTTCTATGAGCAAAGACTGGTTGGTTGTTCATGTTTTGTCATATTAAGAGTGTCCAAATCATCTCCAAGTCATGTGGTGATGTTTGGTTGTGTGAGTCAAGCTATATGATCAAATTGTCTTATTGAAGGGTAGAGTTTAACAAGTGTGTCAAGTTGGGTGGTTCCCCTACCACTTTGCATCATAGTGGTATCAGAGTAGAGAGTAGGTTTTGGTTTGCATTTTGCAGATTGAAGAAAAGGAAAGGTTGAAAATATTCCTCCAAAGAGCAAAGATATGGCTAAAGAGATGAGGGAGATGAAGGAAAGGCATGCAAGAGAACTCAAAGAGTTGGAAGAGAGAGTCATAGCCCTGGAGACAAACAAGAGAAGAGATGTTGAAGAGAGTGAGATAGAAGAAGAGGAAGATGAGGAGTTTGAAGACGTGGAAGAAGAACTTGATCCAGAAGACCAAAGAATGGAAAAGTTGCTGAAGGTAGTGAAAGGTGACAAGCCTAAGGTAAAACTTGATGTTTCTAAATATGGTGGTAGTCTAAATGATGAAGAACTACTTGTTTGGATTGCTGCATTAGATAACCATTTTGAATGTGAAGAAGTTCCCGAGGAGCAAAGAGTAAGGATTGCAAAGACTAAGTTACAGGGTCATGCATTGGTATGGTGGGATTACTTTCAGTCTAAAAGGAGGAAACAAGGAATGTCTATGATCACATCATGGGAAAAGATGATATCAAAATTGAAAGGTAAATTCTTACCCAAAGACCACCAAGTTAAAATGTTTAAGAGATTACAAAACTTAAGACAAAGGGAAATGGATATTAAGTCTTATACTGAGGAGTTTTATAAACTAAGTTTAAGATCTGGTCATCATGAGAATGAAGATGAAAAAATTGTTAAGTATGTTGGTGGTTTAGGGTTTAATGTACAAGATGAATTGGTTTTGGATAACCCTAGGAGTGTACAGGATTGTTATCAAATGGATATCAGGGTGGAGGAGAAATTGAAGAGAAGGCAAGACAAAGCAGTAAGAGGTAGAGGTGGTGCACCAAGAGGAAGAGGATTCATGTCTAGTTCAAAGCCAACCAATGATAATCAAGAGGATGCCATGAAAGGCCAAGAGCAATCTGATTCTAGAGGTGGATGGAGAGGCATAGGAGGTAGATTTGGAGGAGGTAGGAATCCCAACAATGCATTTTTAGGAAGATGCTATACTTGTAACCAACCTGGACACCCATGCTTCAAATGTCCTAAAAGGTAAGGTTCAAGCTCTCATGGAGGAGAAAGGAGGAATCAACTAGTGCATGAAGATGAAGAGAGTGTGACTTCACTGGTAGTGAACCTCACATCAAAAGTTGGAGAAGCCTTGATGCTACACAAACAACTTTTGAAGACTTCTAAAGAGGAGGAGCCATTGTATAGAAAATCACTCTTTAGAATCAATTGCAAGGTACAAGGTAAGGTATGTAGGATGTTAGTAAACTTAGGTTCAACTAAAAACATGGTTTCTTGTGAAATGGTGAATAAACTCAATTTGAAAAGAATTCCTCATTATTTTCCTTACAAGGTCTCTTGGTTGAGCAATGGTCAATCATTGATAGTGAATGAACAAGCTATGGTAAATTTTCAAATAGGTGAGTACAAGGATAGTGTACTTTGTGATATTTTTCCAATGGACTACTGCCACATCCTCCTTGGATGGCCATGGTAGTATGATAGGAGTGCCATCTATGATGGGAAAGCAAATAAGTACTCAATCATGAAAGGTGGAAAAAGGTTTGTTTTGACTCCTTGGATAGAAGATGCTAAAGGTAAAGCAAAGGTCATAATGTGTGGCAAGAAGGAACCTATGAATGTACTAAAGGAAAGCAAATATTCTGATGTTTTCATTTGTTCTAAGACTAAAAATGTAGGGATAACAAATGTAGAGGTAAAAACAAGGGTAAGAAATGATTTGGCTAAGACCATGCATGACAGTGTGTTAGTAGGAACTATTGAATGCCCTATAGTTAAGATTGGGTCTGAGAAACAAAAAAAATTTGCTGGAAGTACAATACATAAGTCTGATTTGACAGTGACAAAATAACTTGTTGAGGCAGTGAGTGAAAGACAAGAAAAATAGGGCAGAAAGGATAGTTACAAGAATAAAGGTGACAAAGGAAAGAAGAAAGATCATAGAGTTACTAATCCTTGTTTGTATGTAGGTGAAAGACACAGTCAACAATCCAATCTTGGTCAGGGAAAAGATAAAAGATTGTTTATAGGTCTGAGGAGAAAGAAGAGGGAAAATAAATGTATCAATACATTCCAAAATGCTAGAAGTGCATGGTAGTTTGTAGTTCCAGTTTACATGAACCAATAGAGTGGCTATGTGGATCATTGGACCTTGTTTGAAGCTTGGATACAGTGGTATCAAACATAACTCATGAGGCATGACTCTTTTCTAGGGGGGGTGTATGGTGCAAGATCACCTGCACCTCATCCTCCATTTTTGCACATTTGATGAAAACAAGTGTCTAACTGAGGGTAATTTTCAAATTTGATTAGAGGTTAGCAAATCAATAAAAGACTAATGAAACCCAAAGCAATTACAAAGAACAAAGGAAGAAAAATGCAAAAGAACAAGTATACCTGATAATTGTTGAAGCTTCCATGACTCACCTTCGTAACACCTTCTTACTTGTTGGATAATGCTTTGCCCTCAGATCTGTCATGTGAGCAATCTGCAAATATATGCCTATGTACTACACCAAGCTTTGAAGGATTTGCATAAATGTCTAATGCCTATGCCTAAATGACTATGATTGACAATGCCTAAACATGCTAAGACTTGATCAAATACAAATAATAATTGCTATGAAAGTCTAAGTGTGCAAGTGTAAGAATGTATATTATGTTTTTGTGTCATTGAAAAGTGAGAGGAAAATGGCATTTTATAGAAAATGCCATTTCAAATGGACGGGCGAGATCGAATTCTAAGAAAGACCTAGAATGAGAGGTCTATATTAAATCTAAGAATCCCTAATTAGGGTTAGGGGAAATTCATTAATCGAACAGTCAAGATAATATCTCAGATAACTGGATCGACAGCGGAGAATAAATGAAGAAACATTTTCGAAAATAAAGATTTTCAAAAATGAATAAGATAAAGACCAGACTGAAGATCAATTTTGGAAGGGTCGAGAACCTCCCCGATTACTTGACTCTTGGTGGAAAGTTACCAATTTGGAATTATATTAATTCCAAATGTGAACTTTTAAAAAATAGTAAATAATTAGTTTTCAAATTGTTTACCAAAATGAGCTTGTAGTTAAGAAGAGATGACATTTTAAATATTTTAATTTATTTAAAATGAGAAGAATATCCAATTTGGCAATTAAATAATTAAACTTAATTATTTAATTTAGCAAATAAGACCAATAATTAAATAAATTCATTCATTCATTTAATTATGACAATTAGTGACATATTAAATAAATAATAGAAACTTATTTATTTAATAATCAAGAAGGAATAAGGTGAATAGAAGGCAATTAAATAAATTAAGAAATTTATTTAATTAAGGGGAGACTTAGACAATTAATGACGTATTTAATAAATAAATGAAATTTATTTATTTAATAATCATGAAGGATAAAAGGACATGAATTAATTAATTAATTATGAATTATTTAATCAATAGTCGAATGTGGACCAAGGACATAATTAAATGTCACAATTATGCTAGGATGAAAGTGGTAAAAATAAAGCTTGCAGGCCTAGGTCATTTCTAGGTGTCTACATTTTGCCCCTCTTTGTCATAATGTAGCATGTCGCATTGTGACAAAGAAAATAAGTCAAAAATATGCCCCAGTGCAAAATAAGATGAGGAAGAATGACGAGGAGGGTTACGGTATGCCCCTTCGAGAGGATAAACAGGTTCAAAGAACATGGGTGTGCTCTCAAAATTAATGAGAAGACTAGAATATGAAGAGACAAAGAAATGTTAGTGCAAAAGATATGGATGATGATATGGATGCAATGCTTATATGAGATGAATGAGAGAAGTTGACAAGACTAAAGAAGATGCATGTTAGTTCCTAGACCAAATCCTTCAAAACGTTTCCATAGGACTTTAATATTTATTGCTCTTAATCATCATTGGACGATAAAAATGACACAAATGGACAACAAACACCATGAAATGATGTAGACCAAGGTGTGCAAGGTCATCCACTTGATAAAAAGACAGTCACAGAGAAGGAATGTCCTAACTCATACTAAGGGCGAAGTTTCCCCAGTCTTTTTGTCAAGACAATCCACAGACAACAGTCAAAGAAAATAAAATAGGCCAGGAGACATCATCACACCTCTAAATCCCTCATGGGACATCCTCGAGGTAGCTAGTAACATGGCCAAAAAGACAAGACAATAAAAATATAAGACAACATAGCCAAGATAGTCAAAAGATAACACAAGATAGACTAGAAAGATTAACAACTATTTTACTTTGTTTGCCAAGATTGATTTCTTGTCGGTTTGACAGTTTGGATAGTTTAAGAGTTTTGCCAATTTGATGGTGTTTTCAGTTTGACAGGGCCTATTGTCAGGAAGGACACATCTTGCAAAAGGCAAAAGACATTTTGCCGAGGTCCAAATCCAAGAAGGACACATCTTGAAGAGGACCAAAGAGTGATGAGACTGACATTGTTTTGATTAATATGTTTTGGCTAGTTGACTAATGTTGACTATATGGTTTATTGGACTGTGTTGTCTGATTTTGACCAATTTTGACATTGATGTTTCAAATGACTGTCTTGTGTTTGAGTTTGACTATGTCTGACTTATTTGACCGATGTGACAATTGTGACAAATGGCATGATTTTATTTGGACCAACCTAAAAGGACTGACCTAATGTCTCGGGGACTCACGGACTGATGGCCTTGCCTACGTAGCAAATGCGCAGAGACAACGTAGTTCGACAATGACATGGACTGACTGACATGACCGAATTTGACTCCATTTTTAGGATTTTGACATTGATTTGGATGTTTTTGTGTTTTTCTTTAGGACGTTTTATGATTTTTATGTCTTTCTTCAGGACATTTTATGATTTTTTTGGTCTTTTTTTTTAGGACTTTTTGTGATGTTTTTATCTTTTTTTAGGACATTTTATGATGTTTTTGTCTTTTTGTCATTTTATGATTTTTTTAGATTTTGACATTTAAGAGGAACGTGACAAATGCATATGATTGATTCCTACACATGAGAATCCAAGGACAAACATGATTGTGCCCCTAGTGAAGCTGAATACCAATTGACAGGTGATGACAATGTTGTTTGACATGGGAAGGATGCATCTCGAAACAACATGAGGACGATGACGATAATGTGACGAAAGTATGGCAGTCTACAGCCGGGCCAGGAATGCAGTCAAGTAAAATTTTGGATAATGTGCTTGTATGGATTAGACTTGTTGCATTTGGAATGACTTGGTTAGGAATAGATGGGATGATGATTATCCTTAGACCATTTGACAAGGGAAAGCCAAGATAGGTGACATACATGAAAGGATAAGAGGTGGCCTTGGTAAAGGACGAGAGACATGAGACTAATGGAATTGTCATATGATTTTCAAAGACTATGCCGTATAAGGACAATAAGACTATGGCAGTCAATGACACGATGTTTCACGGATAATGTATGATCAAAGGATAGGCATGTCAAGAGTTTTCCCAAAGCATGATTTATGTGTGAGTTTTATGTCAAGACCAAGGTAGGTGGGAAAAATGCATGAAAATGATAGGGCTTAGATGGACGTCAATGTCATGAGGAAGGCATGGGAAAATGAGATGACTTGCCCCCAAGTGTAAGAGTCTACATAGACTATTTATTTTACACATGACGCCTGTTTGCCAGGTTTTCATCATGGTACTTATCCAGGGCGCATGTTTGCCAGGTTTTCACCATTGGATGAAATTTTTCTCTTTACTATTTTCTTGAATTTTTGATTTTTTTGGTGTCACCAAGATGCTTGTTTGCCAGGTTTTCATCAGGGTGATGATATTTTTAAATTTTTATTTTTTTTTGTATTTCTGATTTTGCAGATAGCCTGGATGCTTTAGATGACCACTAACTGTTTTGAATCCACTAATGGTGCCGATGTAGAGACTGGTGCCATGATATGCCAATAATGACCTTGCTGAAGGAGTTGTCTTGTCAAGATCGTAGCGCTTGTATACAACTGATCGATGTCATTGTGGTCCTTTCTGATACTAGAGTTGGCCTTATTAGAATACACACATCACGATAGAGTGCCATGAGATTCCTTGCAGTAAAGAGTTGCTACCAAGATGTGATGGATTTGTGACGTGGAATCATTGGACTTTAGATGAGATGTAAGGTTATGACGAATGATGGTAGACATGGAAAGATTGTTTGGACGTTTGGATGAATGACCTTTTATTTTCCAAACTTGGGATGGTGGATGACGAATTTTGGAGGGATGGTGTTTGGAACCAACACTTTTATATACCTTGATTGATGACCATTTTGAAGGAGGTGGACATGTGTTATATGTGGGAGTCCTCTTGTATTGTGGCTCCACATTAACTTTTCTTTTTGACATATTTTCTTTGCTTGATCCACTTTTCTTTGGGATCCATTTTAAGTTCATTTGTCCACTTGTCTTTTTGGTTGATTCGATGGCCTTTGACATTTGATTTTTAACTTTGTAAGACCTTTGTTTTTGTTGGTTCCAAAGGGAAGGTTTAAGATGTTGAGAATGATGGTTTATGGTGTGGATGGAGGGAGTGTTGGCAACAATCTTATGACAAGGGTTTCTCATGGACTCCATTTTGACATTTGTATCTGAAAAAGTTGCCCCCAGTATCAAGGAGGTACCACTGACATCGTTTGATTTATTAACTGAGGAATAGCCAAGACCTTGATGTTTGTAATTTTCCTGAAGTTGTATTGGTTCTAGAATTCCTTGCTTGTGTATGCCTAGTCCTTTGCCTTGATATTGCATGCTTTGACACATTTTGTTTGCGATGGGGTATTTTTTGTTTTGAAAGCAAGATGCTAACCCATCATTAGGTATGTGAATACTGTCACTTGTAATATTTTCATCTGCAAGAAATCCTACTCTGACAAAGATAGATGACCCTAGTTGATAAAGTGTCTTAGCTTCATTATCATGTTTAACATATTCCTGACTGATATCTTTCATTTGATCGTGTGACATGTCAGGTTCAGATGATTTTGTTGGTGCTTCCAAGGCAATGTTGAAGCCATCATTATGTTTAGTGTCATAGAGTCCAATGATTTTAGCTATAACTTGATCATATGCAAACATGTCCCTAGTGGGAGATTCTTGTTCTGGAGGAATATCATCTATGTGTCCCATGGAGGCAAGTGTCTCATCGTGGGAACGCTCAATAATCGAGGCTTGTATAGGTTCGTCAAGTGTTTGATCATAAATGGTATACAGGTCAAGGAGTGGATCATTTTGGATTTCTTGGTCAATGGTATGGTCTTGATTGAAGATGGGGTTGTCATGGATTTGGACTTCTTGGTCAATGGTAGGGTCTTGGTCAAAGATGGGGTTGTCATGGATGATACAATCAAAAATAGGGTCATGGGATGGACTACCTTGTTCTTGACATGAGGGTGACATTATAATGTCATGCTTTGGGCTTTCATTTTGACATGTATCCTCAAGTGTAGACGATGGGATGTGACTTTGAGTAATGATAGAATTTTCATGGCTAGATGTGGCTTGTGAGGGGATGATTTGAAAAGGATTAATGAATGACGGACTAGGATAGGACATGGGGACTTGGACTGGACTCATATGTGAAGGACTAGAATAGGACATGGGGACTTCTATTGGACTAGTATGTGAAGGACAAGGGTATGATGTGGAGACATGGAATGAACTAGTGGATAGTTGGTTTCCCTTGTCAAGATTAGGATAAGGGTGATAAATGGACATTTGTTGTGAATTAATGGCAGGATTTATATTAAGTGATTGTTGATGGTGAGGGTAGACAGATGGAGGTGGCAAGGTATTTATGTCAAATCCTCATGGTAACTTAGCCCCTTGGTCCAAAAGCATGGCTAGATACCTTTGAGGGTCGCGTAAGACTGAGTTTTCTACAAAGGAGGTTATATCAGGGTTTTGCACCGTAGCTTCTAAGCCTTCTACATATACTCGTCCATTCTGGTCTCTTTTTATTAATGGCTCAAAAATGTTTTGTGATGAAGATGGCATGTTCATGGAAGAATGCATGTTCATGTTGTGAAATGGGTCAGAAAAGGTCCACTGTTTGACTTGGTTGTTTCTAGATGTTTGACTATTGTTTGGTTTGTTTTAGTATCCAGAAAACACTTACAAGCATGATATTTTGACTATAAGCAAGCACACATGAGACAAGTACAATCCTAAAAGACCAATAGGCCAAGGGTTTGTATACTTGATATAGCCCACCGATATACCCCGAATTGGTGATAAACACCTTTCCTTCTCGAGATAGGATAGCTTAGAATTTTGGTGGCATTGGCTCCCCTCCATGACTCATTAACGTCTTTCGAGCACACCAAATTCAGATTCTTTGGGTAATGACTTCCCAAGAATGGCTATCTCTACTCAAGGGGATCAGTAGTGAGTATCTTCGGGCATGATATTGTACCCTACACTATATCAAGCAATGACCAATAGAACAGTTGGACACTAAGACAAGAGGTGTTTAAACGGGCATTCTATTCATGGGGCATGATCCATGCGGTGAGAGTCCCTTTCGGATCCATCTCGTCGGAACCACACTCGTGATTCTTGGGTTTTCCCCAAGAATCCACTTTTATATATTGGCTGGAAGTCCCTCGGTGTCAAGGTGCTATTGGTCTGAGTCGTCCTGGGATGAGTACTTTTTCCCACCAGAACAGGCCCAAGTTCTAGAGTTAGTAACCGTTTCTCTTACACCCAGGACCGCTCGAAAGCAAAAGGGGAGAGGATACTTAGATTACTAGTAATAAAAAAAAAAGAATGGGTCTGCTTTTCTGATCACTGATTTTTCACAAGGTGAGATCATACTCACTTACCATTTTGCAAACACACTCAGATAAAGTAGACACACAAGTTCGCTTTAATTGCACCAAAAGAAAATATGTACTAATCTAAAAAAGATAGGCACATTGTTTTGATATTTATTCTTTGACATTCGAACCTGCAAGACCACAAGTTAGAAGTTTAAATTTTGTCTTTGACCCATGAAAAGTAACCGCTAAATGGAGCCAACAAAGATTAGTAACCAAAAATAAATACAAAATTAATGATAGCAGAAAATTAAAATAGCGATAACTTGCTCAAAACTTAACTAAAATTTAAAGCGTAGATATCTATGGAAAGCTAAATGATAGACCTTCAAAACCTAGAAAATGTTTTCCACAATTCTGCACAAAAAAATGTTATAGACAAAAGGAAACGCGGGTTTTAACAGCTAAAACTTAAAAAACTACGATCACTAAAATGACCATAACTTTTTCAAATCTTAACGAATTTTGAAACCGTTTGAAGTTCTGGAAAGCTGAGAACAAGATCTACAAAACTAAGAAAATATTTTAAATGATTTTATATGCCCATTTTTCTGTGCTCAAAAGAAGGTGATTGGATTTTGTATGACTTCTTGGCTATAACCTACAAAACAGTGAAAACAAACAAGTAAACACACCAATTTTTCTACAGAATGTCGGGTTCACCAAATGTATCTAAGGGTAATATTTTGGATTTGATTAGACGTTATAAAATCAATAAAAGACTAATGAAACCCAAAGCAATTACAAAGAACAAAATAAGCGAAATGTAAAAGAACAAGTATACTTGATAATTGCTGAAGCTTCCCTGACTCACCTTCGTAACACCTTCTTATTTGTTGGATAATGCTTTGCCCTCAGATCTGTCATGCGAGCAATCTAGAAATATATGTCTATGTCCTACACCAAGCTTTGAAGGATTTGCATAAATGTCTAATTCCTATGCCTAAATGACTATGATTGACAATGCCTAAACATGCCAAGACTTGATCAAATATAAATAATAATTGCTATGAAAGTCTAAGTGTGCAAGTGTAAGAATGTATATTATGTCCGTGTGTCATCGAAAAGTGAGATGAAAATGACATTTTATAGAAAATTCCATTTCGAATGGATGGGCGAGATCGAATTCTAAGAAAGACCTAGAATGAGAGGTCCAGATTAAATCTAAGAATCCCTAATTAGGGTTAGGGAAAATTCATTAATCGAACGATCAAGATAATATCTTAGATAATTGGATCGATGGCAGAGAATAAATGAAGAAACATTTTTGAAAATGAATAAGATAAAGACCAGACGGAAAATCAATTTTGGAAGGGTCGAGAACCTGCTCGATTACTTGACTCTTAGCAGAAAGTTACCAATTTGGAATTAAATTAATTCCAAATGTGAACTTTTAAGAAATAGTAAATAATCAGTTTTCGAATTATTTACCAAAATGAGCTTGTAGTTAAGAAGAGATGACATTTTAAATATTTTAATTTATTTAAAATGAGAAGAATATCCAATTTGGCAATTAAATAATTAAACTTAATTATTTAATTTAGCAAATAAAACCAATAATTAAATAAATTAATTAATTCATTTAATTATGAAAATTAGTGACATATTAAATAAATAATAGAAACTTATTTATTTAATAATCAAGAAGGAATAAAGTGAATAGAAGGCAATTAAATAAATTAAGAAATTTATTTAATTAAGGGGAGACTTAGACAATTAATGACGTATTTAATAAATAAACGAAATTTATTTATTTAATAATCATGAAGGATAAAAGGACATGAATTAATTAAATAATTATGAATTATTTAATCAATAGTCGAATGTGGACCAAGGACATAATTAAATGTCACAATTATGCTAGGACGAAAGTGGTAAAAATGAAGCTTGTAGGCCTAGGTCATTTTTAGGTGTCTACAAAGTGGTTAGGAGGTTAGAATGAGTATTTTTGAGTCTTTTTGTCATTAATAAGGTCAATCAAGACCATTGAGAAATATCTAGGTTGATTTTTTGAGTTTTGAATCAAAATGTGCAACAATGCAATCTTGCACTAAAAGTTGTTTTTGTAGCCTTTGAAGGAAACTATGTGAATTTGTGCAAGTTTTGGGGTCTTGAAAATGTAATAAGGTTGTTTCAAGGTTATTTGAATGGTTGTTAAGGTCTTAGGTCTTTAGGATTAAAAAGTTTCTTCAAAATGCAAAGTTGTCATAATGAAATTTGGTGTAAAATCAACATTAATGATGTAATTTCATTAACTAATGGTTCCCTCCTTCAAAAATAAGTTGGGGGAAGTTTTAAATGATTGGGAAAATGTTTAAAAATCCTCCCTTGGGTCGAGGTTGGGATTTTGTTGGAAATTTTGAAGTTTTGAAGCTTTAAATATAATAAAAAAACTCAGTTTTTCTATTTTTCCTAGAATTTTTCATTGTTCCTGTGTTTGGTACAGTATGGTACATCATTTTACAAGATCCAAATTGATTTTTTTTGAAAGAGGGAAGAGTCTACTTTCTTTTGGTGGTGATTTGGATTATTTTTATTAAGTATTGAGTATGTTACATCAATTTTAGTGAAAGTGGGTCTAAAACCTTGCAAAACAAGGGTTTGGTCACCAAAATGGATGTAACTCCCATTTCCACTGTGGGAAAAATCTGAAACTTGCTGGATTGGTATATTTAGGACTCCTTTAAATGCTGAAATTTTTTTCATATCGAAAAATGGAGGTTTTCAAAAGTTATGTGATGCCCTAGGTCTGGTTTTACCTTGAAACAGTCCAAAAAATGATCATTTATAAGCTTTTCTTTTGATTTCTGAGTATTTTAAAGAAATATAATGGCTGGAAATCATGTAATAGGTCTTGGGGAGCCTATTAAAGTATTTTAAAGGCATTAGGGGTGTTGGGGTGTGCCTTGACAAGTTGATTCCTTCTTTGCACAAGCCAAATGAAGCCTTTTGGTGGCTTGTAAATTAGTTATTTGATACACTTGCTCTTGGTGTTTGGTCCTATGATTTTGGGGATCTATAAGGGTCTATGTAAGAAGTATAAAACATTGTTTATTTCTCTATTATTGGCCTTTAGCAAAGTTTTATCATGACTGTCCTATTGGTGAGTACTAGAATGAATGCATGGATAGTATGGCAACAATGGGGGAATGAGAGTTTCTACGAGAAAAGACTAGTTGGTTGTTCATGTTTTTTCATATTAAGAGTGTCCAAATCATCCACAATTTCTATGGTGATATCTAGTTGTGTGAGTCAAGTTTTATGATCAAATTGTCTTATTGAAGGGTAGAGTTGAACAAGTGTGTCAAGTTGGGTGCTTCCCCTGCCACTCTGCATTACATTTGATATTAAGTTTTCCTTCTTTCAATAGTTCTCTTTTCTCTTTTTTTTTTAGATGCTTCACTTTTAGGAATTCTTTATTAACTTTTATCAATAGTCATATATAATTAATCTGAAATGTGGGTTGAGAACTACAATGGACCTTATGATAGTGTTGGGAATTAGATTTTTCACTTCAATCAAAGATACAACCACTCTAAGACAAATAAGCATTTTACATAGGAAGATGTTTTATCTATTTTGTGACATATTTCAATCATGGTTCATGATATTGTTTACAATATATCTTGTTCTTAATAACTTTTCAAACCATTGTTTAAAATGATCATAAGACACAAGTTTAGAATGAAATATTTCAACAAAAATACCTGAAAATTCCTAAAGCAATTTCTCTCCTAGTGCCTTCAACATAATTTGAATAACAACCCCTTCATTTCAAAATGGAAGAAAATAAAGGTCCCCAAAAAAATAAGACAAAACAAAAACAACAAGAAAAAAAACAAACAAACAAACAACACACCCAAAAAAAAAGAACAACTAATTACATATATACAACCAATAGAAAATCAAACACTCATGGGACAAAGTAGTGCTTGATAAATTGACCATTGATAGGGAATCAAATAGGTTCTCCTATTAGGGTGCTCAAACAATAAGCATTCTCACCTAGAATTTCAGCTATCTAATATGGACCCAACAAAAGTTTGTCAAACTTTTGGTGGTCCCCTTTCTTGTCCTTAGCTTTATCCCATAACAACACAAGATTTGATATCCTAAAGGCCTTAATTTTGGCTCTTTTTTCAAACCAACATTTGAAAACAATTTGATTTTTGGAGAACTATTGTAAAGAAGCATCTCTTTTCTCTTCTAGATTTAACAAATTGGTTAGTCTAACCTCTATCCTATCATCTTTTGAATAGAACTCCTACATGAACTTGATGAAAGGAATCTACAAATGTATAGGAAAGACTAACTCTTGGTCATAGACTAAATTAAATGGTGAATTCCATAGGGAAAATTTAATGCGAGTTCAATCTACCCATAAGGAAAATCACAGTTGGGTATGAAAGTCTTTAGGGTTGTTTTCTAGCAAATTCTTAATCATTTCCAATAGGTTTCTGCTAGTAGACTCAACTACTCCATTCCCCTGTGGGTAGTAATTAGATGAATATTTCAAGACAATTTTTTCTTCATAAGCCCATTGAATAAACTCAGCAGAAGAAAAATCAAAGCCATTGTCACATACCAGGGAAAAATGGTACTCCAAACCTAGTTATGATTTTTTTGTTGAGAAATTTGATGACCACATCTATGGTGTTGTTTTTATAGGGTTGGGTCTCAGTCCAGTATGTAAAGTAGCCAGTTGTCATTAGAATGAATTTATGAAATTGACATGATTTTGGATTAATAACCCCTACAAAATCCAGTACCCATTGGGAAAATGGTATCACATCATACATAGGTTGTAAAGGCATTGTTGGATTACATTCCCTGGATGTAGATGTTTGACATGTATGGCATGTCCTCACGTGTTGGTGTGCATCTCAAAAAAAATGAGGCCAATAGTAGCTTTATCTAAGAGTCTGATGTGCCAAGGAATCGATAGATCCATGTCTCGTACCATTCCTACCATGAAACTCAATAATGGCATGCCTAGCTTCTTGCTAATCCAAGCAGTGCAGGTAAACATCTTCAAAACAAAATTTGTACAAGGATCCTCCTTTAAGCATGTAATGAGAACTCTTCAACCTCAATGCTCTCCTTTGAGTATCATTCATCCCATCTGAACATTTATTATTAAGGAGGAAGAAGATCACTTTTGTATACCAAGGATCCTTAGTAAATGATTGCACTATGTATTGTTGGCAAGTGATATTCTTATCCACATCCACCATAGCTTTAGATAAACCTTGGCCTTGGAATAGATTCATTGGATGAATCTCAAGATCATACTCCTTTAGAATGGTCATCCATTTTCCTCACCTCTCCCCTAGTTCACTCTTAATGAGGAGAGACTTCACAGCTAGATCAAGAACTATGGCAATTACCTGACTATGAAGGATGTAGTGTCTAAAATTTTTGAATACCCATACAAGTACGAAGGATTTCTTTTCAAGATATGGATATATGAATTCTACGTTCTTAAATGGGGAACTCATAAAATTAATAGGTATTTCATCTCCCTCACCTTTTTGCTGTGTCAAAATAGCAGCACATGAATGATCAAATACAAAGGAATATATATAAAAAGGCTTTAATTAGTTAGCACTGGTTAGAACTGGTGCCTCTATAATTGACTATTTAATATGTGAAAAAGTATATTTATCTTCATTGACTATTTAATAATTGAAAAAGTATATTTATCTTCATTACTCCATTCTATCTTTGCATCCTTTTTCATCATTTAATTCAAGGGTTTGATGATCTCTACAAACCCAGTTATAAATTTCCTTACAAAATTTATCTTTTCTTCTTACTTCCTAGCATTGCTAGCTTTAAAATGGACTCAAATATATCAGGATCTATGGATGTCCCCTTTTCCAAAATAATGTGACCCAAAAGTTTCCCTTCAGAAACTCCAAAGACACTTTTTGGGGTTAAGAGACACACCATAACTTATACTTCTTTTAAGAAATTTTGCTAAATCCACAACATGGTTTTCTTTGTTCTTAGAAAACATAGGTAAGTAATCCATATAAATAATGCTACATTTACCTATTATGTCTTTGAATTCCACATTCATTGCACACTGAAATGTAGCTCCAATGTTGATAAGACTTAATGACATCCTCTGATAGGAAAATCTCCCCCACTTGGTAGTGAAGGCAGTTTTCATTCTATCTTCATGGCTGACAAGAACTTGATTATATCCTGAATAGCCATCTAGAAATCACATCATCTGGGATCCATTAACAGTTTACAATACCTCATCAAGAGAAGGGAGTGGATAATTATCCTTCTTTGAGGCCTTATTTAGATTTCTAAAATCAACACACAATCTAATCTCACCACTTTTCTTGTGAACAAGAACCAAGTTAGAAACCCAAGTGGAATGTCATACTGGAAATATTATCCTTGTAGATAGTAGCTTTTGTACTTCTTTGAAAGTCAAGGGTTCGAATAAAGCATTGACCAAGTGTTGTTTTTGGTGAAAGGGCTTTGATTCTAGCTACAAGGGTATGGTATGTGTGATCATTGAAGTATCAAAGGTCTTCAAATCCTCATATCCCTAAGAAATTTTTGTAATTTCTTCTTTTAGCACCTTAATCATTTTGTCTCTAATTTCCTTGGGGTAGGATTTACCTATATACACATTCCTTTCTAGACCTGAACCAACCAAGTTGACAGATTCATACTTTCCTCCATCGATTTCTATTGGCACCCTTTCATGAGCCCTAAGATCAGAGTCAAAGATCCTTTTCAAGGCTACCCTCCCCTTGGGAATGTTGTTTCTATTCAAATTGAGTATCCCTTTTGTATCACAATCCTCGAGATCCCAATCTCCACAGTCTCTTTCTGATTCACCAATTATTTGTCCCTCAAAGACATTTGAACTTGCCAAGAAGGAAAGTATATGTTGGTGATCTTCAAAGACCTAAAAATTTTAGACATTATCTAGGATGGCTAGGACTGAAACTAACTCCACCAAGAATATCTTCAACTTGGAGTCTTGCATAGGTTTCAAAGTGCTAGCAGCAATAACAAGGGAATCCACAATCTAATTGTCCTCTCTAGGGATCAACTTAATGCCAAAAGCATCAAAATATATTCCTGGATGTAGCCAATCTTTTGTTGTGGCAGGTGTATTGATTATGAACTTGCATGACACTAACTTCTGAATTTTCATAATCGTGAGAGTTGTAACCTTCTTCTGATGAGAAAACATCATTCCTCAAGCCAACACTTCATATTTTTCCATATTATTCATGCAGGCAAACTGCAAACTATCAGAAGCAAAATACATTTTCCCTTTCAAGTTGGTTAGTTCAACTCCAACTCCACTCCCTAATCTAGACTTAGAGCCCTCAAATTTAAGACTCCAAAATTAGTCTAGAGCTAGGACTTCTTTCTTCTTTGGGGCTAGAGGTGATTGCTTGCTAGAATTGGGTGGTAGCTCAGACTGGTGTTGGCTACCTAGGTTTAAAGGTTGTCACAAACAATGTTTATCAAAAGATTCACCTATATTCAAAACCTGTTCAGGAACTACTTCCTGAAGTTCTTTTCAAATCACTTCACAATTTAGTTTGTTTTTCATCAATGCCTTAGGCATTGGAAGGTTACCTAGGGTAGATGTAATAGACAAAGACTAAGGTCCCTCTATCTTTGTTTGGAGCTTAAAGCATAGAACTTGAGTTTACTCAAGTTGGGAAGGATCTTCTTCTTGAGTGAGACTAGTTCTTGTCAGGATGGTGGCATCCCTAGTTTCAAATGAAAATTGATTGGTGGGTGCTTTAGGTTGGCATTCATAAGTTTCCTCATCCTAGCAGACATGGTTCAAAATATCTATGCAAGGTTGACATGTCGACTCAAAATGACTCTAATAATGAATCCTGCACCAATTGGAGAGCAACAAACTCCACAAATTAGCCTCTTCTCCCAAAAGCAACCTATCTTGTTGAAATTTTTTAATTAGAACCTGACGGTTGACTGTGGTCATTGGGTCACTATGTTCTAAGGGTAGTGGATTATTGGAATTGATCATTGAGAGGGTCATGATTTCCTCCCTCTTGTAAACTAGTATCTCAGTTTCAAAGTAAGATACCTCATTAGGAGAATCATATTCAGTGATCATGTGTTTGAGCCTAGGCTCACTCTCAATCTTGATTTGTTTTGCTACCCCTTTCCATGGTAGCCACATATGTGAGAAGTCCAAGATAGATAGCCCTCGATGCTTTTCATTATCCCTCAGCTTAGAAGCATACCGCATGTTTCTTGGATATCAGCCACTTGGATATCCATATAGGTTTGGATCCTTGGGTCAGATCCAACCTACACATGAATATTTTTTAGTTCTCCTACCACATTGACCTAAGTTTTATTAAACTAAAACACCTTTTTGTTAGTCTGAAGTGGACTCAAACCTAACTTTCTACAAATGGAGAAGGGAATGACATTACCTAATGCTCCCAAATCCAAAAGGAAGTTGTGTAGATTCTTTCTGAATATCCTTAAGCTTAAAAGGAAAGGTGGGGTCCCTGTCTTACCTTTGTATAGGGCTGCATTCATTTCATTTGTGGGAGTCACCTTATTTTTCCCTTTTGACTGATCTACCTCCTCCGGGGCTCTCAACACAATTTGTTGTTTGGTAGGGTGCAACTTCATAGTGTCAAAGAATGACAATGAATTCTTTTGATTCTTCATCTATGCAATACAATTAAACTCCATATCATTTTTCAATGGATGCTTATGAATAAAAGGTGGACTACCTTTGTTTTGAGATTTAGGTGGCCCCTTTGGTGGTGGCAAGTTGTTGTCCACATTTTGTTTAGGTGGGACCATGGTATTAGGAGTGGAAGATGTACTAAATTGACCCTTATTCTGATTTCTCAAGAAATGACCTCCTTCTGATTGGAAGGCCTAAGCATGATATACATCTTCTACTGGTTCATTTTTTTTTTGGCTAGGGAATGGAAATTCTTCATTGAAGATGTCATAATCCATGGTAGTATCTTTGGGTCCACAAAACTTGTAGGGAGCACCTTGCAAAGGAGGATTAGCCTATGCAATCTTGACCATCTTATCCATTTTGGGGAAATTAACCTCAAAATGAGCTATAGTGTCATGCAACCTACACCAATTTGTCATAAAATTGAGATCTACCACATTTGTAGTGTGTGAATTGTCATCACCAACCTAATAATTATGGGAAACTCCCCTATTTTTTGGCCCAATATTCCCTTGTCTATTGTTGTTGGAACTCTGGTTATATCTCCTATTTTGATTTTGGTAATTTTGGTTTGGGGAATTCTAGTTTTGGTGTTTTGATTCTGATTGGAGTAACCATCTTGATTAGAATACCCTCCCTGATTTTGATAATTCTGGTTTTCATTTTGAGGGGGGTTGTATATGAGTTGGGCCCTATCATTGGACATTTGAGATAAATTTTTCTTCATAGTTTCCATTTCATTAGTCAATTGAATAGTTCATTCACTATCTGTAGTCTTCACAACATATGGTTGAATGACAAGATTTGACCCTCCAACTTGATTATGGTAGTTTTGTGATTTCTTGGAGGAATTTGGAGCCCCATTAGTAAAGAATGGTAGGGTAAGTGGAGTTTGTAACTCAGACATGGGTCCATATTGGGAATAAGAGATCCCTGGGACCATATTAAATAGAGGAGTTGGTTTAGGCACTTGATATCCTATGGGAGGAAGAAATCCTCATAAATTCCTTGATTGTAAGCTTATCTGATGTTGCAATTTAATTGCTAGATGATCAACTTTAGATAGAGAATTAATGTCAATATCAACATACATCCTCTACAAAAGTAGGCTAGTGAAGGGATCTACAACCCTTAATATGCCAAAATGGTAATTTTTCAGCAACCAAGTAAGGATCATATAGCCTTTGGTACATCCTCTAGAATCTTGTGTTAAATAATGGTAATGGTTCATGGGGTTCTTTTCTTATGGTAGTGAATTGGTCATACAAAATGGTAGGGTCTATGTAGACCTGGAATTGATTGATGAATGAATTTTCTAAGTCTATCCAACTCAAAATAGACCCCTAAGGTAGATTCAAATACCAGTTGTATGCCATGTCACCTAAAGAGTAGGGGAATAACCTACATACAACATTATGGTGGGATACTTGAGCATGAGTATAGGTATATTTAAATTCCTATATGTGCTCTTCAACACTCCTTGATTCTTCATGCATATATTTGCAACAAAATTTATTTGGATTCTTGGGTAGATCATGTATACCACAAGGGATAATCCCCAGTGGAGAGGGGTTAATCATGAAGAAATCCATGGGTAGTGGTGGGACTGGTTAAGCCAATTGTGGAATAGGTGGATTTGGTGGAAACCCAGGTGGAGTAAGTGGTGGTGATAATGGTGGAATCAAAACTCTATGGTTTTGGGGCCTGTACCTGACAGAGGTTTGGAGTTCAACCAATGTTTCTAGGTTCTAAGAAGATCTAAGAACTCTTTCAAACCTTTCTGGTGAGAATGACCCAATTCAATCCAGTTTGTTCCTCAAGCCCTCCTTCTAGCGCCATATCTGTTGATGGTCAAAATAGATCAACAACATTAAACAAAATATCTCTATCATTTTTCTCCTAAAAAAGATAATTGATCTAAAACCACCTATCTCCCAAGGTACCAGTAGTTGGTTCTCCACTGTACTAGTGTGATTCAGTGGCCAATGTAACTATAATATTCAAGGGGCCTTGCTGGTATAAAGGAATACAAACTGCATCATATTAATTAACCTATGTTGGGGAGTATAAATAAATAGAAAAAGATAGAACAAGGTTTCAGAATAGTAAAAAATGAATATAAACTTCTTCACATCTAGACATGTACCTTAATAATGAGTGTTTCTTCAACTAACCAAAACCATAAAATGATGCAATCCATTGCATAACCTACACCATTGCATACATTCATAGTGCAAAATCCAATAATCACAACCATTCATCAACACTTTACTTCAAGATTGAAGCACACCACCCACTCATTGCTAAAATTAGATCAATAGACATAAATGAATTCCATTCATAGATAATTCAATGAAATTATCTTAGATATAGTTTGTTAGAACTATAAAATTCTAAAATTTGTACAAGTTGTTCATACCCATAAGTTTCCAAATGAGTCCTTACCATGAGCAAAAAATCCCCTCTTCATAGCACTTTGCCCATATGTTGTCATGTGGTTCCATAGAATCCATCTATTATTGAAAAATCTCACTGTGTAATTCATCTTGGCAAGAGAATATCAAGGTCTCCTTGACTCATAATGCATTTTCTACTGATGTATATCTATTGCAGCCTATTGGTAGGAATTCAAGAATGTCACACTGATTGGAATTCATCTGTAGGAACATATCGGCGTTACCCTAATCATTGTCTTGGTGATAGAAGGTTCTATCAGCAAGAAAGTTATCTTTGGAATAGATCATAGAAAACTCATGCATGTCTTACTGACCAACACATGAGGAAACATTTCAGCCAAACCAAAAGTCTTCAGAGTCAGGTCTTACTAAATGCATTATGTCTCATCGACTAGGACATAGAAAGACGTATCGGCCAGACTAAAGGTCATAAGAATAAAGTCTCATCAAATGCATCCAATATTGTTGACAAAGCATAGAGGGATTCTATCAAATGACTATCAGAATAAAGTTGTGTAGTCCTACCAACTCATATGCCATGCTGAAGTATTGTTTCATCAACGAGAAAGTAAATATGTCTCAGTGACTAGAAAACATATTGTTTATGGTTGTTTTTGCACACTTTCTCAACACAGGTAGTGTGTAGGTGCACTACCTCTCTTGAAAAGAAATCCCCCATGACAAGACGTTGAAGGTCTCCCCAAGGTCTCTCAGGTGTCAGATCATGACTTGCATGAAATTTCTTAGTTGTTTGATGTGATTTGCTAGAATCACAAGGCGGACTTACAAATGAGTTACAAAGCAGGGGAAGTTGGATCTGCAAATGGAGTTCTTAAGATGGGAGAGTTTTGTGCCTCTACTGCAGGTTCAAACAGCAGTCTTGAACTCCACTTTTTATCATTGGTTTTGGCTTTACAATGTGCAATGAACCTTAGCATAGATCACTACTTTAAAAAAAAGGGAAAAAAGGGATAGAGAGAGAGAGGAAGTTCCTAGATTTGTAATTAACTATGAACAGTGATAATGGAGTTCCTGCAGTGGACAGCTTCCTGGAAACAATATTCCACTTAACTAGAAACCTCATAGTCTCATGAAATTTGTGCTATCTTCTAAGGCCTACAGATATTTCATCTTTCATTCACCATGTTTATGCATGAACAAAAATGAAAGTGTGGAGCAGCTTTGAATTTGAAGTCTAGACTAACTTTACACAGCTATCTACCATCAACAAACAACAAAAAGTATGGACTAAGAAGGCATCTACACAGTAGGAATTTTCATAACCACAAACAACATTCCTAAAATCTATTAAGGTGAGAGTACAAGTAACTAAAACAACAAATCAAATCTAAGTCAAGCATCTAACAATGGAGGTTGAATCAAGTAACATGTAAGAAACTCTGAAAATGTACCAAGTCAATGTATTTTCATTATAAATTTATGCATCATGTCTTTACAACAACTCAACTCTCTTTGAAAATGAGAGGATAGCTCTATTTATAGTGCCCAAAAGATCAAATGAATGGCCAATATTAATTCTCATTGTGTGGCCAAGATTCATTACAAAATAGGGTTTCACCAACCCTCAATATTTTACAATTTTAAAATTACATCTTGTCCTTTTCCCTATTTTGTCCTCTAGTGATGACATTGTAGCAGTTTGTCTTTTGCTGATTGCTATTTTACTGTAGCTACTCTTTGGGAAGCTCTTTATCATCAATAGGGTTATCCTCTTGCTTCTTTGATGTTGTATATTCTATGAACTTGAGGATGACCACTTGTAGCTTGTCCACCTCAATGATCTCATACTGTAGCACTTGGTAGCTCCACTCCTTTGCATTATCTTCTAGCCTTTTCCAATCCTCATCATACTTGGTGCTCTGGTCCCTGAATAGCTCTGATTGGTCAAAGGCGTGAGCAGCAAAACTCATGAACTCCATCGTTATTTCGTCAGACATCCCATTTTCCATCTTCTTATGGAAGTAAGGTTTTACCTTTTCTAGATCCATTTTCATTGCGGGCATGTTGTATTCCATCATCAATTTGAGGTACCGGGCACATTCCTCTCTGATCTCCTTGATCCATTCAATGTCTAGATCCACCTTGCTCATTATTTGCTCCAACCTCTCCTTTTTGTTGTCAAAGTCTCACCACCACACATCCATCAACCAATGATTGTCCTTGCTGAACGCAAGCTCCTTTTCCCATGTGGCTTTTGGCAACTGAAGGATAGCTTCGATATTAGGGAAGGTGGAGTCGTAGGTTGTAGGGAAGTCAATGCAAAGCTTCCTCATGCCTTCCATAGATTGCAACAGGTCTAAGAACTTGTTGGCCATTCGCACAGGCCGACTAATTCCTATGTTTATGATGTACAAGAGCTGTCAGAACTAGCTCTCTATGGTATTCTCCAAGTTCTTTCTTCTTTCCATTTTATCAATCTACTCCTTGGATAGCAGCTGGGGCATGGCTATGGATGTAGTAGGTAGGTCATCCACCGAAGGCCTATGTTGTATATATTATGTTAAGGAATCCACCTATGCCTTGAGCTCATCCTTTGAAATATTATCCTTTTTTATCAAATGCACCACTGTAGCCACTGATTCTTTAAGGTGTACTACCTTCTATTCTTTGGTGGCAATTCCTAAGTCGATGGTGGAGATGTTGTAGCCCACCCCAGCCCGGCCAACCACACGCATTGCTATTTGTGCCACTCGAGACCTAGAAGCATCCATTGTTACCCTGGATTGAATCTTAGGCTTCTTCTCCTTCTTCATCATGACTTGAGCTCGAGCTAAGATGGCCTCTAGTTTTTCCCTTGGGTCCTTTAGTATAGGGGTTTTTCTTCTGAGCTGCTTCTCTAACCATTCGGGCACAACAGACTTGCCCTTAGGTGATCCATGATCACCCTCGCCCCTCTCAGTCAAGGCCTCTATTTCTTTACCTTTTGAGGTTCTCCCTTCCTTTTTGGTCATGGCTAGAGAGGTAGGTGGTGCAACAACAGGGGCAGGGAGAGCCAAGAGGGGTTCCAATTGATATGTATCCTTCACTTCCTCCTCTTGGGTTTAGGGTTGTTCTATGGTGCTCTCCATCTATTTGAGCATTTTGGAGGGTGAACCCCTCGTTTCTTTCCTTGCATAGACCTTGGGGTCAAGAGACTACTCCATTTTTGTCTCCTTCCTCTTTTTGGACCTGGTGACTGGAGGAGACTTGGATGTCCCACCGGTTGAAGTGGTGGTAGTGGCATCTTCTGTGGCACTGGGCTCACTTTTAATCCCTTCATAAGTCAAAATTATTTCCTATTGTTTTAATTGGGCCACTTGCCCATCAACCCACTCCTTGGTGCAAGCCAAGATTGGCTTGGTTATAATATCAAGGTCATCGACCTCCTGCTCATCCCATTCAATCATTGGTATCGGTAAATTGGCCACTGCAGGGTATATGGGGTCCATTATGGTACTCTCATCCTCTTGGACTTGATCTAGGATAGGGAAGGGCTGCACCTTTCTTATGAAATACACTATCATGCGCATATAATGCCTTGCTTGTACCTCTTTATCATCTTGGCAATCTGCCCATAAGTCTTTGATATGGTGAAGGTGGGAATACCCTGATCCCAGTGCCCTTCTTACATGCCCACATGGGTTCATTCACAGGTAGGCAGTATGCAGGTGAAAGTGATAGTCCTTTAGTTATTTCTCAGAATTAGCAGCGCATTGGGAAGTTTGTAGTCTATACATGCCCTAGCCAAGAGTCATGGGATTAGAGATCCCTACTATGTGCTTGTTACTAAAGATTTCCTACACATGTTGGAGCTATCAAGAAAGCTCCAGAAGGATGATCCGATCATTGGGGTATTGAAACTTGTTTGGCCTTTCGGTGAAACCCTAGGCATGAATGTATGTGAAATTCAGGTATTGGATGAAGAGAAAGACATATTGCTTCAAGAGTGGCCTGGCACTGTGGGAGACCCTCCTTTCAAAGTCTCTGGCAATCACTCTGATAATATGGCCGATGAAGGCATCATTCACTTTGCAATATTTCCTCTTGAAGTCTTGGTACTGGAGCTACGGGTACCTATCATAGGCCTTGAGTCTTCGACCCTGCTCCTAATCAGATGCTACAAACAACCTGTTGTACTGTCTCTAATTTTATAAGGAATAGAAAAGATAGGAATTCATATAAAACTTGGAGCTTTTATTCACATTGACGAACTGCTCATGAAAGCAGTTGCTTATTATTCCTCCCCAGTAAAATGAAGTCTTTGTGGTGACGTCCTCATTCCCTCAAAGAATTTTTTCAATGAAGTACACCATCCATTATTGGAAGAAGGTCGTCGTAGGAAGACCCATAACCCTGTTTAGCATTGTGACCAAGTCATGGTAATCTTTGTGGAAATCACTACGGAAAAGTTCATGAGGAACCTTCACAACACTGCCCCTCTTTTCCTTGAGCCAATGCTGATTTATTAACCTTTTACATCCTGCTGGATTATCATCCCACATTGCTTGGAATTCTTCTATGGTGGGGACTTCCATCTCTTGAAAAGTGGGAATGTGGAAAGTCTTTGTGATCCCTTCAGCCAACATGTCAGCAAGGATGTTTCCCTCTCTGTCAATAATTGTCCTTGTGTCGGGTTGATATGCCTCCCAACAAGCCATGACCAATTTGAGGGCCATGAGGGATGGAGGGAATCCCGCAGCTTTTGTGATTCCACTTTGCCTTATCAGTCTTGCATTTTTGGTCATAGGATTGACCCTGACCCTTTGCGTGAATTTGTCAATGTTAACATGGCTGATATTGGTATCGGTGATCTCCTTCCAATCTGTGGTAACCTTTGAGTGTAGAGGTTCACCCTGGAATTGGTATTTCATTTGGTCCTTGTCTTCTTTACCTCAAGGATTTTTGCTTGATCTCTTTCCTTTGTCCTTTTCAATGGTTGCCCTCAAAGCTCCTGCACTCGATTCCATATATTCTGCAAGAAAAAGCATAGTGAGTGCAATTGATCATGAAAACATTCATGTTAGCTGAAATCCTAAAGATGAAATCCATTTCAAATAATATATCAAGCATAACATGATACTTTATCTCCCGATGTCATTGGTCTTTGGGTTGAGGGATTTGGGATAGTCTGGGCCCGAAAGGCTGGACTTCCCTGGCAGGAATGTCGTTTCAGAGAGGCAAATGGGGTAGAGGGCTCTGGGAGATTCTCTTTGGTCAAATTTTGATAATTTAGATGGTTCACAATGAAGAGGACCAAGATTAAGCATGTGGGTTGAGATCAGATTTTGAATTGGGCTCATTTGGATTAGTTTAGGGGCATCCAGAGGTACAAGGTTGGAAAGCTGTCAGGAGATGGTTGTTTGGGAATGGCAGATCAGAAATAGAATTCTGAAGATGGAACTCTGGGTCTGGGGTCCAGCGGGTAGCAGGGTAGTCAAAAAATTGTAATTTTCCACTTGAGTGCCTAGGTATGAGGCACCAGGAAGCCGTCCATCCTTCGCCGTTTGGAACGACTATTGCTGGGTGGAAGTCTAGAGGGGGTGGCCCGATGGTCAAGGCTCAGCGTGAGGGTCGACAAGAGATCAACCATCGATGCAACGTCATAGAAAATGCCTGGGTCTCACCAACCAGCGCAAAGGGGAAGGCAAGTCGGCATGAGGTCTTCATGGTGGGGTGAAGTCAAAGCGAACCCATGATGTCTCACCGACTACCAAGAGCGAGACAGGACCCGACACGAGTGTCCGCCGCCCGATTCCATTTTGAGACCTATGGCAAGATTTTCCCTTTTGGAACGACGGATGAGGGAAAGACTCCCGGATGGTGGAGGCCAACATAGAGGAGGCTGTTCATTGTTCAAGTTGGATCCCAACGACAAATGGGCGATCGGGGCTCGGAGGTTGGAAGGACGTCGGGTATTCGCCAAGAGAAGAGTGATGTCGCTGTGACATCTTGGCGAATACAGAGAGTCCTGCTGACAACGGGAGCCTTCGGCATAATTTTCTGAGTCAGAGAGAGGTCTTGGCGAACATGTTATGTCTTGTTGACAAAGAGTCCTATTAGCATAACCTCTTGCTGACACTGTGAAGTCACCCCGACAGGGGATCCAAGCTCGCCAAGAGGAAGGGTTTCTCTATGAAGTCCTGGCGACCATTAGAAGTCTCGCTGAAAGTGAAGGCATCGACAAGAAAAAAGGAGCTTGCAGTAAGGTCTCAATGAAACAAAAATGTCTCCCCAATAGAACATCACCCGACAAGAGAAAGAAACCCATCATGAGCTTTGTCGACAATGACTGGTCTTGTCGGCGGAGAACGAGGGGCAGAATCCCGAGTGAGGAATCCTAGATACCCGGGCCCGAGAGACCTAAAGGCTATTTTGACATTTCCAGTTTCCGCTAACTCTCATCTGACTAAGGGAGCGTTTGGGCCCAAGGGGTGCGAATTCCCCTGCAAAGAACTGTCACATGGAGATAAAGCTCTGAATTAGTCATGGGGGTGTTATGTTGGTTTTCTCAATTTTCTCAATTTTTGAGGACATGGGTTTTATTCATTGTGCCATATTTTATCATTCACATGTTGTTTTTATGGTTATTGTCCATTTTAATCCCTAGAAATCATGAAAAGAATGTTCAGGAGGGTGAACAGAGAACCTACCTCGAACACTCAATGTGGGGAGGTGTGTGATCCACTAATGATCAATGAGGTGATGGTGAGGGTGATGAGCGTGAAGGTTTCGAAGATGGTGGGATCCTCTAGCAAGTTCTCTGATCACCCTCTGCAACAATGACAAGTGAAAATGACAGGATCAAACCTTCTATTTATACCCCAATCACCATTAATGGCCCTATTAAATGCAAGTACGATGAGCAAGGAAGTTGGTGAATTTGAATTCACCGACGGCGGTGGGAGACCCTAGGTCTGGTGACTAGGAAGGTGCAAGATGGTGGCTGTTTGATTGTTTTGCCTCAGAAATCACTGGTGGCAAAGGGGAGGTTGGGGTCCAGAAGGCGAAACTCCACCAGAGGTCCGCCGTGAGGAATGACAAAACACTCATGGAACCTCGGGAGTGGAAGTTCGAAGGGTCATAAAGCAGTCAACATTTTTCATGGATTTTACCAGATGGAGAACGGGGGTTCAGACCCCGGGGTCTGGGAGGACATGACCCAATCGTTGTTGGGAACAGTGGATATAATAGGGAAACCCGAAGGGTCAGGCCCAGTAGGGCCCAGGGCCATTGGCAAAGGCAAACTGCTAGAGAGCCTCCTCGAGGCACCAAAACTTGACAAAATTAAAAGGGGAAGGCATGGTCAACTTATGGTGAGACCTTGAAGGAACATTGACCAGCTGGGACACCAAAAAAGAGGGGAACGCAAAATGAGGCGATGACAAAAATGACCTAACAAGGAAAAAGAAAAGAGGGTCCCTGTTCGGAACAGGGCGTGTGTGCCGAGGGCACAACACATACTAAAGAACATATCTTGATGAGACACAAAGTAATCTATGAAACATCTCCCCGACTCCAAAAGTCACAGTGAAACACATAAGATGAAAGGATGACTGTAGGATGTCTCGGTGGGTGTTTAGCGAGTGTTGGTAAAAGCCCGAATACAACTGATCACCGTGATTTAAATATGAAAGGACACGTCCTTTCAAAGAATGATGTATAAATGTTCATTTTAGATTGTAAAAGAAATAGACAGAAGATAGATATAGAAGATAGATTAGGAAAGATACAGTAGATAAAAATGTTATACTATGAGACTATGATGCACGTTTGAAAGCATGGAGATATCAATGAAAATAATTTGATGTGGTAGCATATTTCTGGTGTCAATTGTCTATTGTGTTCATTGAAATTATTACTAAACTTGTCTCTAGGGTTGGCATTTTTTGGTTATTTAAATTGATATCACAAGTTTATTTTTAGTTTATTAGTGCACATTTGTTGTACCTGTGTGGTTGATTAACTGGTTCTTTCAAGAAAAGATTAAATCCTTTGAATTGATCACAGTAATCAAGAAAGTTCATCTGGATCATTAAGAAGAACTTGGTAGTCATAGTCTTGCATGTTTATACAAGTTATAAACTAAAACATATGCCAAACAATTTGAATGTTTTCCAAAAAGAAGTTATCCATCTAGATTTCATTTGACTCCACATACCCAATAAGGCACTAGTTTCTTCACTTTTCATCATTTAGTTTCATTCATTTTTTACATTTGTTAACTTAATATATTATGTTTTAGTTTCAATATTTCTCATACCAAATCAAATTTCATTTTTCCACCCCCATCTATCATTGTGGGAAAAACATTTCAAGAGAGAAAAGCATAAGTTAATTCTGCTTCAACCATATAGGTACACCTGCCTAGGTCTAGTAGCACCTGAAGAGTAGAAGGTCTAAACTATTTGACCTTGTCTATTACCCTGAAACATACCAAGAGATTGGCAACCTCTTGAGGCATTTCACTTGCATTTTTGAGAGCTAACAAATTGGTGACTCTACTGGGGAATGTTTCAGAGTATTCGGTTGAAGACCATCATATAGAGTCATTGAAGAGAGTTTGGAAGTTTGAGGAAAAGTGACTCTGCTAGGTAAAACAAGAATAATTTCATTTTTTCTCACTTTTAAAAAGTGAGTGGTGACTCTAGTAAAATTTTGATGAAAAATGCATGAAAACCTTTGGGAATTACCTTTGAATGTGCTGAGAGATGAACTAAAAAAATTGAAACTAGAAGTTGAGAGCAAGAGAGCATTATTTCACATTGCAGGCAATGCATATCATGCACAACAGAATATATATTCACCACAATCACCTCATGGTCAACAATATGTGCTAGATTCTCAATACAATAATCTGTTGTACTAGTATCAACATCCGCCTAATCCTCCCCCTCAACAATTCACAACAATAATTAGGAAATTTGATCTAACAGGGTTTCAATTGTACCCTTACCCAATGGATGGCAGTTGGAGAAGCCTTGTTCCTAATTTTACAGGGAGTAATACAATTACTACTAAAGATCATTTGAGGAATTTCAATGCTTTCATCCAAGATTTGGATATACCTTATGAGGATTTACATATGAGGCTATTCATGATGTCACTTATTCATGAAGCTAGGGATTGGTTTAATATCCTACTGATAGCTTCTATTGATTCTCTCCAAGGATTTTAGGATCAATTTCTTGAGAAATATGGAAATCTGTCTCCACAAAATTGGGCTTCCCATGGCTTATTAGAGATTCAAGAAAATCAGAACTTGCAACAATATGTATGCTAGAATCAACAATTTGAAGAAGAAGAAGATGAGTATGTACATACTCAAAACTAGGACTCCATCACATAATCAAGATGTGGAATTTATCCATTAGATACAATTCTTGAAGTAAGGAGATGTGAAGGAGAATCTGGGCACTCTTTGTTTCATAGAATGGTAGATGAATGGACTAATATTGTAGATAAGAAAAGGTATGAAGACAATGGTAACATCATTGATGAAGATAGAGACATTGATCAGACAATGTAGCCAATAGAAGATGAGACAAGTGCAAGTTAGAATGGTTCATATGATAGCCTACATGAGGAAGATGAAGATACAAGAGATTTCTCTTACATAACAGATTGTGATAGGGAAAGTAGTGTAAGTTATGATGGATCCAATGAATATTCAGATTATGATGATGAACCTGAGGATTTTGATCTGCAATCAAGGGATTCTAGCAGCTCTTTTGGAAATTAGGATGAAGAAGCAATTGAAGAGGCAAGTTCATTTGACAGTGAACAGATAATACCTCTAGCTATAGTTGAGGACCACGGAGATACATTTGACAATGAAGAGGTTTGTACACTTAAAAATGGTGTTCAATTTTTTTCAAATCCACTATATTGTATAAAGATAGAAGAAGATCAGATGATATTTTGCCAAGGTATGCTAGAAAATCAATTTTATGTATTTTCATATCCACTTTATGTTGAAGATGAAGTGTTTCTTGATAATCAAAGTAATGTACCAAGTCATGAAAAAAATGAATATGAGATCAACACATCTGAGCTACCAATTTTTGATGATGAGAAGAATAAAGAACACATCAACAGTATGGTGGATGATGAAGTATATTCACTCAACAGTGATAAAATATTAGATCTACTAGAAATGGAGTATATAAAATATACACATCAAGACTCAAAAAATTCATCTCCAGCATTAATTGATTCAAATATTCATGATGATGATTGTGTAGATTAGAATTTTGTCTCATTGCCAATTAGTGATATCAAGGAAGAAAAAGATCTTTTAGATTTGATTATTTCAAAAAATGTTGATATGATAGAATTCTCAGATTTACATAAGAAGCATTTTGATAATGAAATCTCTATGCAGCTGAGAGATTATTTTGAAATATATGATAATAAGCAAAATAATGAGAAGTGTTGCATTTAATATGCACACACATTGTATGGTGAAGATGACAGACATTTATTTCATCATGATAGAGAATATGAATTGCAAGATGGTGAAAGGAATTTGGGCCAAGCTAAACATAATGATCATCTGAAGGTTTTCAATGATAGTGGCACAGCTAATTGTATGAGTGTTCTTAAAAGGAATTTGATGAGATCAAAACAAAACAAGGTGTATGACAGGGGAAAATAGGTGTTTTTTTTCTTTTTGGGTGGCCTTGTGCCATTAGCCATGGTGTGGTTTTCCAGAAAACCATTATAGTTCATGACAAAAAGGAGTTTCAAGTCTACTACTCAAGTGAATAAAATATTTGGTCTGCTCTTCCAGTGATCTGGACCCTTGCAATGATCTCACAATCATTCATCCCTAGATGGAGCCACTATTAGGACTATAAAATTTTGAAAATTTAACAAGTTGTTCATACCCATGAGTTTCCAAATGAGTCCTTACCATGAGCACAAAAACCCCTCTTCATAACACTTTTCCCATATGTTGTCATTTGGTTCCATAGAATCCATTTAGTATTGAAATCTCACTATGTAATTCATCTTGGAAAGAGAAGATCAGGGTCTCCCTGATCCATAATGCATTTTCTATTGATGTATACCTACTGTAGCCTATCGGCAGGAATTCAGAAATGTCACACTGATCAAAATTCATCTGCAGGCACATATCGGTGTGACACTAATCATTGTCTTGGTGACAGAAGGTTCTATCGGCAAGAAAGTTATCTTTGGAATAGATCATAGAGAACTCCTGCATATCTTACTAACCAACACATGAGGAAACATTTTAGCCAAACCAAAATTCTTCAGAGTGAGGTCTTACTGAATGCATTATGTCTCACCGACTAGTGCACAGAAAGATGTATCGTCTAGAATAAAGGTCATCAGAATAAAGTCTCATCGAATGCATCCAGTCTTGCTAACAACACATAGAGGTATTCTATCAAATGACTATTAGAATGAAGTTGTGTATCCCTACCAACTCATATGTCACATCGAAGTATTGTTTCATTGGCGAGAAAGTAAATATGTCTCAACGACTAGAAAACATACTAAAGAACATATCTCGATGAGACACAAAGTAATCTATCAAACATCTCCCCGACTCCAAAAGTCACAGTAAAATGCATAAGATGAAAGGATGACTGTCGATGAGACATTGGACATCGATATGATTGTAGGATGTCTTGGTTGGTGTTTAGCGAGTGTTAGTAAAAGCCTCAATACAACTAATTGTCATGATTTAAATATGAAAGGATGCATCCTTTCAAAGAATAATGTATAAATGTTCATTTTCAATTGTAAAAGAAATAGACAGAAGATAGATTAGGAAAGATACAGTAGATAAAAATGTCATACTATGAGACTATGATGCACGTTTGAAAGCATGGAGATATCAATGAAAATCATTTGATGTGGTAGCATATTTCTGGTGTCAATTGTATGTTGTGTTCATTGAAAGTATTACTAAAGTTGTCTCCAAGGTTGGCATTTTCTAGTTATTTAAATTGATATAAAAAGTTTATTTTTAGTTTATTAGTGCACATTTGTTGTATCTGTGGGGTTGATTAACTTGTTCTTTCAAGAAAAGATTAAATCCTTTTAATTAATCACAGTAATCAAGAAAGTTCATCTGGATCATTAAGAAGAACTTGGTAGTCATAGTCTTGCATGTTTTTACAAGTTATAAACTGAAATATATGCCAACCAATTTTGTTTTTTTTCTAGAAAGAAGTAACCCATCTAGATTTCATTTGACTCCGCATACCCAATAAGGCACTAGTCTCTACACTTTTCATCATTCAGTTTCATTCATTTTTTACATCTGTTAACTTAACATATTATGTTTTAGTTTTAATATTGCTCATACGAAATCAAATTTCATTTGTCCACCCCCATCTGCCATTGTGGGCAAAACACTTCAAGAGAAACAAGCATAAGTTAAGTCTGCTTCACCCATATAGGTACACCTGCCTAGGTCTAGCAACACCTGAAGAGTAAAAGGTCTAAACCATTTGACCTTGTTTGTTACCCTGAAACATACCAAGAGATTGACAACCTCTTGAGGCATTTCACCTATGTTTTTTAGAGCTAACATGGTTTCCCATATTGATTTGTATCAAATAGAAAACAATTATACACATCATGCACTAGCATACAAATGATTATGATTCATTAACATTATCATTGAAATCCAAACCTAACAATAACATGAAAGTATATAAAAAATAATGTAAAAGTATCTAAGTACAACAAAGTTTCTCAAAGTATCTTGCTTAAAATCTTATAAAATCCTAAGACTAGTACAATACAATCTGCTATCTCATTAGATGGCTAATCCTTCTTCAATCAGTTGACCTCTAGAAAATGGAGCCCAAAATTACATATAGGCAAGCCACACACTAATTTCTCTCAATCAAAAATTGAGATCCACTAATCAAGGAACTGGAACTGCATGAGGTGACTCCACTTGCTGATCTTTGGTTCAATGGTTGATGACCTTGTTATCCAAAATCTAATGCCCAGAGGAAGGTATAACTACTAGATGAGATTTGTAGTTACACTTATGTCATAATTATGAAAAACTAGGAGAGAAGAGAAAATTGTCCATTGACACATAATATTCCATTTCCAGCTCATCCATGTGTAGTCTTCTCAAGAAGGTATTCATCACCATATAAGAAAATGGTTGATGATTTTAATAAATACTTTATAGATATTGTAATACCCCTCCGTGTCGGTTGTTTTGGACTTGTGTGTGTGTGTGTGTTTCATTGGTTACTGAGTTATTTGATTGTGTGGAAAATATAATATGTTAGTAATTATGTTTAAATAATTAATTAAATCATAAATGAAATTGCAAGGTTATTTAAAATATAATTAGGAATTAAAATAATAATCAATTAAATCAAATCAAATGATTTAGAACAAATGATCAATCAAACTAATTCGTTAAAAGTAAAAGTGATATTATTAGATAAATTGATTTAAATTGTTATGAACAAGTAATCTTGAAAAGATAATTATTATAATAAGAAATTTAATAGATACTTATTTAGAATCTTGCAAATGGTTGATTTTAATTATTCTAATTTGAAAGTAATTAATTAATAATGTATTGTGGAGATAATGAATATATATTCAAATAAAAGTTCAAGTTTGTGCATGATAAAAGAAAATGAAATATAAATACTTGAAAAGGCAACAAAAGGAATTAAAGGGATTAAATATTATTTGGATTTATTTCTTGAGTTGTGACTTTTGGTTTTCACTGGAGAATATGAAGAATAAATAAATAAAAGTTGTGGTAGTTTGCAAAAATATTAATGGTGTTTTGAAGAAAATTTTGTAAATAGTTGTTTTTAATTATTTTAATATGCATGTGTTTATTTAAATTGATTGTGGAAATGATAAATAAATAAAAAGCTCAATCTTTTGTGGATTCAAATGGATTGGAATTTTATTTTTTTCAAAAGAAGTGACTTTTGGCATTCGCTAGAAAAAGAAGAGACTTTGGGGTGATTTTATTTAGAGGATTTTTGTTTTTGAAAAGGGGGTTGCATTCTATTTCCAAAAAGATTTTGGAGAATTTGGCAGTCATCTTTCTGATATAGTATTGTGTTCTTTTATTCTTCTGAGAATTCAAGTGAGGATTAAGATTTAAGTTTGAGGGAGGATCTTGGAGCTGCTGCTGGAAGGATTGGATCAGCAAGAAGGATAAAGCTTCAATAGTTATCTACAAGCGCAGGACGCCAGGTTCTCCTTCTTCTTTTAAATTATTTTCTTTATAGCATCAAATGAAATAAGAATTCTTTGCTGTGAATGAAATTTTCTCTTGAATTGAAATTTAATGCTTGTAGAAAATTATCAAATCTTTAGAAATGCTTTGGACTGTTTTTCAATCAGGAAAGCTTTACTGGGGTGGGACTGTTATTGATTTAAAGTGAAATTTTGTTGGGATTCTAGAATTGAACAGTGTTACTGTAGTTTTGTGTTAAAAATAATAGTGAACCAGTAAAAGAATAATCTCATGTCTGTGAATTCGAGGTTGTGAAAAATTTCCATTTGTAGATAAATTTTACAAATATATTCTGTGTTTAAATATTTATATTGAAACAGTAAATTGTATAATTGAAATTTATTTCTCTGTATTCGAAATATTTTTGTATGCAATATATATATGTATATATATATATATATCATATATATATATATATATATATATATATATATATATATATATATATATATATATATATATATATAAATGTATACACATATATATATATATAAATGTAAAGATAGCATCAAAAGAAAAATTTAATTAAGATTCAAGTTTCTGTTGTATTATATTTGTTTTGAAATTATAAATAATTAAATAAATAAATAAATAATATTTGTTTTGAAAATTATTTGTATATATATATTTATTAAACTTATTTATTCAGATTCCACTGATTATTTAATTTTGTCAAAATAAAACATTCTGTTTCTTTTTTAAAATAAAACAGAATCTGTTTAAAATGGAAATAATAATAAAATAGAAAGAAATCTGTTTTTTGTTATTGATTTATTAAATTACCAACTATAAGAAGATAAGTTAGTAGAAAAATCAATTTATGAATATATGGCAGCATTGATTTATTTAATTCTTGTTTTGAGTGAATATTTTTAAATAGAAAAGAATTCCTATTAATTTGTTAAATTGTGAAATTTGATAGGATAATATAGTAGAAGGGCAATTTGTGAATATATATATATATATATCAGCATTGATTGTCTAATTCTTATTTTTAAATGTGTATAGGGTGGAAATAGAATTTAATATAAAATTGAATAAGTTATTTTATTTATGAAGTTAAGTCTTGTAGATTTGTTGAATTCTTAGAAAAGATTTATTCTCTTTCTACTTTCCTTCCTTCAAAAGAATTAAAATATATAAAGATATAGTGGTTTTAAAAAGGTTTTTTATTGTGTGTAAATTTATTTAGATAGATTTAAGATTTTAAGGTGGTAAGTTCTAATATGTAGTTTGGGTATTTAGAGTATGGTTATTATTATTATCATTTTAAGTATAACAAATGGTCTTAAGTGGTTGGCGCAATTACTTTAAATATTGGAATTGAGTGTTAAGTTAGTGAGATGAAGGGAAGTGGAGATAATGTTTAAATTTATGTTTTGTATATAAGTGGTTATGAAATGGTAACGAGTTAACTACCCAACTATTAAGTAGTTTTCAATTATGTTGATAAATGAAAAGGGGAATTTAAATGTATGGGCATGGTTAGAGATTGATTAGGATATTCTCGAATTGGATAGTTTATTGGTGAAATGGGATTGTAATCTTTTGAAAGTTGACTTCCTTTATATTCATTTCATGGTTGATTTGTAAGTTCTCTTTATGGATAAATATTTTAGAATACTTGTGATGGTTATCTTGAATTATTTTAGTTAATTGAGTAATTCTGTTGGGGAAGTTGTAAAGTTATTTAGTTCTGGTCATTAATTGATTGGTTAATAAATTTTGTTCTCATTTGAATTAGTGGTTGTTGTTATGCAAGTGATTCTATGGGCTGTGAGTGGTTGAGTATTTAAGGTGTTCTTTAATTGGTCCCTTGGATGCCTGGTTGCATGCTTTTACCTCTGTTATTGAAGGATTGTTTTTGGATGTTGCCGTATTAATGTGAATGCCTTTGTAGATTAATTTTGATTCAAGGAATCCTTTGTCTTGTAATTTGTGTTGCAATGTAACTGGGAACTCGTGTTTTTGGCTCATGAGTTATGGATAGTTGATCTTCTTGGATTTCTGATTTATTTTGTACCAAAGTTGTTTATGTAGTTTGGATGGAGTTGTTGATCATATTTTAATGTATTCTCTCATTATATTTGAATTGAAAATAGTTCTTGTGGCCTTGCAATTATTGTTGTCATTGCTATGTTGTTGATTTTATGAAGGTGATTTGCATACCACTATAAGGGGGTTCTTGTGAGGAGAAAATTGAGGTCTCCCGTGGAATACCTAGTTGGTGGCTTTTGGTTTTATTAAGTGATTTTGTTTAAAGGTTGATTTTATTTTGTGTTTCCCTATTTGAGGTGAACCATTGTTGCTTGTGGATGGGTCTTGATGAATCTTTCCCTTTTATGGCTTTTCTGAGTTACTCTCATATTTGAGGAAATTTTATCCTTGTGTAAGAATTATTAGGGAAAAGCTTGTGTTGCTTCATTTTTACCCTTGTTTGTGGGTTTTTATTCTTTTGGCTTCCAGAGGCTTGAGATGATTGTTAATTGATGTTCTCTCTCTTTTATGTGCCCTTGATGTGGCAAGTGTTTTGGTTTCATTATTTTAAAAGGGTTGTACGGAAATTGTTGAGACGTTGATTATGTATTTATAGCGAGATGGGTAATGCCTCGCATGTTTCTCTATTGTGATGTAATATTCTTATTATTGATGGTACAACCCTTGGTTTCTTGGTTGTTATGTTGTTGGGTCTCTAGGGAGAGTGGCTCCTCGTGGGGGTTGGCACCCCGTTTAAGGGGAAGAGCTCAGGATAACCCACGAGTGAGTTAGTAAACAAGTGAAAACCTAATAATTAACTTAGGAGGGTTGGGTAGTAATATCATTATAAGATTTTAAAATGGATGCCTCATCTTCATTAGTGCTTTCACAAACTAATGGAAGGCTGAGAAGGCCGTGGTTGGCAAGGTCGTGACCTCGTCCTCACGAGAGGCCTACGGCTCCGCATGAGTCACCCTATGGACCGGCACCTCCAATTGGGAGGAAGAGCACAGGACAGCCATAGATGGGACCGGCGCCTCCAGTTGGGAGGAAGAGCACAGGACAACCCATGTAGGACTATGCGATGACACTCTCCCCTAGTTGCCCATGTGTTTTACTTTATTGTGTACCTCTAGAAGTAGGTTGTGGGAGTTGTTTTAGATTGTTGTTTGAATTGATTTAAATTGATTTATGATTATTGTTTTAATACATCTTTAGTATGTTTTGTGGTCTTGTATGATCTCATTTATATTTGATTTACGATCTTGTATCTTATGATACTGTGATATGATGTTATTGTGTTGTTTAATTGCAATTTGGAATTGTATTAGGTTTAGATGATTTGGAAGTGTTTCATGATCATCCTTTGGTTACTTGTTACTGGTCATTGCTTTGATTTATGTGATGAGATGTATGATTTTAAGTTATTTTAATGACTCTTGGTTGTTGTTGATTATGTCATTGTAATCCTTGAGTTTTATGATACTTTTGTATGTTGTTCCCTTTTTGGATGTTCTTGGTTGAGGTCTCTTTCTTGTTAGCTCCTAGCACGGGGGGTGGGTCTTCAGACTCACATGGTCGGGTGGAACGTGCTAAGCACCCCATTGGGTCCCCAGTCGAGGATTGAGAGGTGCGGATTGGTGCGGTTGCAGCGACTTCAGTGTTGTATCCGTCTTGGAGCCAGTTTTCATCTATTTATTTGTATCATGATTCTTGTGTATGGTTTCCATTTATGTTTGGAAACACCTTTGTATCATTGTACCTCTAGAACATTGTACTGTAATGTAATGTTATCTCGGTGTGGTTTTTTTACCATGGAAATTATAATTCAATGTGTTAAGTTAATTATGCATATGTTGTATTTATGTACTCAAATGGTTCCTTATCAATGATTTTCATGTTTGTGTTATAATTGTTAATGTTTATTTTGTTATGGATTATATCTTTGGATTTTATTCTTTATTGTTGTTGTGTAGATCTCAGTCTCGTAATGACTCCTTGTGTACCCCAAGGGATGTATGTGCTAATGAATCTACTTAAATGAAATTCATGTCATATCTTAATGTGTATTACCTGTATGTTATGTTTACTTTTAAAAAAAATTGTGCTATAATTATTGTTTAATTTTCCTTTGGGGTTCGCATGGCGGGGCGTTACAGATATCAAGTTCATCCAAATTCCACGGCTTGATAACAAGGTAGTTGATGCTATGGCCACAATCTCTTTATTGTGACAACTCCCAAAAAACCAGGCTCACTACAAATTTTTGGTGGAACAATCATTTACACCCACCTATGACACACCTGAAAGCCAAATCATTTTCCACTTAGTAGGATCTGATTCACCTTGGTATGATAAAATTTATTCCTACCTAAAAGATGACATCTTACCACTTGACCTATCCTGTAACCAAAAGTGCAACTTTATTCGCCAATCCTCTCGCTACACTCTTATTGTTGACACCCTTTATCACCACGATCTTGATGGTACTTTACTTAGACGTCTTGAACGTGACGAATTCGATAAGGCTTTACAAGAAGTTCATGGTGGCATTAGTGGTACTCATTCGAGTGGACTTACCTTATCCAAGAAATTGATTAAAATGGATTACTACTAGCCTAAAATGGAGAGGGAATCATTTACTTTTATCAAGAAATGCTTTAAATGTTAGATACATGGAAATCTCATTCACGCACAAACATAGGAACTACAACCATTTACACCAACTTGGCCATTCTCCTAATGGGGGTTAGATCTAGTTGGCAAGATTCATCCTTCATCCTCAAATGGACATAATTTTATCATTACAGTGAAAAAATATTTCACCAAGTGGATTGAGGCAGTACCTCTTACTAAGATTATCGACAACCAAATTTCATCTTTCATACTCAACTATCTTATTTGTCAGTATGGCATTCCCAACTCCATCATCAGAGACAATGGATGACCATTCAAGAATCAGGATGTTGACAAACTTTGTGAGAGATTCCATATTCAACACAGATACTCAACACCTTATTATCAACAAGGGAATGGCCAAGCAAAGGCCTCAAATAAAACAATATTGAAAATCTTGAAGAAGACTGTGCATGATGCAGGGAAAGACTAGCACATTCAACTTAATCCTACATTATAGGCCTATAGAACTAGCATCAGAACACCAATAAGAGCAAAGCCATTTGCTCTTGTCTACAAAGCAGAAGCCATCTTACCTCTAGAGGTTGAGATCCCATCACTTAGAGTATCACTGAAAGGCCTCATAACAGATGATGAGTACAAAATTTCATGATTGCAAGAATTGGAACTCCTCAATGAAAAGAGACAACGAGCAACTGATCATTTGAAAGAATATCAACAAATTATGTCTCACAGCTATAATGATAGACTTCAACCACGTACTTTTCAGGTTAGTGATCTTGTTCTAAAAGAAAACCCACACAATCAGCAAGCCAAGGAAAAGAAAGGAAAGTTTGAACCGAATTGGCTGGGTTCATACATGGCCATAGCAATATACGGTTCAGAAGCATATAAGTTGTTAATGCTAGAAGGGGACCTATTTGATGAGCCCATCAATAGCATGCACCTAAAAAAGTATTATGTCTGAAACAATTATCATCATCCCAAACATCCTGAAGAAATCCAAAAACATTAGAAAAAGTCCTCAAGAAATCCAAAAACATTAGAAAACATCTTGAAGAAAGCTAAAAACCATCAAAAAAAGTCTTGAAGAAACACAAAAAAATAGAAAAATTCCTGAAAAAATGGTTACCTTGGTGAAAACCTAGCAAACAGGCATCTCAGTAGCGATAGAAAAAAAAGAAAAAAGAAAAAAGGGGCAATCAAAAAAATGCAATAAACATAGATAGTGAAAATCTAGCAAATAGACGCTATTTGTAGCTCTCCATCTATTAGTGAATGTTTTTCATTTAGCTTTTTAGCCTTCCTTTTGGCACATCTTTCCATCATCTTAGGGTCATCTTAGCATCATGTTGCCATCATTTTCCTAGAGTGATAATGTCTTACCATGGCTCAATTACTACATACTCATTTCAACAAGTTGTGACAATACTGGGGGCAAAAACATTAACATACTGAGGGCACCCAACTTTTAGGTTATGGAAACAACTGGACAATGACATAGAAATCCAACTATACAAAACAAGCAATCAAATCCTATGAACAACTATCCAACCATTGATCCATATCGCAAACAATTTTTCAGCCAAATGCCATATCACTACTCATATCTAGATGATCTAAAATTTGAATAATGATTGGACTATCAGTTTTACATTATTGAACAATGGTTGTTTGATTTTTGATATCATCTCTCTTGAGCACACTCAATGATGTACTGAACTAGAGTGGCAAGGAAAGAAGATGATTTTTCTTTTTCTGTTGTCTTGAGGTTAACTATCGATTTGGTGCAAATATTTCATGACACATGATTCCCAAGGCTTATCATTGACGATAGTTCCACATTTGCATCAGAAAGGTGGTTAGTCTTTGTCTATTTATGCAAGAAATACTCAGGTCATCTTAGTTAAATTATACCTCGATGCTTGTGTTCACTTGCTATATCAAAAATCATGAAAGTTGTACTCAGGTCATCATTGGTGCTAATCTCCCCTCTAATGCTTGTACATACTTCCAACATTTTACAAGTCTCTATGATGATTCAAGAATGCTAAGAAAAAGGCTCAACAAATGGTTGGTTTCATTTAGTTGCATTGCATTTTATTTAGTTGCATTTCATTTAGATCAAATTACATTTCTGCATATTGGATTTGTAGTAGAGTTTTTGAAAGCTAAACAGATAAGTCAATAGTTGTCATGTCTCTTTGGAATATATGTGGAGGACATTTGGACATTTTCTTCATCCTCATTTCATTATCATTTCATCTAGGTCTAGTACATATCATATCATTTCACATCCATCATTTGGATCCTCTCTCATGCATTCATATTTCATATCATTTCATTTCATATAATATCATTACATTACATTTCATTTTATCATTCCAGATCATTTCAATTTTATCATTTTATCATTGCATTTTCCATATCATTTCCATTTTCTCATTTTCTCATTTCATTCCATTTCATTTTCTTTTCATTCCATTTCAATCTTATCATTTTATCATTTTTCATATTCATATTTAATCATTACATTATATTTCATTTCATTATTTAATCATTTTTCATATTCATCACATCATTTTTTCATCATTATCACATCCTTATTATTCATATTATTATCATTTATCATTTATCATCTCATCAGATCATATCATTGTATCATCTCAAGTCATTTCATAATTCATTTTATTTTACCATCACATTTTACCATCTCCTTTTATTCCATTTTATCATTTCATATCATTTCATCTCATTTTATTTCATTTCATCTCATTTCATTTAACATTTCATTACATTTAACATTTCATTACATTACATCTCATTTCATATCATTACATTTCATTTCATCATTTCATATCATTTCATTTCATTTCATTTTAGCATTCCATCTCATTTTTTTTATCATCTCATCAATATTTTTTTTATTCATTACATTTCATAGCATACATTTTATCATTATTAATCCTTTCACATCATTTACCATTCATATCTTTTCTCATTTTTCATACCATTTTATCTATCATTTTTCATACAAAATTCAATTCATATTGCATATCATATTATCAATTTCCATGATACATTTCATAAACAAGACATCCATCATATCATCATCATTTATAGCATTTGAAAAACTCAAAAAAAAAAATCATTTATTCTATTTTCGTATCATTTTCCAACCACGTGGTTTCATAACAATTCATATCATATATCATATCATCTCAACACGTTGCATTTTTACCATCATCATCCACCTACATAAGATCATTAGTAGATATCATATCGTTTCATTGCATTATCATCACTATCTCACATCATCCTACAAATCTTGTTAGTATGTAAATCATCAAAATCCATATCACATAAATAAGGAAATAAATGCATATCCATCTCATATCATCATAACAAATGCAACACATCATCAAAACTCATTGCCGCTGCATATCATTGCTCATCAAAAATACATACAAATGTCCAAATATCCAATGAAACTAAAAATGTCTAGAAATGATACATGAGATATGATTAAAAATAAATGTACATGCTCCAAAGACTACGAGATACATCACTTAAAATCCTACATCAATGACTCAAGGTTGGCTGGTAGAACCCCCTGATGGAGTTGGTCTCATAGATGGTATGCTGCCACCGGTCCCTACATCTGGATCCCGTCGAGGCCCAATAACCCCCATGCTCTACATACCTATCTATGACCTACTCCTAGTACTACTAGCAAACTGTGGGAATGGATCTCTATGCTTAGGAGGACATAACTCCTCATATCGGACCCAATAGTACTCAATCTCTCTAGCCATCTCGAAGCCCTCTACAATGGCCTCTCACAATGATGCACTCTCTACAATTCCCATAAGCTTCTGAGCAACACCCTCTGCCTCCACTACCCTTCATCTAAATGCATCTCTCTCTATAATCAACTAGGCTATCTGTGGGTCTAGGGTAGGAGGATGTGCATGTGCTTGTGCCTGTGCCTATGTCTGTGATTGTGCCAATTATTCCTGTAACTATGCAACCAATCCCTACACTTGTTGTCCCTACAATGTGAGTACCTAGGCCTGTAGAGTGTCTATCTGTCCCTATTGCGATGAGGATCCAACTCTGATCACTATTCACCACCCAATCCCAGTCCTTGACTGTTGCATGATATGTACACTACTCAAAAAATTTGGCCTTGATACCTGCCCCTCATCTTCGCCGTCATTCCCATCATCCCCATCTAAGCTCTCCCCCAATTGTTGCCTACTCCCCACCTACCACATCCTCCTATCTCACTACCCTTGGTTGTGGTACCACCAAAATGTGTGTTGGCTCATCAGGACAGGTAAACCATGGAAAGGGATGTGTATGGTAATAGATTGAATACTCGTCGGACATTCTAGCATCAACAATATCTCATCTATCATCCCATGCCTCGGGCGCTAAATCCATATACTCTGTATATGCTATCTGATATGAGATACACGACCCCCATCCAGCCTCATCTCTACTTGGTGCATAGTGTGAAACCCCCTATGGCATCCCCTGTGTGAAACTATATTGTCACTGCACCTGCAACACCAAGAACCTCTCTATAATGAAGGGTGTCTTCCCTATAAAAAACTAAAGAATACCTACAAATGACATCTCAAGGTGATCTGTATCCCATGGCTCACACTCTAGGTATGGCTACCATACCACTGCATCCATATCGTCCAGGAACTGTCTCCAGTAATCCACCTTGCCCAACTTGGGCTGGACAAGGAACATAGCATATGCATACACATAGGGTCTCCCTGGTGGCCTCACTCGGGGACAAGCTAGTCTCATCACAACAATATGCTCCCATGCCTAGACCTGAAGCAATGTCATGCTGCATGACAAACTGGATGCACCCCTGTATACCACCTGATGAAGGTCATGATATAAGTGAGCCAACATGCAACTCCCCTAGGCATATCTCTGAGGCAATACAAGCATCTTCTTCAAGATCCTCCCCCATCCCACTGATAGTCCCTTTGACCAGCTATCCAAACAAAGGAGACCTCCAATGAATGCTCCTAAAACTATAGGCAAGGCCGGATAACCCCTGAAACCAACCCATGGCACCTAGTACCCTACTATGTGTGCATCACCATAGACTCTCCTTAGTGCATCTGTACCACCAAGCTCCTTGTGATCATAGAAAACAAGAGCCCCAACCACTGGAATACCTAATATCCTATACACATCCTCCAGAGTCACATTCACCTCACCAGTCAACAAATGAAAGGTGTTGTGCTCTGAATGCCACCTCTTTGCCAATGCAGTCAATAGTCCCCTGTTGACTCGAATCAGTGGCATGGCCAACAAGGATCTCAATCCACATGTCCCTATCAATGCTACCTCATCTTGTGTTAGCTCAACTATCCTATCCCATCTTTCTGAGTGATGCTCCCTAATCTGGAGGTTTTTGAAAACCTCCTATTTTTGGTTAACACAAGACAATCAATTAGCATCACATCAATAATTCAATCTCAAATCAAGAAAACTCAATCCAACTCTTATCTATCTATCACCTAAATTAGTAACACCTAGTCAATCAGACTCTTATCTATCTATGACCGATATTAGTGATACATACTCATCAGACTCATATCAAGTGACCCATATCAATGCACAATCTATCTGTCTGAATATAACATCAATCTATTCTATCATCAATTACTATTTGTTTTCTTTTTCAAGAATGCAAATTTATCAACAATCAAAACATCATTCTATTTTTATTTCAAGTCATGAGTGAAAATATGTTTTCAATCAATCATCTACTATTTTTTTCTATCATAGAAAGAAAATTGATCAGCCGATATATCAATCATCTACTCTTTGTTTTTCGTTCAAGGAAGACAAAGTTATCAGCTACCTACTCTTTGATTTCTATTTTGGAAACAAAGTTATCAATTATTCATCAAATTTTCTATCCATATCAACACAATGATACGAAAATTTCACTATGTATTGACCAAGGAAGAAATATACATCATCATGTTTACATCACTTTCATCAAATCACACATTCTATCTATTTTAACCAAATGCACTAATCTGTGGGCTCTATGCGCTAAAACTCATATGTGCTATTCTATATCCTAGATGCGCTAAAACTTAGATGCATCATTCTTTTCCCTGTATGTGCTCAAAAATTTCCTCTATGCGCTATTTCCCTCTAAGTGCTAAGACTCTAAACCTAAGTGCCACTTCATTTCCTGGATGCGCGATAACCCTATATGTACTACTATTTTTCCTAGATGTGCTAAAACCCTAATTTTCTTATGGCACCCTATATGAGCTACTCTTTTCATTGAATGTGCTAAACTGGTTTCTACGCTAAACATGCTAAATCTACCCTATATGCACTACTCTTTTCATCGTAAGTGCTAAAACATCTATCAAAAGTGCTCAAACTTACCTAAAAGCGCTAAAATGGAGGTCTAAAACCTAACTATGTAGAAAAAAATGGAAAATCTTACTCAAAACAAAAAAATTTGAAAGCACAAGCAGTTAGATTGACTCACTGGTGGTCCATACATAGCTGGTCTCTGATATTGGTGAGATCACTAAAATTTGTGACGGTGATACGAAATATCCATTTCGCTATGTCACTGTTAGAGCTACAAGATTCAAAAAGTCAAAAAGTGCAAATGATTTGTCCTTTTCTACCTTTCTACCTTTTAAAGGTAAACCAAAGGTAAGTTTTGTGACATTTTTATCTTTTTAATCTAAATTTGACTTTATTTTCACACTACGACATCTCTACATCACTTTTCACGAGCTAAATCACTGAATTCACATCAATGTCAAATTATCCTCATCAAATCAAACAAGATCAACAACTCATATAATCATCAGTGATTTACCTCCTGAGGGGGCATCATTAACACTAGCAACATCTTTCAATCAGAAACATATAAGAATTAGATCATCGACATATTTTTCATGATAGGGGCATAGTCAAACACAACAAATTTCAAAAGTAGGAATGTTTTCTTTGAAGCAATGCATTTCACACATTACTTCAAAGAGGGGTAAAATGTAGATGCATAAAATTGGTCATATCTGATTAATCGTGGCATTTAATTAAATATTTCTTTTTTAAATAATTTTTCTAAAGTCTTCTACATCTAATTAAATTTAATTAATTTAATTATATTGTTCATTCAGATTATTCTTCTACAATAATTAAATAAATCAACTTTTATTTAATTATTTCATATTCATAAGTCCACTTGATTAATTAAATAAATGCACTTTATTTATTTTAATTAATTATCACTTTTGAATTTAATTAAGTCTTTTTGATTTAATTAAATTTAATTATTTCTTTTCAAATCTTTCTTCTAGTTAATTAAATATCTCATTTAATTAATTTTATTTACATACCATTTCTTAAAAGGTTTAATTAAATATCTTTATTTAGTTAAATATCTTCCATATCTTTTCAAAATCATAATTAAATATTTTATTTAATTATGAAATTTTCCATTATTCTTCAAATCTGGGGTAAATATTCTATTTTAAGAAGAATCTCTATGTCACCCATAAATAAATAATTGAATTTAATAATTCATTATTTATCTTCTTTGAAATCTTCCCATAATCTCACAAAAAGGATGATTTTTTACAATTCAGCTTTATCATCTTATCTTACCTCTTTTACAAAAAAAGAAAACAAATCGTGCTTTCTGCTTTCTTCTGTTTTTCTTCACTCTCATCCATCTTCAATTGTTCGATCTTCCAAGAATTTTCACCATCGTTGATCATATCAAACAATCAAAATCTTTTGAAAACTCTATAAATAACACTATTAATCCAAGCAAGGGTTACACAACACACCACACACATTAGATTAATTAGAGATTAATTGCATTTTAGCACTATAGCATTATAGTTTCATTATTCATAGCATCATCAATAGTCTTTCATTTTCAGCAATCATGTTTAGCATTAGAATACTCATGTCTTAGCATTAAGCAATTACATGCATTTCATATTCAATCTCATTCTCTAGGAAGACTGTTCGTTGAGCCTAGCATACAATCTGAGAGCCAGCTGGAATCAATGAAAATAATGGAGATAGAGGATGATAGGATGACATCATTAACAAGATACTGAGTTTGCAATCTTTACTGTTTTAATATTTTGTTTCTGATAATGTCTTATTGGTGTGATTGATTCATTTGTTTTTACATGTTTAGCATTCACAAAAATTGACCACACAGGTGGCATGAGTATTGGAGGTGAGAAAAAATACTGCTCTATCTATCCAAAAGTTGTTTCACAGTTATGATCCCATTTGAATGAAACATTTTTATGATGTAGATGCTTAAATGGATGACTCTTATCTACTAGTTGGGAGATAAATCTCCCGATGGATTGTAACCTGCCTTGTAGGGACTATAGTTGACTATTTTTTTTAGGTGGTGGCATCTCCATTATTGCTTTAACCTTAGTTGGATCTACCTGAATACCTTTTTCTAACACTATGTAACCAAGAAGCTTTGCTAAAGTCACCCTGAAGATACATTTCTTTAGGTTCAACCTTACATTGATTTTTTCTAGTCTAGTGAAAATTTTATCAAGTATTTCAAGATGTCCTTCCCTAGTATGTAATTTTGCTAAGATGTCATCCACATAATCTTCCATGAAAGTATGCATCATGTCATGGAAAATTGTGGTCATTGCCCGATGATATGTTGCGCTTGCATTTTTCAATTTGAAAGGTATGACATTCTAGCAGAATGTTCCCCAAGGGCATGTGAATGTTTTATTTTCTTGATATTCAGGTGCTATTTTTATTTGATTATATCCTGAGAAGCCATCCATTATAGATAAAATGGCATGTCCTACTATTAGATCAAAAATTATGTCAATGTTGGGCAAAGGAAAATCATCCTTTAGGATTTCCTTGTTTAAATCCCAAAAATATGTGCATATTCCGATGCTATTATCAAGTTTTGATATTGGCACAATGTTTGATATCCATTTTGCATAATCTATGGACTTGATAAAACTTACATCTAATAATTTCTTTAGTTTAGCTTTAACCATAAGGTCAATGTGGGGATGCATCTTTCTCAATTTTTGTTTGACTGGTAAATGATTCCCTTTGGTAGTGATAGACAATGCATTAGGAGTTGTGGATCCAATCCTAGCATGTCATCATAAGACCATGCAAAATTTATGTGTCACTACTCAAAGAATCTGGTTAAGTTTGGTTTCTCCTATTCTATCATGGATTCTGCTAGATGTAAGGCCTTTGCATATTCTGATGTTCCCATATTTATAGACTGTGTCGACTCTACCAATACCAATGATCTATCATGGTAATGTTTTGGGAGAGTGTCAAATCTTCCATCCTTCAGTGGCTCAAAAAGGTTTCATCATTAGATTTATTTTTCCTATTATAATTTTTGCAACTGAAAGATTTGGCACCCTCCTATTGTAAAGAATCGATATGAGTGTTATGGATAGTACTTGTATCAATTTTTTCACTCCAAAGATAATTTATGATGGCATCATCATTTGAAAAGATTGGTATAAGAATAGGTTTGGTGGGTTTCCAGTCAATATGTTCAGGATGTATTAAAGATAACAATTCATCATATTGAATAAGGTCAACTGTTGTAAGTGTCATGATGGCTAGGTGGTTTAAGTTATTGATAGGAAGTTTGAGGCCTATGACAGTACTCACCTCCAAGTTTTCTGACTCGCTCGATGTCTAATCGTCTTCACTTGAGTCATCAGTATTTTTTGATCCCATAACAAATTTTCTATTCCCTGAACCTTGTCCCTCCTCTCATAAGGGTGTATATACTTGGATAATATCAACCTCTTTGTCAGTATAAGATGTAGCAGATAGATGATCCTATTCATATTCGTTGGAGTCTATGTTAGAGCTATCTCTTATTTGTAGTATCCTTTCCACTGCTTTTTGGGTTTCTTCCTCTTTTTGTTCAGTTATGTAGCCTAATCCCATTTTGTCTTTAGGTTGTAATGTTAGAGGTTGAATGGGTTCAATAATACCATCCTTTTTCTTGCTAATTGGTCCTTGACTTTTGTAACCCATTTTCTCTAAAATGGCCTTCCCTTTTCCATACTGATCTATTTTTATGTTGCCATTCATTGTTGCTGACGCTTCCTCATCTTTGTATAGCTAACTAAGAATGGATTTGTCCTCTAACTCATCTTCGAGTGTACCTTCTTTTATAAATATTTTATTTAGAGTTGTGATGGGTTGCGATGAACTTGGAGATTTTAATATGGGCTATCCATATATTTTTGGTGATGGTAGCAACTATGATAGGCACAAATATTTCTCAAGAGAATATTCTCCTAAACCCTTTTCCTTTATCTAAACCTTTTCTAAATTTTTTTGTGATAATTCATTTATAGGACCTTTAGTGTTTGATGTGTCTATGATAGTTATTTCTTTCTCTAGATTCTTCTTCTCAACCCATTTAGATATAAAATTGGGTTGGATATCAACAGTGGATGAAGTAGAAGTATTGATTTCTCTGTTATGAGGTATCAGAGTGTCTTGAGTTATTTTTAACATGTTGCAAGTCTGTGGATTGTTGTTGTCAACTGATATGGTGACCTCATGTCTATTTACTAGAAATTTCAGACATTGATGGTTTGTTGAAGGTACCACTTGCATGTCATGGATCCATGGATGACCCAATAGTATGGTGTATGTTAAATCTTTGTCCGACACTTGAAAAACAATGTTTTTGAAAATTGGACCTACATAAATTGGGAGTATGATAAGCCCTATGGAAGACATTTCCTCTTCATCATATGCCTTTATATTGTTATTTTTCTCTTGGTGTCAATGGCATTGTCAGAATAGCCCAATGCATGAATCAGTTTCAAAGTACAAATATTTAAACTAGCTCCTCCGTCTATCATAATATGTTTAACACTATGTTTATGGATGAGAACTTCTATATGCAAGGCTACATTGTGTAGGTGATTTAAAGATACATCATCTTGTTCAGAAAATGACAGAGAATGAGGTGTGGTGAGATGTCCCACCATGGCTTGGAATTGACAAACATCCAAATTATTAGGGACCATTGTAGCTACTAGAGCTTGTTCTAAAACTTCCTTGTGTGATGGTGAAATTTTGAGAAGTTCTAAAATGGATATTTGCATGGGTATCTTTTGTAATTGATCTATGATATTGTATTGATGTGATGGGGGAGCATTGATTTTTGAGGAAATTACTTTTAGTATTACTCTTGACTACCCCCTTGTCATTATATTGACTTGTGGATGATCTTGCTTTTCCCTTATTTTTAAAACATTGATTTGATTATCAAATGTTCTTGTGCTGGTCCTTATTTTTAGGGATTCAATGTCATTTTTTCTCTACATCGGAAAGGCAAAGAATGGTGGTGTCATAGACATAGTTTATACTTTTTCCCTTACCACTAGAAGAAGACTCTCCTTTTTCATAGTTGGGTAATGGATTAGCAAATGCAGTGTGATAATTGTTTGTCTAACGCCCTTCAACAAACACCTTCTTGGCTTTGATCAAGTCTTGTATTAGGAGTTTTAGTTGCATACAGTCATTTGTCTTATGTCCTTTATTCTTATGGAAATTACAATAATATGCATCATTCCACTATGATGGTTTTACCTTTGGCTCCAAATTTTGAGCTTTTTGGTAAAGTAATAATTTTGTTTGTAATGAGTTCTCTCATTATTGATTCCAATGTTTGTCCTAATGGAGTGAATTTCTATCAATTTGATTGTCTTTGGTATGACAGTCGTGATTCTCCATTGTTGGTGTTGTTGTTTTGAATAGTGCCCTAGCTATTGTTTTGGTTTTCATTTTGATTTTCTTTGGCAGTTGATGTAGTCAAATTGAATATGGTATGTGCAAGATCACGATGGGCCAAAAAGTGGCAATATTATGGGTATTTGTAGGGTATGTGGCTGACGACTTCTTTTTACCCAAAATTGATGAAATGAAAAGGGTTTTTAGAGGAGATTCTCAACTTTCCACCAATATAAATTATGTTTTAATTTGAATTTAATAAATAATTATTATTTATTTTCTATTAGAATTATGACTAAAGTCCTAATCAATAGGATGATTGAAAAAAATCTATAACTTTCAAATGGTATCACATTTTTTGAATCTGAAACATGTGTCACATTCTATGCTTCACATAATATAGGATTAAAGAAAGAAAAAATAAATTTCCTGAAGTTTTGACCAAGTTAAGGTGGTTAGACATACGAGTTTTTATATTTTTTAAAAGTTCTAATAAAAAAAATCATAATTAATTATTTACTTGGAAAAAAATTACAAAAAAATATGCATCACATCTGGATATGAGTCCTCTACTTATATATAAAATCTTATAAAAAATATTATCATTTTATTATGGTTAGGGTGGTCAAACAGACACCTAATTCTTATTTTTTCCTTGAAATTTAAGTACTACTACATTGAAATTTCAAATTTTCACCAAATATATTTTATTTATTTTTACATAAATTTAGTAGTTTAGAAACTAAATTCAATTTTCTATAGATTCTATTCTTACATATTTTTGAAATAATATAGATAACTTATTCAAATTTTTACATCAAGTTCCCTAACACTGATTTTTCTGAATTTTTTGCCACTTAAGGGCCTGTTTTTTCCATGATGATCCTACACATACCCATATTGGTTTTACATTATTAGTTGTAGGTTCGTTACTTCCATTATTTCTATTTGTCTACCAAAATTTTGGCTTGTTGTTGTTTCCATAGTGATTTGTGTTGTTGGATGTTTCACTATAGTGCTTAATCAATCCTTGTTTGACTACCTAGGCTTCTTCGATTTTGAGCCCATTCTAAATTACTTTTTCAAATGTTGGGGGACATTGCAATTCAATTTTATAACTCATCTAATCATTTAAACTATCTATAAATAATTCAATCTTCTCCTCTTTAGGTATAGATCAAGGATACCTAGCGAACAACTTTCTCCATTGTTGTAAGAATGATAAAAATGTCTCACCATTTTTTTGTTTCAGATTATAGAGATCCTTTATGGTTATGTCATGTGTTATGTTGAAACAGAATTGAGAGATGAATTTGTTAACCAATTCATCAAAGGATTTGATCCCTAGTTGTAATTTTGAGAACCATTCCATATAATGTGCCCCCAAACTCCTAGGAAATAACCTCATGAGGTATGTATGTTCTTGTGAAAATTTGAGGCTGATTGTTCTAAATTCCCATACATGGTCAATCAAATTTGATTTTCCATTGTATTTGTCATATTTAGGAAAATCACAATGTCTTGGAAAGGGTATCATATCTACACATGGATGAAAAGGGTAAGGACAAATGTCCTTTAATAAATATGTTTTTGTGGTTCTTGTTTGCATGTTTTGAACCTATTTCCATAGGATTTGCATTTGAGCTATTAAAGAAACCACTTGATCCATATCCTGGGTGTCATTTGGTTTTGTCTCATTAGTTCTAGATGTTTCCTTCAATCGATTGATGTCAAAATATTTCAGAAGTTTGGCACTTAACTCCACTAACATTAAGAGGTATTTATCCATGTCCTGTTCTCTGACCCTTTCCATAGATTTATGAAAATTTGGGTCTTGTTGTGCATGTTGTATATCCTCTTGTGTTATTTCATTGTTTTCATGTTGTTGGTATCACAAATAAGGGTTTTCTTCAGTCATGTTTAGATTTTCAGTTTCTTTCTCTCTAAGTTTTTTCCTTTGCAATCTTGTTAAGATTGGCATACAAGTTTTGGTTGTTTTTCCTCACTAAACTTAGATCTTCTATGTGGTGTTAGCGTCTATTTGATTTTTTAAAGAATCCCAATAGAATGATGTATTCCATTAATGAGGCTAATTTAAAATTTCCAATTACTAAGCTTTTGACTTGTGATGGTAGGATGTCAAAATCCTGATGAGGAAACCTGACTCACTAATCGAGGTTTTGTTTTGATAATTTGGACACTTTGTATTTTGCAAGATCTAGTATTTTGTGTGAAAACAATTTTAACTTGTAAGAACCTACTTTTTTTAGGTTTTTAGGACACTTTCTGATTTGTAAAATCTTTTGACTAGTAAAATCTTATGTTTTTGATGTCAATCTATTTGACAGAGGGCAGAAGCACTAAAATAGAACACAAAAGCGTTATAATTTCTGGTAAATGTGTTGTAAAATAGTGTGTAAGTGATAGAAAAGAACCCATAAGCACTAAAACAGAGCAGAGAAGCACTAAAATAGAGAGAAAACACTCTAAAATAGAGAGAAGACGCGCTAAAATAGAGTGTAGAAGCGCTATGTTTTTCTATGGAAGTGCTAAAATATGGATTAGAAGCGCTAGAATGTTGGACACTGGAATTTTCTAATAGTTCAATTGTTGTGACAGAAGCGCTACGAGATTGTTCAAAAGTGTTAAAACAGAGGGTTGAAGCACTATAATTTTCTTTGGAAGTGCTAAAATAGAGGTTACATGTGCTATAGTTTTTCTTAGAAGTGCTATAGTTTGTATTTAATGCCAAGCAGGGGGTGGCAATATGGGTCTCTTAACTACCGTGTTTTCTTTCTCTTCTTCTTCGTCCAAGATTATGGATGTTATAAGGAATTTATGGGGTGTTTTTTTATTTTCAAAAATAATTGTTCTCAAACTACTAATGATTTTAGTTTGATTGCCTTCAATGTGTACGTTACCAAGCTGAAATATTAGTGTGGTTAGCCCTGGTTGTTGAACGGGAGCTATAGGTCTCCAAATGGTCATAAGGTATGCTAAATGATGGTTTCAATACCTTATTGTAATGTTATTTATTATCTATTCCTAGGTAGGAGGTAATAACACGGGTCTTCCTACGACTGTGTTTGTCTTTTCTTCTTCTTCATTTAGAATGATGGAGGCTATAAGAAATTGATGGGGTGTTTTTTTTTCTTCAAAACTGAATACCCATAAGCTACTGATAATGTCGGTTTGGTTGTTCTCAAGATGTATAAGGCTAGGTTGTATGATAGGTGGTATAAGGCATGGTTGTTGAATGGGAGCTGTAGGTCTCCAAATGGTCATAAGGTGGTAACTCCTTGATTTTGGATGTCAACCTAAGGTTTCCAAAGTTTTGTCTATTGTAAGAACTAATTAGGTTTGGTGGAGTATTCTAGGTAGGTTGTGGAAAAGAGGATTGACGAATACATTGACTATGGTTAGATTCCTATGAAAGAGCACTTCTTTGAATATAGGCTTGTGAAGTCAAAGGTTCTATAGCATAATCATCAATGTAACCCCTATTGAAATCATGAAACCTATGGAGGAATGTTCTATGATGAAGAAAATTCTTCCTATTTTGATACAAGAAACATCGTCTTTGCAAAATATGTTTGTAACTAAGTGGTTTCTTGGGTTTCTAATTCTCTTGGTAAGAGAGTTTTTTTGAAAAAGTTAGTGGTTTTCCAATCTCTATTCATGTATTCTCAATTTTGATTTTTTATTTTTTAGGATGATCTTTTATCTAAATTTTAATGATTTTGGAATACACAACACTCAAATGAAGACATTTTTTTTTTAAGAGGTGTAATCTAAATAGATAGTGTATGTTCAAAAGAACCATGCATGGTCCTTTTTTCATTGGTTTGATAACAATAAAACACTTCATATAGACTCACTCTTAATAGTCAAAAGTTCATCGTTATACTCAACAACCCACATCTTAAAATTGTGTTGATTCACAAAGTCGTGTCACCCCCTAGAGGGTGCCTATGTTTTTGTCTTTTCCAGGTGCATACTCAAGGTTATATTTCTCAATCCCTTGAGCAAATGGTCCTTGGAAATTATATGGTGAGTGTCTTGGGGGAAGATTCTTCCCTCCCCTTGCACTACAAGTATTACAATGTCTGGTTACTGACTCAGCTGGATACTACACTAGGTTCTTAGAAAGGGTTTCCATTCAGAGTGGCAATAATAGACTCCCTCAAGAGACCTCCCAACCTTTAGAAAAAAAAGTTTTAAGGATGGTTTTCTTGCACACTTCCAGAAAAAGTTGGTTTCCCAAGATTTGCTTTAAATTTTATAGTGGGGTGGAAAACCTGGCTTTGGTTTGAACCCACTTAGGTCGTTCCCATAGGGTGAGTACTTTTTCCCCACTACGACAGGCCTTCTAAAGGATGTAATAAAACTTGAAGAATGCATAAAAAGGATGAGTCTAGCATTTTGGATCACCTAGTTAAGGGGAGACCATATGCCTATCAACCATTCAAACATAGAAACCACTTCTTCAAATTTTAGAGCCCAAATGAAAATTTTTCTAATCTATGTGAAGATGTTGCTTCACAAAAAGACATGGTGTTCATTTTTAAATCCCAAATTGAAAAAATCTGGCGAGTACCCTAGATTGGTAAATTTATAATTTGGAGGAAAATGTGACTATCCTAGAATTGATTCATTTTTAAACCTATTGAAAAAGTGCCTATCCTAGATTGATTCTTTTTAGTCCAACTAAAGAAATGAAATTTACTAGTCGTAGAGACGTCAGATCCAAAAAATGAATTACACAGAAGCACTATGACAATGCTCAAAAGTGCTATAGAAATTACCTGAAGTGCTATAGAAATCACTTGAAGCACTATAGAAATACACCGAAGTGCTATAATATTTTAGAAACAAGCTAAAATAGATGTTAGATGTTACAGTTGGCCTATGCTGGATTGTAGAATTGAAGCACTAAAATAGTCCTCCAAAGTGCTATACTTTTCCTTAGAAGTGCTAGAATAGTCTTGCAAAGTGCTATACTTTTCCTTAGAAGTGCTATAGAATCTTTTGATCGTGCTAAAAAAATTATGCCAAATTCCTATACGAAATATTTCAAGAAAAACTTGTTCAAAACATGGGGTATAGCCCCACGATGGGCGCTAGAATGTAAGTGTGAATAAGTAACAAGTAAAAGAACAACTAAACACTTCTTAATGAAACATTATATCAAGATTAATTAGAAATTAAACTAATTTAGAACATTGAAAAGCTTGAAGACATCTCATTGTCTCCTATCTCTAAAGATTTATCAAATTACAAAAGCTCTTAGATTTGTAAGCACCATAGCTATTTAAAATGCCTATCTAGAGAATAGAATGGATGCTAAATGCAATGATGTGATGATTTCTAATGATTCCTAGATGATATGATGCTACTATAAACTATCTTGATATGAAACTTGCTAAATGGAAGCTACAATAAAAACTAGGGATGCTATTGTGATTTGAAATCTATTGATTCCATGATGTTATGATGATACTAAAATTCTAATCCTAATGCTTATGATTTTTTGGTTGTATGAGTACTAATTCCTGTAGAGTAAGTTTGCATAAAAGATAATTCTCGGGGAGTCATTTTGATGCTTCAAAAGGCTATATATATAGATTTCTGGCAACAGTTTTGCACAAGGGTAACACAACAAAGGCTGAGATTAAATTTAGAGATTTCAATGCTACGAGATGAGAAGGTGGAGCTAATCATGCAATATTGTTCCTCCCCATGAAAACACTAGTCAACATAGAGGAAAGATTTGAGGCAGAAGATTGAGAGGATTGCTTATAGGTTTGTCTTTGATTCCTTTCCTGTGAAGGCCAATTGCATTAATTAGATTTGAAAAAATATAATTTTATTGGTGAGTGAATAGAGGCATTTGATTTGTGCATTTATTTAAATATTTTTGGTTTATTTAAACTAGCAAAAAGAGAGATAAATAATTTAATAAAACAAACTATAGAAGTTGTTTATTAAATTAAAACAAAAGGAATATGATAATTAAATTAAAGATTTTAGGAGATCTTTATTTAATTAAAAAGAAATGTGATGAGATAGAAAAAATAATAGTGAGCTTAATATAAATAAATATTTCTATTTATTTACTAAGTAGATGAATTTAAGATAAATTAATCAAATAAATCATATTTAATTAATTAGATTCTCCAGACCATTTTTAGGTGTCTACAAATAGCAATGAATGCGGATCTTGACTCTTGCTTCAATGATATGGATCTTGACTTAAATACTTGCTTGAGTCATAAAACCCTACATAAAAAATGTTAGCTGAAAAACCAACATGATGCATGGGTATGTGCAAGATCATGATACAACAAAAAGTGGTGATATGATGGGTATGTGTAGGGTATGTGGATGACAAATTTTTTTACCCAAAATTGATGAAATGAAAAAGGTTTTTAAAGGAAATTCTCATCGTTCTAAAAATATAAATTGTGCTTTACTTTGAATTTAATAAATAATTATTATTTATTTTCTATTTGAATTATGACTAAAGTCTTGATTGATAGGCTAATTGGAAAAAATATATAGCTTTCAAATGGTATCACATTTTTTAAATCTGAAACATGTGTCACATTCTATGCTTCACATACTATATGATTACAAAAAATGAATTTCATGAATTTTTGACCAAGTTTCCTAACTCTATTTTTTTTTACTTTTTTTCCACTTAAGGGCCTATTTTTTCGATGATGATATTGCACATACCCGTGTGATGACTTTAACATGATGCTTGACACTTGAATAATGCTCCAAAATTATTGATAAATACTCTTGAATACTCTTGTAGACTCTTGTAATCAAATTTATTTTCTTGTGAACTCAAATTTTCTATAAGGAATGCTCTCATGAAAGTCTTAGGTGGAAACAAGTGAAATAACCTTGTATTTATACTTGTTTAACTCAAATTTCTTGAAATTACACACTACAAGCTGACATGAGATCTAGGAGAATAAAACCTCACTAAGAATTCAAATTTAAATTAGTTCTAGGCTAAGCAGGACTATACGCCAATTGTGGTGTATGAGTCCCATTAGGATAATTTTGGGACACATATTTTGGTAAACGCTTAGTTTAATTTGAAATCAAAATTAGGGCACAAAAACCTAGGTGGAACCCATATTCCCAAGGTGGTAGATGAGTCCCAAATCACTCAATCTAGGCCATACAATCCAAAAATACATGAATTATGATTGGGTACTAGTAAATTTTGAAATTAATCTCGGAAAGATGCATTAATTAAGACTTATGGATGAAAAATAAGGCTAGTTAAAGCATAAAGAAGTCCAATTCATTAATAAAAACCACAGATTAGTGTGAAAGTGTAAAGGTACACTTTACAACACCCTAAACTAGGTCCATTTAGGTCTATTTAGTTTAGAAGGTCCCAAGACCTAATTTTGTTAAAAGGTGCAGGACAATTGAGAAGGGGGATGAATTAGTTGTCACTAGATTCAATCACAAAACTTTAAACACTTATTTGTTGGAAATATGTGTCTTAAGCATTACAGGTTGAAACCTCCATGAGTGCCAAGTCGGTGTGACAGGTTTCATGTCTGGCCGACTAGCAGTTTGTTTTATTCAATTTTGAACAAGTCGCTGTGACCCTGAAGAAGTCTTGCCGAAAGGTTTACTGTGTAGCTATCGCTATGACAAGGTGTGTTTGTTGTGACCTTATAGCGCTCAGGAGAACTCTGGCTGAAAGGCCATTCATTCATGTATCGGCGAGACTCTTGGCAACTGGAGATTTAGAGTAACCTATATTCACTCAGTAAGATGTCACTGGGAAAGAAAATGTTATATCGACAGTGTTTGTTTGTTTTGTTTCTTCGGGGATACTTGGCTGAAGGAAATGCCCTTGGTATGATGTTCTTAGCGATGAAAGACTCAAGTGTTAAATCTTTGGTTAAACTCAAGCTATCGGAGAAAGGTCTTAGCGATAGACGAGAATCATGCCAATAGGGACTACTTGGGAGTTATCAATATAACTCTTAGACTTTGATATGAAGTCTGAGTGATAAGCTATTGTCTGGCCGATAGCCGATGGCTATCGGGGTAACTCTTGGTGACAGTTAGTCTTTGACGAAACATATATCAATCGGTAAGTTCTCTCAGCATTGGAAAAATGTTTTGGCGATAGATGAACACTTCAGAGTAGCATATGAAGATCGGTATGAACTTTCAGCAATAGATGTGAGTCTTGCTGATTTTCATTTGGTGCTCGATAGATATGGGAATTTCGGTGTAACTTTAGTGATTCACTATGACCTTCTGGCGAAAGCGATAAGTCAGGACGACTACTTGGTGACTCGGTGAAACTCTTGTAGCTCGATAGAACATTCTGGCGACTACGATAACTCTTGGTGACATCGATATGAGTTCAATGTGGCATCAGCGAGACACAATTAGTGTCTCACTGAGATGCCAATACAATATGAATTTTGTTGACTAAGTATGACTTCTGATGTGGCATCACATGGACGAATCAGAAGAGTTGAATTGGAACCATTGGGATTCTATTTGTTGTGACAGTTCTATGAAGGAGCTCGACAGTCAGGGAACACCATGGATGTAGTTGGAAGTTACAGACACTTGGGGGTTGGATGGTAGTTCGATCAACAGTGAATTGTGAAGAATTCAAACTGTATCAGTGAAGGAATTCAAATCTGTAAAAGATGTAACTTGGATGTCTCTGTTCGAAGAAGGTTCATAATGAATGTTGTTATATAATGACACCAAAAAGATAAGTTTGGAATTGTATGTAATTTTGATTACTGTAATACAAAGTGATTTCTCATGGTGTGGTGGGTTTTTCTCCCTTAAGGGTTTTCCCAGATATATCTAGTGTTTCATGTGTGTTTGTCTAAATGTCATGTTTCTGTAATCTGTCTCATAGTGCATCTTATCTTGACTGTAATTGAAATTTTAAAAATTACTTTTGCACTCTTTCTTGAGGTATTTACATTAGAATAATTGTTTTCCGCATCTAGTTTTCCTTACAAGTGGTATCAGAGATTAGCCAGTTGTGTTATCCTTGGGGGTATATTGGGTTTTTTATGTCAATACTGTTCAGTGGAAGTTTTGTAGAGTTTGTTATTTCTATTTACAGATTAAGATGTCTAGTTCATCTGGGAAGATTGAAATAGAGAAATTCAATGGCAGTAACTTTGAATTGTGGAAACTCAAGATGGAGGATCTCTTAGTAGATCAAGACATTTGGCTTGCTGTGTCTAGAACTAAACCTACAGGCATAAAGCAAGAAGAATGGGACCTTGCAGATAGGAAAGTGAAGGGACTGATAAGACTCTATTTGGCAGACTTAGTACTTCTCAATGTGCATGAAGAGAAGTCTACTTCTCTTTTGTGGAAGAGACTGGTGTCTGTTTATCAGGGGAAATCTTTGGTGAATAAGTTGTCCCTGAGAAAGAAGCTTTACTCTTTGAGAATGTAGGAAGGAGGGTCTATAGCTGATCATTTGAATGCATTCAACATGATACTTGCACAATTAACATCTGTTGGTGTAAATATTGAAGAATAAGATCAATGTATGCTTTTGTTATGTTCTTTGCCAGATTCATGGGATCATCTAGTGATGGCTATTGGGAGTACAACATCCAGTTTCAAAATGGAAGATATTGTTGGTTCTTTGCTGTCAGAAGAAATGAGAAGAAAATCTTCTAAGATGGCGAAGGAGGCTCTTGCTGTCAAAGGAAGTTCAAAGGAGAAAGGCAAGAAGAAGGACAAGAAGTCCAAATCGAAATAAGAGGGGAGATCAAAGTCTCCTGGCAAGAAGTCCAAGGTGAAGTTTTGGAACTGTGGGCAACCTGGTCATGTCTGAAAGGATTGTAAAGAGGAGAAAAAGAAGAAGAAAGGATCTTCCGATAATTGTTCTTCTCATAGTGATGGTGACACCTTCATTGCAGCCTTGGCTACTTCATCATCAGATGATGCCCGATTGATTGATTCTAGAGCATCGTTCCACAAGACATCTCACAAAGAATGGTTTACAAAGTATGAAGAATACAATGGTGGAAAGGTGTACTTGGTGAGTGATTCAACCTTGGAAATTTTTGGTTGTGGAAGAGTCAGAATCCAAGTCCCTGATGGCAGAATAAAGGGGATCAATAATGTTATGCACATACTAGGTCTAGCTCGAAATCTATTGTCTGTAAGTATGCTAAATGATATCGGAGTACAAGTCTTGTTCTCAAGAAGTGGTTGCAAGATGACTAGAGGTTCAATGGTGTTGGATAGAGGTGCTTGAATTGGTACCCTATACAAGCTGGATGCACAAGCTATTCATTGTAATAGTGTCTCTTAGAAGTCACTGAAAGCTGCCCATGGAGGTAAAGAGGGAAATATCCCTAATTATGTAAAATCTACGGAAGTAAAACTTCTTGCAGAGAAGACTATGCTTTGGTATCATAGGTTAGGCCACATAGGAGAAAAAGGTTTAAAAACCTTGAAGAACAAAAACCTAGTTGAGGGGCTTGAAGATTGTAATCTGGAATTTGAATTATGTGAACACTGTATGTGTGGAAAGTAGCATCGTGTTTCATTTTATGACAGTCCTCATAAAACTTTTGGTTTGTTAGACTATATTCATTCAGATGTGTTTGGTCCAGTAGATGTTCCTTCTTTGTCTAAATCAAGATACTATGTGTCGTTCATTGATGATTATTCAAGAAGAGCATTTATATATTTTTTGAAAAGTAAATCAAAAGTGTTCAGTCAATTTAAGGAGTTTAAAAATCTTGTTGAAAATCAGACTGGTAAAACAATAAAATGCTTGAGGACTGATAATGGCAGTGAATTTTGTTCTAATGAATTTGAAAGATACTGTAAAGAACATGGAATCAAAAGACACAAGACTACACCTTATACTCCACAGTAGAATGGAGTTGCAAAAAGGATCAATAGGACAGTGATGGAGAGAGCACGAAGTATGCTTAGTAGTGCTGGTTTGGAGGAGAAGTTCTGGGCTGAAGCTACTGCTACTGCATGTTACTTAGTTAATCAGTCTCCAAACTCTGCTCTTGTTGATAAGACACCTTTGGAAATGTGGTCTGGTAAGAAGCCCTCTCTTAGAAATATTAGAGTCTTTGGCTATGAGGCATATGCACATGTGCCAGATGTAAAAAGATCTAAGTTGGAGAACAAGGCTGTTAAGTGTATTTTTATTGGCTATAGTGCTAACATTAAAGGATACAAGATTTTGAATCTTGTTATAGAGAAGGTTGTATACAATAGAAGTGTAATCTTTCATGAGTTGAAACCTTCCACCTTGGATCTGCAGTCAGAGACAAAGTCATAAAACAATAAGGATGTAGTAGCAATTCCTCCGACACTAGAGAAAGAGGAATTGAAGATTCAAAACATACCTGAAACTAAGGAGAGCTCAAGAAGTTCTGAAAGGTCTAAAGAAGATGAACCTCAGCCTTAGCCAGTGAAGAGGTCAACCCGAGAAAGGAAACAACCAGATAGGTATGGGTTCTCTTTGATTGATTCTACTTGTGCCTATGCCTTGATTTCTAGCACTGACGAGCCTAGGACTATAAAGGAGGCAATTAAAATGTCTGATTTAGATTCTTGGTTGGAAGCCATGAATGAAGAAATGGTGTCATTAGATAAAAATGAAACTTGGAGTCTGGTGCCCTTGCCTAAAGGAAAAAAACCTGTGGGTTGTAAATGGGTATTTAAGAAAAAGATTGGTCTAGATGGTAGTGTAGAAAAATACAAAGCATGACTGGTTGCAAAGGGTTATTCCTAGGTAGAGGGAATTGACTATGGGGAAATATTTTCTCTTGTAGCAAAGTTGACGTCCATTAGATTTTTATTGTCACTTGCAGCAGCTTATGACTTAGAGGTTGAACAGATGGACGTGAAGACAATATTTCTTCATGGTGATCTTGAAGAGGAAATATATATGTCCCAGCTTGAGCACTTTGTTGAGAAAGGTAAAGAAAAATTGGTATGAAAATTAAAGAAGTCTCTGTATGGGTTAAAGTAGTCACCTAGAATGTGGTACCAGAAATTTGATACCCATGTATTATCTTTAGGCTTTGTGAGATCAAAATCTGATCACTATGTAAACTATAAAGCTAAAAGTGATCAAGTGCTTGTTATTGCTCTTTATGTTGATGATATGTTGTTCATTGGAAATAGCAAGCTAATGATTTATGATCTTAAGTCTCAGTTGTCTGCTAAGTTCAAAATGAAGGATCTTGGTGCAGCAAGGTATATTTTGGGGATGGAGATAACCAGGGACAGGAAGAATAGAAAGCTTTGGCTCAGTCAGAGTAAGTATATAAAGACTATTCTAGAGAGATTTTGTATGAATGATTGCAAGCAGTTAGTTGTTCCAGTCATGCAGGGAATGAAGCTATCTGTTGAGGATTGTCCAAAATCTCCTACTGAGATGGAGGACATGACCAGTGTACCCTATTCTAGTGCAATAGGTAGTCTTATGTATGCAATGGTCTGTACAAGGCCAGACATTGCCCAAGCAATGGGAGTACTTAGTCGATTTATGGCTAATCCAAGAAGAATACATTGGGATGCTATGAAGAGGGTGTTTAGGTATTTGAAGGGAACTTCAAATTTTTCTTTGTGTTACCATGGTAATTCGGTTGAATCACAGAGGACTCTCAGCATTCATGGTTATGTAGACTCTGATTGGGCAGGGGACATTGATAGTAGGAGATCCACTAGTGGATACGCTTTCATGTTAAATGGTGGTACAGTGAGTTGGATGAGCAAGCGGTAGGTTGTAGTCTCTTTGTCCACTATAGAAGCTAAATACATGGTAGCTACTCATGCTTGTAAAGAAGTTTTATGGTTGAAACGTTTGTGTTCTAACATTGGTTTTGATGCAGGGGAAATAACAATCTTATGTGATAGTTAGAGTGCCATTTTTCTGGCAAAGAATCCAACTTTCCATGCCAGGACGAAACATATTGATGTACAATACCACTTTGTACGAGATATGGTTGAGGATGGAAAGGTCAGTCTAGAAAAAGTTGATACTCTAGAGAATGTTGCAGATGCATTGACAAATCCAATGAGCACAGACAAGTTCAGGTGGTGTGCCAGTTCAATGGGCCTTAGTGCCCATGATTTTCAGTAAGTATAAATTTTGCTCTGGAGGTTCCTATATGATCTTCGTCAAGTGGGAGATTGTTGGAAATATGTGTCTCAAGCATTATAGGCTGAAACCTCCATGAGTGCCAAGTCAGTGTGACAGGTTTCATGTCTGGCTAACTAGCAGTTTGTTTTATTCAATTCTGAACAGGTCACTATGACCCTGAAGAAGTCTTGCCGAAAGGTTTACTGTGTAGCTATCACTGTGACAAGGTGTGTTTGTTGTGACCTTATAGCGCTCAAGAGAACTCTAGCTGAAAGGCCATTCGTTCATGTATCGGTGAGACTCTTGGTGACTGGAGTTTCGGAGTAACCTATATTCACTCGGTAAGATGTCATCGCGAAAGAAAATGTTATATTGATAGTGTTTGTTTGTTTTGTTTCTTCAGGGAGACTTGGCCAAAGGAAATGCCATCAGTATGATGTTCTCAGTGACGAAAGACTCAAGTGTTAAATCTTCAGTTAAACTTAAGCTATCAGAGAAAGGTCTTAGCGATAGACGAGAATCATGCTGACAGGGACTACTTGGGAGCTATCGATATAACTCTTAGACTTTGATATGAAGTTTGACTGATAAGCTATTGTCTTGCCGATAGCCGATGGCTATCTGGTTAACTCTTGGCAACAGTTAGTCTTCGATGAAACATATATAAATTGGTAAGTTCTCTCAGCAGTGGACAAATGTTTTGGCAATAGGTGAACACTTTAGAGTAGCATATGAAGATCAATATGAACTCTCAGTGATAGATGTGAGTCTTGCTGACTTTCATTTGGTGCTTGGTAGATATGGGAGTTTCAGTGTAACCTTAGTGATTCACTATGACCTTCTGGAAAAAGTGATAAGTCAGGATGACTGCTTGGTGACTCAGTGAAACTCTTGTAGCTTGATAGAAAATCCTGGCGACTACGATAACTCTTGGCAACATTGATATGAGTTCAATTTGGCATCAGCGAGACACGGTTTGTGTCTCACCAAGATGCCAATACAATACAAATTTTGTTGACTGAGTATGACTTTCGATGTGGCATCACGTGGACGAATTAGAAGAGCCAAATTGGAATCATTGGGAGTCTATTCATTGCAACAGTTCTATGAAGGAGCTTGATAGTTAGGGAACACCATGGATATAGTTGGAAGTTTTAGACGCTTGGGGGTTGGATGGTAGTTCGATCAATAGTGAATTGTGAAGAATTCAAACTATATCAGTGAAGGAATTTAAATTTGTAAAAGCTGTAACTTGGATGTCTCTGTTCGAAGAAGGTTCATAATGAATGCTGCTATATAATGACACCAGAAAGATAAGTCTAGAATTGTATGTAATTTTGATTAGTGTAATACAAAGTGATTTCTCTTGGTGTGGTGGGTTTTTCTCCCGTAAGGGTTTTCCCACGTATATTTGGTGTTTCATGTGTGTTTGTCTAAATACTTAGTTTCTGTAATCTGTGTCATAGTACATCTTATCTTGACTGTAATTGAAAATTTAAAAAAGTACTTCTGAACTCTTTCTTGAGGTATTTACGTTAGGAGAATTATTTTCCACATCTAGTTTTCCTTACATTATTAACTTCACAACCACACTATTATGCTATTAAGTAGGAACATGAAATGTAGATAACATAAAGTAAAATCAACACAATGAACACCAGATTGATGTGGAAAACCCAATAAGAGAAAAGCCATAGTGAGGATTAACTCACAATATATTTAAGTAATAGCAAACTAAATACAAGAGGCTCACTTCCAAAGGGCTCACTGACCAAAATAAGATTCACTGTCCAAATACAAAGGCTCACTGCCTGTAGAAAGGACTCATTGTCTAATAGGGAGGTTCGCTGCCTATAGATACAAAAGATAACAGAAATATCCACCATAGCAATTTACACACATCTACAGCCTTGATCAAAAGATTGTAGAAACCTTCAACTCACTACTTTCAAGAATCTAACACAGAGAAGTACTACTACCTCAACTCACTTTCACACAACACTGCTCTACACTTCTAGCTTCCTTTGTTACTTTTCTTTCATCCAACCCTTCACATCTTGAATTCCATTTATACCATCTTTAACCTACAAAACATTTTCCAAGGTCAGTCACATATGCTTCATTTCATAAATTCAAACTAGTTCGGTAACTCAACATTCCCATGATGGAAAAGAATGAGAGTGGAAAAATTAAATACTTAACCAAGACCAAAATCAACATCTCAAATCAACCACACACTTTCTTAATTAAATTTTAAATTCTTCATATGAAGTATGAACACCAAGTCGGCCAAACCTAATGAAAATACAAATGAACATTGAAGTTCACGCTTTCCAACAAGAAAACATGAAAATGAAATAACATGCTTCATCATGCATGAGAACACTTCTTAGATACTTCCAAATACATCCATAACATGTGTAGAACCCTTTGCACATAGAACTCTTTCCAATAGTCCATCTAGACTATGCAATCCCACACAACAATTTTGAATCTCATCTTCCAGAGCACCAAAAATAGAACATCTCTACCATAACCTAGAGAATATCATTACAAGATATATTCCAAATGTGCATGACCTGAAACAAAATGACAAAGGAATGTTGAGCAGAAAAATTTCTCCTAGTCCATAGATAACCAACTTTTCCAAAACAGTTCACACACCAGTGAACACAACTTTCACCTTTTGCCAAACTAGCAACAACAACTCAAGAGATATCACAAATAGATCACCAACAACAAACCTTCAAATCTGCAGGAGCATAAGATCAACATGGAAGAAATGCAGAGCACATACCAGAGCACATTTTGAACACATATATAACTCTTACTTCACTCTTTATTAATTTTCTCAAAAGCACTCGGTAACCCATCATTGCAACATCATAAGGATAGCTCCATGTACTCACAACATTTAAACAACATATCAACTATACATGCACAATTTGCAACATTCTAAATTGTGTTGATACCAATGACAACATTAATTACAACACCACCAAACTTGTTCATACTTGTAATAAATGTGAATGTGTTAAACATATTATAACACTAAATCAAGGCAACATTAAGCTCAACTTAATAGGGAAGGCCTAAACAAGTGCAAAAATATAGAGGGATACATTTTCCATCACAAAAACTATAAATTATTTTTTCATGAAAGGAATCTATTGTTTAATGTTCTCCCCTTGCTGACAATTAAATATAAATAGTGTTTTAAAATATCTTGGGAAAATTTTCAATTTATAATAGCCATGTTCACCTAAGGTCAATCCATTTGTTTAGATTGATTTTATGGTTGTAACCACAGTATTTTTCATCCCTCAAAAAAATGTTTTCTACTTGAATTTTGGCGAAGTCTCATTTTGACAACATTTTGGTTAGTTATCTTAACCATGTCGGTCACCTCCCAAGTTGTTAAAATCTCTTCATTCCCCACCACAGTGGTCAATTTCAAGCATTGTGTTGTATTTTGTGTGCTAGTGTTTATCAAAGTTATGTGAACTTTTGTAAGTCCCACTTTGGCCATTTCCTAAGTTATTTCATCATTTCTCAAAGATTATGTAACTCTAGCAGTATTTCATCAAGTTAATATAACTCTTTCTTTTGTTTCCATGAAGATAATGAAGTTTTTGAAGATTTCATAAAGTGGGTATTAAAGTGTAGGGGATATTTCACATTGGTTATAAAACTCACAATGGTATCCACTAGAGTTATATGAACCACCTTTTTACTGATAAGGTAGTTGTTTTTTCCTTTCAAAATTTTAAACGGTAGTTATAATGAGGTGATGATGTGAAAGGTTACTAATGTAGGAGCATCCTTGGGTCATGGAAATCTTGCATCAACCAAAAATATTTTCATTCTATTTTGTTCTTGTCTTTTTTCTTGCTCAATTCAAGTTGGCAGATTCGGTATTTCATCATGTTTGCTCACCAAACCTTGTGGATCTATGTTTATATCAGGGACATGTTCATTTTCCTTATTACAAGATTTGTGTGTGATTGGTTCATCTTCCAAAAATTTATCACTTCCGAATTATGTGGTAGTTTCTTGAACCAAAACCAAAATAATTTTCTTATATCTAACGGCTAGTTTGATCATTTATGGATCATTCCCATATCTTGCATATCTTGACAATGTGATTCATATTGTTCTATGGAGTGTCCCCAACCAAAATTTAGGTCCACTCTTCATCTTATGCATTCACTGAGGAGTAATTCAAATTTGAGGCCGACATATGCACACACACATTACATTTTCTCTAATTAGAGATTGTAATAACCTTTGGGCTGATGTAGATAATTCTAGATTTTCGAATGTGATATAAAACATTGTATTAGATCATTAGGAAGACGGATTTTAAAAGATAAGATTTGATCTATAGGATTTTTTCTCACATTGAGGAGTATGTAGGAAGATGGTATTTTGAGCATGTTGTAATCATGCCTGTGAGCTGAATCTACAAACTTGGATGTTGTCGGATAGTTGTAATTGAGATTTCTAATAATAAGAATGTTTGAATTTGTATTTTCTTCCATTTTTTGTGTTGCTTCCATTTTGTGACTCTTGTTTCATGGTCCATATTATTCTCTTTGAGGACCCTTTGACCATGGTTTTATTAGATGGTATCAAAGCAGGTTATGAACCTATGAATCTTGAGATGAGAACTGGTTGTGAACCTTGAGTGGGTTGTGATCCTTGTGGCATTCCTTGGGTGAATAGATCACTGATTTGAGGCAAGTTGTAAGTGTGTTCAATAGATTGTTGAGAGAGAGGAAATTGAAACCTTGTAGTTAGATCGTCGACTTGAGATAATTGCACCGAGCAGGGGGAGAGATTCTGTCGAGAAGGATGAACCATAGAAGAATAGACCAGATGATGGAGGACTTTAGGAATGAGATATGGAGCTTCTTGGGTGGTTTTAGTAGAAACCATAAACCAAAGGATGAATATGAAGAGGTCGTAGAAGAACTTGAGGCTTAAGAGGTTGAAGGACCAATAGATAAGAGAGAAGAAAAATTGTTGAGAGTAGTGGCACAAGTAAGTAAAAGTCATAGGGTGGAGGTTTATAATTTCTCTGGTACATTAAATCTAGAAGACTTGATAGACTAGATAGGAGAGTTGGAAGATTATTTTGAGCTTGAGGATATTAGAGACCCAATGAGGGTTAGATTGACACAAACTTAGTTGAAAGGACATGCCACTTCATGGTGGAAGGAGTTGCAAAAGGATATAGTAGAAAATGGTGAAACAAGAATCACTCAGTGGAGGTAGATGGTTGCAAGGCTAAATACTAAGTTCATTATAGAACACTATGAGTTGAAATTGTTTAAGAGGTTGCAAAACCTAAAACAGAAGGACATGAGTGTGAAAGAGTATACTGAGGAATTTCATAAGATGACAATCAGATCTAGGCACCGAGAGATGACTAGGGAGAAAATGGAAAGGTATATAAATGGCCTTAGATTTAACATTCAGGATGAGATGAGTATGTCAATAATTTCTATTGTTGAATATGCCTACCAATATGCTCTTAAGGTAGAAGACAAAGTGATGAAAAGATAGTAGATAATCCCAAAGGGAAAGAGAAGCAAATGAGAAACAACAAGGAGAAGCAGAGAAGTAAAGAAGAATCAAGATCTAAGTGGAGTAAAGAATCAGATTAGAGGTTACAAAGGGTAGGAAATGGAAGAAAGGAGTTCTTGGGTAAATGTTTCAAGTGTGGAGAATTTGGACATCTATCTTTTGAGTGTCTTGAGGGATCAAGTAAAAGAATTGGTAAAAAGAATTGTATGGCACATGAGGAGCAGGCAACTGAAGTAGTAGATGGGATAGAAATAAAGCAAGGAGAATCTATTATGCTTAGGAAAGTCTTGAAGAGGCAGAGCAAGGAAGAGGTTGAGACTTCACAAAGGAAGAATCTTTTCCAAACTATGTGCAAATCAGGAGGTAAGTGCTATAAGGTTATTGTGGATAGTGGAAGTATTGATAACTTGGTATCTGAGGAGATGGTGGAGAAACTTGGTTTGAAGAGGTTTCTGCATCCTTGTCCTTATAGGAAAAGTTGGTTACAAGATAATCATGTAAAGGAGGTGAAAGAGCAATGTTGGGTGAACTTTAATATTGGCCCCTTCAGAGATGAAGTTTTGTGTGATATTTTTTCTATGAGTGCTTGTCATGTTTTGTTGGGTAGAACCTACTAGTTTGATAGAGGAGATATAAATGATTACAGAATTAATCTAATTACTGTATAGAAGGATGGGCAGACGTTTACTTTGGCTTCCTTGAAGAATAAGGAGGAAGTGAGGAACTTGAGTCTTGTGGAGAGTTGCAGTGCTGAGAAGCAAGATGCAAAGGTTGTACTGAAGGAAGACGTGGATTTGAAGAGGAACCATGTGGCTAAATATGAGAACGTGATGGTACTATAAGGATGTAGGGGTAGTGTTATGTAGGAGAAGATTGTGGTTGCAGACAAAATTATAGATAAAAAGGAGTCCTACAAAGGAGGTAGACCAGATAGGCTGAAGAAAGTGAGCAGTGATAAGTGTCCCTTACCATGTGCAGTAATGAGGTAGAGGAAAGAAGGTGAAGAGAAGAATAAGTTGAATGATTTTACAAAGGAAAGAAGAGAGGTTAGGAGGTAGAGACGTATAGAAAAAGAAGACATTTGGATCAAGAATGAGCATGGGATTTACATCTCGAACCCATTTCGATGTTCATGAGTTTCTCTCATGGAACATCTTTTCTCACCAAGGGTGTTTTATGTAGGAGCATCCTTGAGTTGTGGCAATCTTGCATCAACCAAAAATATTTTCATTGAATTTTGTTCTTGTCTTTGTTCTTGCTTAGTTCAAGTTGGTAGATTCGGTAATTCTTCATGTTTTCTCACCAGACCTTGTAGATCTATGTTTACATCATGGACATGTTCATTTTCCTTATTCCAAGATTTGTGCATGATTGGTTCATCTTTCAACAAGTTATCGCTTTCGGATTATGTGGCAGTTTCTTGAACCAAAACCTAAATAATTTTCTTATCTAATGGCTAGTTTGATCACTTGTAGATCATTCTTGTATCTTGCAGATCTTGATAGTGTGATTCAAATTGTTCTATGGAGTGTCCCTAACTTTAATTTAGGTCCATGCTTCATCTTATGCATTCACCGAAGAGTAATTCAAATTTTAGGCCGACATATACACGCACATGTTACATTTTCTCTAATAAGAGATTGTAATAACGTTTGGGCCAATGCAGATGATTCTCGATTTGCTAATGTGATATAAAACACTGTATTAGATCATTAGGAAGGTAGATTTGAAAAAGATAAGATTTGATCTATAAGATTTTTTCTTGCATTGAGGAGCATGTAGGAAGATGGTATTTTGAGCATATTGTAATCAGGCCTATGAGCTAAATTTGTAAACTTGGATTTTTTCAGCTAGTTGTAATTGATATTTCTGATAATAAGAATGTTTTTTTTTTATTTTCATCCATTTTCTATGTTGCTTCTATTGTGCGACTCTTGCTGCATGGTTTAGATTTTTCTCTTTGAGGACCCTTCAACCATGGTTGCATCAATTACACACACCAAAATGATGAGGGGGTATCATTAATTTCTCATCTACCCACATATTATTCTAGAGGGATAAAATGAAGTTTGAGATACTTAAGAAAAGCATTATTTAGCTATGACATTGGGAGATGTAGAAGGAGATCTTGTTGGTGTACACATTGCTTCTTGGATTCCACAACTCTTTGAGGTATTTATTGTCCTACTCATTTTAGTAGTTATTTCTAATTGTAGTTTGGATTCAAGAAAGTTTTAGTATTACCATATATTCCAACACAATTACGCACAAACCTTGGGGTTCCAGTCACAATGAGGTACATATACTAAAGCTATGAATATATTTCTAGGTTAACCTACACCATGATATAAATAGGGGATACTAAATTAGGGCATGTGAATTTGGATGAATTTAGGGAGAAGTTTAGCAAACTGAATCCACCACCCATCACATGATTTTTTTTTGCAAGTGAATTGATTAAACCAATAACATTCCCCATAGAAATTTAGTGTATAGACCTGGTCATTGAATGTATTAGGCATTATGATTCCCAAACTCATGAAATTAGAACTAAAGATAATAGACTGGTGGTTAAAATTAAAGAACTACCTATGCATCATGCTTAAAAGTCCCAAAAAGGGAAAATTTCTTTGCCATAGACTTCACCAATTCACATATTGAGTTCTTAGATAAGAAGGGCCTTTATCATAATGAAATGGAAAAGAATTCTTTAGCAAAACCTAGGAGAGGAAAATCCCAATTATCGAGGAAATTACATAGGAACCACTTTGTTGAGGAAATATCAAATATTTTTATGTTGTTGCACAAGTTGAGATGAAATGAGGACACACACAAATTTCAATATTGGATGTATTTCTTCATCCAAATTTTACTTGAAGGGGACCAATTTTTAGACTAGGAATAGATTATTAGTGACATAATGCATAACTTTCTTGTTTTCTTTACAATTAACAAGTCTTTTCATATGTCTTCATATTTAGTCTATGTCATTTCCAGTACAAGGCCCTGGCTAGGTTTGAGGTCAAGTGAAATTCCCTATGATGAGATCCCAATCTTTAGATATTATGACAAGCTAAATTAGAGTAAGAGCTTCCTTCATCATAAAAGGATCTTTGACACCTTCAACATGAGAATGACCCAAGAATTATAGGGGAAGATTGAAATGAGACTAACTCTAGAAGTCGTGAAATTTGTTAGTTTATGTGGGGGCCACTTTATTCAATTTCAAAGGTTCTCTTACATACGAGCTAGTCGTTTCAGTGGTTTTCCTCTAAAATTTCCCAGGTATCCAAAAGATAAATTTGTAATGATTGAAATGTACAAACAACTTCTTGATGTGAACAAAAGATGCTAAGAATGTAGAAAGGTGATTTTTCAGTTTCCCATGGGTTTTGGCCCTTTCACCTACAATTCCATGTCAAATTCTTTGACTATCAAAATGGAAATTTCTAAATATACTCTACAATTTTATCATGAATGCTTTCCCTTTAACATTAAAGATTATGTGAAAAACAACCTGAACCTAGGACCTAGTTTCTATCATTTACCTAACCTAGAATATTATTGGGTTGATTTTTTTGATGAATTTTAGGTGATAAGGAGAAGCTGGATGAGGTTGTCCATGAGACAAATAATCACATTTGGTTTAGACTGGGATGTCTAAGTCATTGAGGATGTTGGATCAGATCTATATGATCTAATCTTCATAGAACTTATATATCATCAACCTATTGCTACTATGGATTGGAGTAACAAGGATATTGAACCAATTTAAGCAAGAACTACATATGTTATACAAAGGAAACATGAATGGGTGGCTAAAAAGAAAACATAGCAGTCTCATCCTCAAACCAAGTCATAGGATACTTAGCCTACAAGAGGAAGCAACCAACCACCTATAACTTCAGGGAATTTTAGGTCATCTTCACAATGGATATCTTCAAGAGCTCAAGGTGATAGGGATGACAATCCTCCTAAGAATAAATTGTTCAAATAGACTTGTGGAGAAGATATCCTTGATCTACCCCAATTAGATAAAGATAAATATGTTTTTGATGGGGAAGAGGACTTGGGAAACATTACAATTAGTACCTCATCATCTTTCCACTCATCACTTATGAAAGAGGTGAATGAGCCTTTGAGAACTGGGCTTTCTCCACCTTCATCACTAGAGGTACAAATTGTCACTCCAACAAAAAGGACTTTATTTGACTCTTCTAGTTCTAAGGTTGTCATTGTTCCTACCAATCTAGCTTGGATGGAAAATACATTAACAAATAAAAAGAAAGAAATACAGCTAGATCTCCCAAAACAATATATGGTGGGTCAACTACTTTTGAGGACACCTAAGCCCAAAAGATTGAAGATTTTCACTAGATTAATGGAAGATAATAGTACATGGAATATGTGCCTAGAAGTTGCTTCCCTACTACAATGATGGAGGTCACTCAAGCAACTGCAAGTAACTTTGAAATTGCTAGGATAAATTTGGGATCCTCTACGAGAGATGGGGATGTGTAAAACTTATAGGTATCAACAACAAGGTTGGTTGAGTGATCTAATAATGAAAAGAAAAGAAAAAATAAATAAAGAACTAGGTTAAGGTTTTAATTGAATGTTTTAAATCAGTCTTTGATTTATCCCCTCAACCAATCTCTCAAGTTGAATTATCCTTTGATCCAACATCAATGATGGGAAAGGAGATAGTAAGCAAGATGAAAAGTTTCAAGGTATTTGGAAAGGCCATAGAATATTGGAGTAGTGGCATACTAAACAAAGGAAATAAAATCATTTTGGACTCACTAGAGATTCACCAGAAAGCATATTCCTTAAAAACTAAATAATAGAAAGATATTGATGTCATTGAGAAAGAAGTATTATGGGCTCAATACCTAAATGAAATCAAAGGAATATTGAATATGGGGATGGCTAGATTGGATAATGAGAAAATAATTCCCAATGCTACTGACAAGCATTTCATGATCTAAAAAAAGGGTTTGGAGTGAAAACACAAGGTTACCAAATAGGGCCTATAGGAATTTAATAAGATGGTAATTGAAAGCAACACAATCATTAGAGAGGTTCATAAGAATCTTACTACACTTGGTCTCTAACCTAGTTTACAAGGAGGTGGTAGTAATGAAGATGTTGAACTCTTAAAATAAATATTTTAAGAGGATAATTAATGAGATATTTAGCTCCCAATCCTTTGATTCCAAGAGTTTGAGAAAATTCAATGGGATAGACCTAGTTCTTTTTTAAACAACTGGGTTGGCAGGGACATATGATCAAAGAATTGAAGTTTCTCATGATAATCAATTGGCATGGAAGTTACGAATGTGGAACATTACTATTCATCAACATAAGGAGATACCACAAATTCTAAAATATTTCCAAGCTTTGTGAAAATGGATCGCAACAACAATGAAAACTATAAGTGAATTGCCACCATCATGACTTTTCAGTTGCTTTCCTAATTTTTCATATTATTTTGAAAAACTTTTCATTTTTGGGTAGTTACAAGTGACAAGAAGTGGTTAGTCATCCAATTATATATATTTTTGTATTAGGAATGAAAAACTCTTTCTAGTTAATTTTGAAAAGAACTTGAGATTATAATTTTTAATATAATTATGGATTTTCTACAAATTGAAATCACTAGTTGTCTGTGTGCATCTAGTTTATGGAGATGATTTGAAAATATTATATTTGTGCATTTAAGTCATTCCTCTCATGTTTATTCTTATTCTTTTGTGAATGTATACACATTTATATTTGTAATTGATTTCAATTTTTAGATAATATTGGGTTGATATATATATATAAACATATTGGATTGTTTTATGAGAACTAGTCTTTATGCTAGTGTTTATAATGTTTCTTCACTACATTTGATATTGGAAATTTTTCTGATATTGAGTTTTAGCCTTTAATGCTTTTTGGTTAAAAGCACACATTAGTTTATTTTTATTTTTTCCTAATTCATTGAATATTATAAGAGGGATCTATACCTCCTCAATTCAAAGGGTGATTGATTTATCAAAGAAAGCAGTTATCCACAGCTATTGGAAATAGTTACACCTTTCAAGAAAAGGTTCAACATCATTAAGTGAAACCTCAAGGTGCCCAATCTATTAGCCAACAGATTTTTTTGGAAACTCTACTAGGAAATTGAATGGAAATTATAGTTGGGTTTCCTTATCCTCGTCATATCAAGCACTTTTAAGTCCATCCTTGATTCTCAAATATTTACTAGAGGAGAAAGAAGTAGGGCTATTATAAACCCACTATTTGAGTCCTTACAAAGAAATAATTTTTTCATTTATTATCCCTTCTAAAAGGAGGGTTAAGGTTGGAAGTAGATCTGCTCTCTAACTAGAGCACCCCCTATTGCAAGTATGGAGGTTTTATTATTGATACCAATAGGATTTCTACTGACTGGTGTTATCATTGATGTCAACTATGGGATGAAGATGTCGAGGATATTGAGAAATTATGAAAAGGAGGAAAACAGGTTGTGCATGTGTAGTTGAGACCATGAGGAACTATTGTGAGTACTTGGATCTATCTTTCTATTGCAAAGTCTGAAGGTGAGTTGGGATGAAGTAATGAGTTGAGATGATGTCTCTGGTACTTGGTTTCCAAGTTCTTTTGAAAAAACTTGATAAATAGAGTAAACTATGATGTGCAAATGTTCATAGTGTTCTATTATATTGTACTTCACATTTCTTCTATGTTGATGCTATGCATGTGTAGATTTTATAAGTTATTTAAGGTTTACATAGGTTGTTATAATTAGAATTTGGGTTTGTAGATCATTGTATAGTGTGAGATATTTTCACCAATGTGTGAACCAAATGTTCAGTGATGTTTTATGTGGCCTAGGAGAAATGCATTTGCTCCATGTTTCTCCATTTTTTGGATTTAGGTTGTGCGGATTTTGGAATTTTTTTATAGTGCTTGTACCTTTCTATATTCAATTTTTTACTTGATTTGGTGTAGTAAAGAGTGAATTTCATTTATCAATATGAAAATAAGGGTTACTATTTGTTCTGAGTTGAAGTGTTGGTATGATGCAATCTTGGATGAAGTTTTTGATGAATCTTAAGTAATTCATGGATTATTACAGATCATATCCAAGTGAATTATGTTATCTAGAAGTTTTGGATTGATTTGAGGAAGTGTGTACTTAATGTTTATTGTGTTTTGCACAAGTATTGGCCAACCTTGTGTTTAACACTACATGTGAGGCTTGTAGAAGCATGTTGAGTTGTTTTGGGATCCATTTGGGTCCTAATTAAGGATTTATGTAGGTCACCTTTCATTTTTATCCACCACAAGAATGTTTAGGTGTCAACCTATTTTGAATTTGTATGTATAATAGCTAGTGACTAATATTGGAGAAGGTTTTTGAGGCTGAGATCAATATAAATATGTATGGTGTTGATGTGAGTTGAGAGAGGAAAGAAGTAAGAAGAAAGATAGATGTGAGCGATGTGTGTGATGTGAATTTTACTAGAATATTGTGAATTTCAATGTTAGGGTTCTTGAAGGAAATGAGCTAAAGGCATCTGAAAGCATTCATGCATGATTGCAAAAGTGTTCAAGCAATTTTGGTGGACTCCTTTTTCCATTGAGAAGTGTTCTTTGTATAACATTATTCTTCTATCTTGTATTCTTTCTATGGAAGTGATCCCTAGCTGTGAGCCGTTTTGGACAGTCTGTCCTATTCTAGCAGTGAGCCCCTTTGTACCAATTTTTCTATTACTTATATTGTGTGCTAATCCTTTCCATGGTTTTTCCCTCATTGGGTTTTCCATGAAAATTTTGTGTTCTCTTGTGTATGGTGTTGTGATTTTAGTTTTTTTATTTGCATTTCATGTTTAATCATACTAACAACATAAGGGTTTAATGAATGTGGATCTGATTATTGTTGAGGGTTTTGAAGGTTTAATTTTCTACAACTGATTCACCCCCCTCTTATTTTTCTTGTTCATTTCAAAAATTTGTATCAAAGCAAGGTTCCTTGATAAAGAGATTGGCCACTTGAGGTAGATCTAGGATGGTGAACAAGATTACTTTGGAATATCCTAGATTCGATGGCTCAGATTATGCATTCTAGAAAACAAAGATGGAAGGATATTTGTCAGCTTAGGGATATGAGATTGGGAAGCCTTATTAAACTACATATAGTCCACCTCTGAATGGTCCAAGTACAAGTTCAAAAATCAAGGTGCACAAGATCAATACTAAGGAAAGATTTATTATTGTGAATAGTCTTTCAAATACCAAGTTAGTAAAAGTTATGAGTTTGAAGACTACTAAAGAAGTTTGGGATAAGCTAGAAATCATTTATGAAGGAGATTTGAAGGTTAAACATGCAAATTTGAAGAACTTGAAGGGATGGTTTGAAATAATGCAAATGTATGAGGAAGAAACAATTAAAGCCTACATACAAAGAGTTTATGAGTTGGTATTTTTTCTATGAGAGGACTTGGTACAATAGTTAACAAATCTAAAGTAGTGAAGAAATTTATTAAATCACTTTAAGATTGCTATAGTGAAAAGGCATCTACTATTGAGGAAATTGTTGATTTTGAAAATTATTTCAGAGATCAGTTGATTGGTACTCTAACTACATTTGAAATGAGAAAAATAAAGAAAGGTACAAAATCTAAGACTACTTTCAAGGCTGGTAAAGTAGAGAAGGTAGAAGATTCAGGTGAAGAAGATCTTGATGATTTGGAAGCTAACTTTGTGAGGAAGATGAAAAAGGACATCGGTAATTATAGGGATAAATTGCCCTTCAAATTTTTTAGCTATGGTGGTATAGGTCATTATACTTGAAGATGTCCAAAAAGAACTATAAATAACAAGAATAAGGAAAACAAAGGAAAAGTGATTAAGAAAGCTTACTTTGTGAGAGAAGATGATGAATTTTTTTTATGATGAATTTAATTATGGAGATTTTGATGATGATGAATTATTATTTTTGGATATAAAAGAAGAAACTAGTTCTACTAACTCTGAAAGTTGTGTGAAGGAAAGTGTTTAGGAGATGAAGGATAAGGTTCAAGGTACTTTGGTATCTGCTTTTCATGTCAAAGAGGATAAGAATTACTGGGTTTTTGACAATGCCTGATCTAATTACATGATTGGAGACAAAGTAAGTTTCTTAAACTTGAAAATTATGATGGAGGATTAGTTAAATTTGGAGATGATTCAAGAGCTAAGATTTTTAGAATAGGTTCAATCAATTTTGATGGCAAGCATAACATTGATAATTTTTATTATGTTAAGGGATTAAGACATAACCTTTTGAGTGTTGGAAAAATGTGTAGAAAGGGATATAATCTTGTGTTTAAGGATGAAACATGTGAGATCTGAAAAGGGTCTGGAGCTATGATTTGTTGGTAAGAGAGTAGATGGAAACATCTATCAGCTTAAGGTTGATGATAGTCATTGACTTATGTCTCAAATTAAAGATAGGTGGTTATGGAACTAGAGGATGTTTAACATGAATTTTGATAATTTGGAAATAATTGGTTTAGTTCATGTAGTGAGCGATTTACTTAGAATCACAAAGCCTATCAATGTTGTTTGGTAGATTTGTCAATTTGGAAAACAAACAAGCAGTAGCTTTAAGGGAAAGGAATAGTCTACTACTAGAATACTAGAATTATTGCACATAGATCTTTGTGGTCCTACTAGAGTGAGAAGTATACAAGGTGATATGTACTTTATGCTTCTGATTAATGATTATTCTAGAATGACATGGGTTACTTTTCTTAGAGAGAAATATGATGCATTAAAAAAATTAAAGGCATTTAAATATATGGTTGAGAATAAAATGGATTTGAAAATAAAATGTTTGAGGTATAAAAGAGGTGGTGAATTCACCTCCAATGAGTTTAACATGTTTTATGAAGTTCATGGAATAAAGAGGCATGTGTCTGCCCCTATAACTTCTCAGCAGAATTGAGTTATTGAAAGAAAACATGGAACTATTCAAGAAGTTGCAAGGACTATGATGAAAGAGGAAAATCTACCATAAGTATACTGGAGATAAGTTATTCATACTACTGTTTACATAATTAACAAAGTTCAAGATAAAGCTAATAGTAAAAAGACTCCCCATGAGCTATGGTATGGAAGGATTCCTATTGTGGAGTACTTTAGAGTACTTGGAAGCAAATTCTATATCAAAAGAGAAGAAGAGAACTTAGGAAAATTTGATGCAAGGTCAGATGAAGTTATCTTCCTTGGATATTATAATATAGTCAAATCTTACAAATGTTATGACAAAAGGTTGTGAAAGATAATTGAAAGTGCAAATTTTAAAGTTGACGAAAACTTGCAGAATACAATTGCAGTAGTTGGATATGTATTAGATGAACCTGATTGCAAAGAAGAAGAAGTGAAAAATGAAGAGGAAGAGTATCTAACGACTATGCATAAAACCACTAAGTATGTGCAAAAGAATCATTCTAAAGATCAAATCATTCGAGACAAGAGGAAAGGTGTATTGACAAGAAGAAAAGCTATTGAGGTTGAGGCAAATATGTGTTTACTATCTAAAGTTGAACCTAAAGCAATAAGTAAAGCATGTAAAGATGAACATTGGATGAAGGAAATGGAAGAACTTATGGAGATAGAGAAGAATTAGACTTGGGAATTGGTCCCTAGACTGGCCAACAAAAACATAATTGGAACGAAATGGGTATTCAAGAACAAGCTGAATGAGAATGGTGAAGTAGTAAGAAATAAGGCAAGAATTGTAAGGGCTACTCAAAAGTGGAAGGTATAGACTTTGAGGAGACTTTTACTCCTATGGCTAGGATGGAAGATATCAAAATGTTTTTGCAATTTGCAGCACATAAAGACTTTAAGGTTTATCAGATGGATGTGAAGTCTACTTTTCTGAATGGTGAATTGGAAGAAGAGGTTTACATGGAACAACCAAGGAAATATTTCAATTATAAAATCAACTAGATATGGTATGTAAATTGAAGAAGACACTATATGGATTGAAGAAAGCTCCTAGAGCTTGGTATGCAAGATTGGATAGGTACTTGATACAACAAGGATTCACTAAAGGCATCAAATATAATAATCTTTACATTAAAATTGAGGAAGACAAAATCTTGATAGTAAGAGTATATGTGGATGATATTATCTTTGGTGGAAATGAGGCTATGCATAAGAAGTTTATAGAGGGAATATAGAAAGAGTTTGAGATGTCAATTTTTGGGGAGATGAATTTCTTTCTTAGGTTACAAATCAATGAAACAAATAATGGTATTTTCATTTCACATTCTAAGTATGTCAAAGATATGTTGAAGAAGTTTAGAATGGATGACTCAAACCGATATGTACTATGGTGACTAGTTGTAAATTGAGAAAATATGATGATTCACGTAAGGCTGATTAGAGAAAGTATAGATCTATGATTGGTGGACTATTGTATTTGACTGCTACTAGACTAGATATCATGCATGGAGTTTTTCTTGTAGCTATATTTTAAGAAGATATTAAAAAAAAACATGTTCTAGAAGTGAAGAGGATATTTAGATACTTAAGAGAAACTCCATATTGTGGCTTGTGGTATCCTAGGGATGTTGATTTCACATTAAGTGCTTATGTAGATACAAATTGGGTTGGTTTTGTTGATGATACGAAAAGAACAAGTGGTGGTGCATTCTTTCTTGGATGTAGATTGGTGTCATGGTTGAGTAAGAAACATGATTCTATTTCTTTATCTACTACAAAGGCTAAGTATATTACATCATCACCAAGTTGTGCATATGTATTGTGGATGAGACAGACCTTGAAGCATATCAAAGTTGTATATAGCGAACCTATATCTATCATTTCTAACAATACAAATGCAAATAACATTACAAATAATCTAATGATGCATTCAAGAAAAAAGTATATATCTATCAGGTATCAATTTTTGAGAGAGAAGGTTATGGATAATGATGTGAAACTTGAGTATGTACCTACAAAGGATCAAATTGATGATATATTTACTAAGGCTCTTCCTAAAGAAACTTTTGAGTATCTCTGGGAGATGTTGGGGGTCATTTCCCCTCCTTTCATGAACTACATGCATATGGAGATGCATCAATCTAGTGGATCTATGGATCTATCTCTTTTCTAAATTTATGTTGGTGGCTACCTCTCAAGGAGAGTAGGTAGTTTCATGTGTGGTCATTGAACTATGGATTTAGTTGTGTGTACTCCTAAGGGGGAGTATTCAGAGTAGGTATTTTGGTTCAGTGTCAAAGGGGGAGAATAATGTAAAATATTTTATCCTTTTCCATTGATATCAAAGGGAGAGAAATTATCATGTGAAAAAGTGTATTGTATCAAAGGGAGAAAGTTGTGTATGTTGTCTAATCATTATTGTCAAAGGGAGAGATAATATTTTAAGGGGAAGAGAGTTCAATAATTTTGTGTAGGATATATAATCTAAAGAAAAAAGGAGAAGGAAAGAAAATGTGTTTAGAGCTAATGTGTTGTCTTAGGTGGATTTTCACATCTTGTGTTGCCATCAATGACAAAGGGGGGGATTGTTTGAAGCATGAAGGTGTTGTCATTGATGTCAATAGGAATTCTAATGACTAGTGTTGTCATTGATGTAAAATATGGGATGAAGATGTCGAGGATATTGAGAAAATTGTGAAAAGGAGGAAAACAAGTTGTGCATGTGTAGTTGAGACCTTGAGGAATTGTTGTGAGTACATGTAGCTATCTTTTTGTTGCATAGTATGAAGGTGAGTTAAAAAAAATTAATGAACTGAGATGATGTCTCTGATACTTGGTTTCCAAGTGCTTTTGAAAAAACATGCTAAACAAAGTAAGCTATGTTGTGCAAATTTTCATAGTGCTCTTTGATAGTGTGCTATGAATTTCTTCTATGTTGATGCTATGCCTGTACAAATATTACAGGTTATTCAAGGTTTTCATAGGTTTCTATATTCATAATTTGGGTTTATAAATTATTGTACAATGTGAGATATTTTCACCAATGTGCGAATCGGTTGTTCAATGATGTTTTATGTGGCCTAGGAGAAATGTTGATAGGGAGGGTTGGATGGAATCACTCACTATTCCATGCTTTGGATCTTCATTAGGAATACCCTAAGGTGTCATACTCCTCCACCTTAACCTATAGGACCTACTACTTATGTAGGCTTCCCTGGTTCAACTTGCCAACCCAACCATCAAGTTATTTTCTACCAACCAAGCCAACCTTAGGGCAATGCTTCAACACTTCCTTAGCCCTTAATCTACCCTAAAGGCTAACCTATACTCAACACACAATTTGAACTTGCAGGGGTGTAGAAATGTCTTCAATGGCTTCAAACCAACCTCCTAGAGTTCTTGAAGGTTCACCAAAACTCCACCTTTCCATCACTTTCACCAAACCCTCAACTAGGGTTAAAAAGGCTACTAGCCCTTGAGCCCTAATTAGGTCTCCCTCTCCAAGAAAATTGTTTGTCTCTCACAATTTCTCCAAAGAACCACCAATCTTCCTTTGAGGTTCTTGCTGAAAATGGTCACCACTCAAGGATTTTCAAGGTCTTGAGTCTTCATCAGTTGTACAAGGCCTCAACCTGAAATTGGGCAAAAACTAGGGTTTTCAAGCCTTTTCTGGCTGCTTCCAATCTGCTAAACCTTTCACTAACCTAAAGTGTAAATGGAACTTCCCCCTAACTACCAGACCTTGGTGAAACCTCCATCTACCTCCTCAAATAGGAAAAACAACAAAATTCAATCACCCCTGCAAAATATGTGCACTGCACTCCTGATCTTCCATAGCTAGACTCTTCCTGGCTCGCCTAGGGAAAGACTTTGCCAACAACTCCTACACTCACACAAACCATAAAACCTACCATCTATACAAACATGGAGTCTAGGAACTATTCCCAAAGGGCCGTACAATTTGTATTGTGGGAAAGTGGTCTAACACTCCATTTCTTCAAAACTATCTGGTTCAGACCAACAATAGGGTAAAAGTGAACTATTTACAAATAATGAATGAAAATGAATCAAAAATTCTAGAAGATGGCACACAAAACTTGTATTCTATCAACACTACATCCTACATAGAAAACAATAACAGATTCAATCCATTTAATCTCTACTTTTGAATAGTAATCAGAAAATAACACACAAAAACACTATTTTCCTCCAATCCACAAAGTGTTTACACAATATCAAAACTTCCAACCCTACTCTCAAGTCAAGGAATACATTAAATAAGGTTCCTCAATCAGTTATCTTTCTTGGTCAAACATTTTAGTGACCTAATGGCAATAGTTGTAAAATGTACTATGTTTTCCAACTTTTGCCAATCTTTAGAAAACTAAGCAAAGGTGAGTTTCTAAACTCATCCATCCCTTCACAACTTCTAACCTAGAGATCAAACACACCTCTAAGCTATCTTTCCAACTCAATGGCGAACATGACCTTCATGAAAAGAAAAGAAAATTTTCATTCTAGTTTTCCTATTTTCCAAATGAAACTACCTGTTGTTCCTTAGTTGCTCTTGCACCATTCTCCCCCTCTCTGCACAAACTCTAATAAATGTGAGGGATCAGTGTCACATCAATGCCCTGTTTCTTAAACTGAGCTTCATCCACCCATGTTGCTTTAGACTCTGGCTTGTCCTTCCACTTGATGAGGTGCTCCATGTACACCTTATGCCTTGTAGATTTCTTCACCCTTGACTCCAAGATTCTTTCTGTTTGAAGCTTAGCTGGAGTAGGTAAGGTTATGTTACTTACATCCTTGAAGATCACCCTACTATTATGATCTAAGTCACTGACCAATCCCTTATATCTGATCGGATTAGCTACATTGAACATTGGTGAAATCCTTAAATCTATAGGTAACTCCACCTTGTATGCATTTTTCCCATACTTGGCTAATACCTTGCATGGTCCCACTCTTTTCATCTACAATTTGGTTGATGTACCCTTCTGAAACCTAGATTTGTTGAGGTGAACCATGACATAGTCTCCTACTACAAATTGCAAATCTTTTCTTGACAAATTTACCTTCTCCTTCAACTTTTGTGTAGCTTCGGTGACTGTCTTCTTTACCTACTCCTGAATCTCCTTTATGGTATGAGTGAAGTCCTTTGCATGTCCACTCCTATTCTCTGTAGCTCCAATATCTCTGAGCTCACACACACCTCTTGGGTGTATTCCATACACTATTTCAAAAGGGCTCTTCCCCGTAGTTCTATTCACACTGTCATTGTATGCATACTCAGCCTATGATATGACCATGTCCCATGTCTGACCATACTCCTTAGTTAGGAATCTGATAAGGCTACCTAAAACTCTGTTAACCATCTCAGTTTTTCCATTAGTTTGAGGATGGTAAGGTGATCCAAAAGATAAATTGGTACCTAATCTGCTCCATAGAGTTTTCCAAAAGTGACTCATAAACTTCACATCTCTGTCTGATATAATTCTCAATGGAAATCCATGGATCCTTACAATTTCCTTGAAGAAAAGGTGAGTAATGTAGCTAGCATCATGTGTGGTCTTGCAAGGAATAAAGTGACTACCATTGTGCTTCTCTTTGATAAGATTCTCTCTCATAGAGCCTTTTGGAACACACAACTGATTTCCCTTGAATAACAGTCCATTTTGTAATGTATACTCTAAGTATTGGCTATGAAAATGATTCTCAAAGTTAGAACATACCTTGTAAGCCTTCGAGAAGTCTTCATCTTCCCCATAGAGATCCTTGAAACTCTCTATCCCAATGCTCTTGATCTATATTTCTTGCACTGTCAACAATCTCCTGCTTAGTGCATCTACCACCTTGTTCATTTGTTATTTCTTGTGCTTGATGGTAAATGTGAAAGCTTGAAGATATTCCATCCACTTCAAATGTCTATTGCTCAATTTCTCTTGAGTGTTGTTGTAGCTAAGTGCTTGATTGTCATTAAACACCACAAACTCTTTGGGTAGGAGATAATGCCTCCACTTCGTAAGTGACTGCACTAAAGCATACAATTCTAGGTCATAGGTAGAGTACTTTTGTTTAGATTCATTAAGCTTCTCACTAAAGAATTCCATAGGCCTACCTTCTTGGCTGAGTACTCCTCCTACTGCAACCCCACTAGCATCACATTCCATAGTAAACAACTTTTCAAAACTAGGTAATAAGAGAATAGGTTGAGTTGCTACTTCTTGTTTTAGTTTCTCAAAACCTTTCTCAGCTTCTTGAGTCCACTTAAACTTATTCTTTAAGCCTCCTTTAATTGTATCTAGGACTGGTGCACATATACCACTAAATTTTCTTATAAACTTCCTATAAAACTAAGCCAATCCATGAAAATTTCTTACCTCTGTCCTTGTGGTTGGTGTAGGCTAGTTTAGTATAGCTTCCACCTTGCTTGGGTCCATCTTCAATGTTCCTTGGAATACTACAAACCCAAAATACACAAGCTCTTGTTTGAAGAACTCACATTTCTCTAGGTTGATGGCTAACTTCTCTTCTTGCAACCTTTTAAGTACCATCTCCACATGCTTTAAATGTTCTTCTGCTATTTTGCTAAAAATGGGTATATCATCCAGGTATACCACCACAAATATCCTTGTAAAGTCTTTGAACACTTCATTCATGAGCCTCATGAATGTACTAGGGGCATTAGAGAGGCCAAACAGCATAACTCTCCACTCATACAACCCATCATTTGTCTTAAAGGTTGTTTTCCACTCATCTCCATCCTTGATTCTGATTTGATGGTATCCACTTTTGAGATCGAACTTGGTGAAGTACTGAGCTCCTCTAAGACAATCCATCAAGTCCTCAATTCTAGGAATAGGGAACCTATACCTGATTGTGATTCTATTTATTTCCCTAGAATTAGTACAAATTCTCCACTTACCACTTTTCTTGGATGCTAAGACCACTGGTACTGCACATGGGCTGATACTCTTCCTAATCAATCCTTGGTCTAACAACTCTTGCACTTGTCTAGCCACCTCTAGATTTTGATCTGGTGTAAGCTTATAAGCTACTTTGTTTGGTAATGAAGCCCCTGGTATAAAGTCAATATAATGACTAATAGCTCTCTTTGGAGGTAAAGTTGCAGGTGTACCATCACTAACTATGTCCTTATACTTCACAAGTAACTTTTGGACTGCTTCTGGTATGACTGTTTTCTTAGTCTTTTCTTCCTCTTTGGATTGCATCATGACCACATATTCTTCACCTCCTTGATGTAGGTTGTTAATGAACTCTTTTCCACTATTCAATAAGACACTAGGAGCCTTTGACTGTCCTTCTTCCTCTTCTGATAGTGACTGCAATTGAAATGTCTTTCCATCCTTCTTGATGAGATAGTATTGGATTTTCCATCATAAATGGCACCTCTGTCATACTGCCATGGTTTTCCCAGTAGAATATGGCATGCATCCATGGGTAATACATCACAAATAAACTTATCCTTGTACCCTCCAATGGAGAATTCCACCGTTGTTTGCTCATTGACAAGCACACTCTGTCTTTTGTTCAACCATGTCACCTTGTAGGGATTGGTGTGGGGTACCTTTTCCAACTTCAATTTCATCACTACCTCATCTGAGATTATGTTGTCAGTAGACCCTGAGTCCACAATAGCCTTACAGACCTTTCCAAGTATTTTGCATCTTACTCTAAACAAAGCTCTTCTCTATTTTGGCTCTTCCTTCACCAGTTGTCTGATCAAAACTCTACTAAACATCATATTCTCCCCCACTTTTGATTCAATGTGACTGACTTCTGGTGATTTAGCACTCATGGTGTCCTCTTGAGAATATGCCTCTCTCTTCTCAGTGCTTGAAGAAGATGCTTTGTCCAGGCACCTATAAGCTAGATGACCTACTTTCCCATAGTTGTAACACTTCATACTAGCAAAGTATGAGTTACTTCTTCCTGCTCCTCTTCCTCTGTTTGAACCTCCTTGAGGTCCTCTACCTCTATTATATACTCCTCTAGAAGGTGTCTCACTTCCATGCTCTATGAGTTTAGTCTCTCCCTAATTTCTTTGTTCAGTCCCTCTTCCTTGGTATCCACCTCTATGTCCTCTTTGTTCTCTGCCTTTGCCTCTGCTCTTATAAGCCTGTTCTTGTTTCCTCTTACTCCTCTCTTCAATCTTTATAGCTAATTCGTAACATTGGTGCACTGTCTTAGGACTTAGAAGAGTCATCTCCTCTTGGATGTTCCACTTCAAGTTGTTAACATACCTAGCCACCTTCAGGCTTTCATCTTCTGCAACATTAGACCTCATGCAAAGTTTTTGGAACTCTTTAGTGTAAGTGTTCACATCCTGGTCTCCTTGCCTCAAACTCTGCCTCTTCTTATGCAACTATATTTCATAGTCATCAGGCATGTATGCTTCTCTCACTTTTGCAACCATACCTTTCCAAGTTGAAATAGGCTTCATGCCTTCATTTTCCCTCTCTGTCTGAATGAACTTCCACCATGTCAAGGCAGAACCTCTCAATCTTGATTTGGCCACCTTTACCATCTATGCTTCAGTGACCCCATCACATTCAAAATGGTTTTCCATTCCCTCTATCCAATCCATGACTAGATCAGCTTCCATTTTCCCACTAAACAGTGGTATGCCTTCAAGTGATTTTCCACTCAAATCCTTCAATGCCTTCAAGAAGGGCTCCTCTTGCAAAACAGGGTTAGGTTCAAGGATCTTGTCTTCCTCTGCAACCTCTTCTTTCTTTGGTTCCCTCCCTCCCAAGTACACATTATTCAATGCTTGCTCAAGTTGTTCTATTCTTTCCCTCAATAGCCTATTGTCTTCCTCTTGTCCTTCAACCATCTTTTCCAATTTAGCATTTGTCACCATGATGGTAGAACCACTAGACTCAATCTTAGACATGCAATAGTCAATCCCAAATATTTTGCTTGCTCTGATACCAATATGATAGGGAGGGTTGGATGGAATCACTCATTGTTCCATGCTTTGGATCTTGATTAGGAAGACCCTAAGGTGTCATACTCCTCCACCTTAACCTTTAGAACCTACTACTTGTGTAGGCTTCCCTGGATCACCTTGCCAACCCAACCATCAAGTTATATTCTGCCAACCAAGCCAACCTTGGGGTAATGCTTCAACACTTCCTTAGCCCTTAATCTATCGTAAAGGCTAATCTATCCTCAACACACAATTTGAACTTGCAGGGGTGTAGAAACATCTTCAGTGGCTTCAAACCAACCTCCTAGAGTTCTTGAAGGTTCACCAAAACTCCACCTTTCCATCACTTTCACCAAACCCTCAACTGGGGTTAAAAAGGCTACTAGCCCTTGAGCCCCAAATAGGTCTCCCTCTCCGAGAAAACTATTTGTCTCTCACAATTTCTCCAAAGCACCACCAATCTTCATTTGATTTTATTGCTGCAAATGGTCACCACTCAAGGATTTTTGAGGTCTTGAGTCTTCATTAGCCGTACAAGGCCTCAACCTGAAATTGGGAAAAACCTAGGGTTTTCAAGCCTTTTCTGGTTGCTTCCAATCTACTAAACCTTTCACTGACCAAAAGTGTAAATGGAACTTCCTCCTAACTACCAAACCTTGGTGAAACCTCCATCTACCTCCTCAAATAGGAAAAACAAAAAAATTCAATTACCCCTACAAAATATGTACACTATACTCCTGGTCTTCCCTAGCCGGACTCTTCCTGGCTCGCCTAGGGAAAGACTTTGCCAACAGCTCTTGTACTCACACAAACCCTAAAACCTACCATTTGTACAAACATGGAGTCTAGGCACTATTCACAAAGGGTCGTATAGTTTGTAGGGTGGGAAAGTGGTCTAGCACTCCATTTCTTCAAAACTATCTGGTTCAGACTAGCAACAGGGTAAACGTGAACTACTTACAAACAATGAATGAAAACAAATCAAAAAGTCTAGAAAATGGCACACAAAAATTGTATTCTATCAACACTGCATCCTACATACAGAACAATAATAGATTCAATCCATTTAAGCTCTGCTTTTGAATAGCAATCAGAAAATAACACACAAAAATGATGTTTTCCTCCAATCCACAAAGTGTTTACACAATATCAAAACTTGCAACCCTACTCTTAGGTTGAGGCATACCTTAAATAAGGTTCCTCAATCAGTTATCTTTCTTGGTCGAACATTTTAGTGACCTAATGGCAAGAGTTGTAAAATGCACTGTGTTTTCCAACTTTTGCCAATCTTTAGAAAACTAAGCAAAGGTGAGTTTCTAAACTCATCCATCCCTTCACAACTTCTAACCTAGAGATCAAACACACCTCTAAGCTATCTTTTCAACTCAATGGTCAACATGACCTTCATGAAAATAAAACAAAATTTTCATTCTAGTTTTCCTATTTGCCAAATGAAACTGCCTGTTGTTCCTTAGGTGCTCCTGCACCAAATGTATTTTCTCTATGTTTCTCCATTGTTTGGCTTTAAGTTGTACAAATTTGGGGATTTTTTTATAATTCTTGTATCTTTATATATTCAATCTTTTACTTTCTTTGGAATAGTATAGAGTGTGTTTTATTTATTAGTATGCAAATAAGGGTTACCAGTTTTTCTAAGTTGAAGTGTTTGATGAATCTTAAGTAGTTCATGGATTATTCTAGATTGTGTTCAAGTGAATTATGTTGTCCATAAATTTAGGATTAATTTGAGCAAGCGTGCACTTAATGTTTATGGTGTTTTGCATGGGTATTGGCTGACCTTGTGTTTAACACTACATGGAAGGCTTGTAGAAGAGTGTTGAGTTATTTTTTGATCCATTTTTTTCTTAATTAAGGATTAATGTAGGTATCATTTCATTCCTATCCACCACAAGAATGTTTAGGTGTCAACTTTTTTTGAATTTGTATGTATAACCACTAGTGGCTGATATTGGAGAAGGTTTTTGAGGTTGAGATCAATATAAATATGTATGGTGTTGATGTGAGTTGAGAGAGGAAAGAAGTAAGAAGAAAAATATATGTGAGATTGATGTGAGTGATGTGTGATATAATTTGAGTAGAGTAGTGAAAATTTCAATGTTAGGGTTCATGAAGGAAATGAGTTGAAGGCATCTGAAATCATTTATGCAAGACTACAAAAGTGTGTAAGAAATTGTGGTGGAATCCTTTTTGCATTGAGAAGTGTTTTCTATGTAACATTCTTCATCTATATTCTTGTATTATTTTTGTGGAAGTGAGCTCTGGCCATGAGCCTTTTTGGATAGTGTGTTTGTTTCTAGTAGTGAGCCCCTTTGTACTAGTTTTACTATTACTTATATTGTGAGTTAAACCTCGTCATGGCTTTTCCCTCATTGGGTTTTCCATGAAAATATGGTGTTCTCTTGTGTATGGTGTTGTGATTTCAGTTTCTATTATCTGCATTTCATGTTTAATCATACTAATAGAATAAGGGTTTAATGAATGCTTGTGGATCTAATTATTGTTGAGGGTTTTGAAGGTTTAATTTGCTACACCTAATACACCCCCCTCTCATTTGTCTTATTAATTTTAACACCCCTAGATTACTCTACCTACCAAGCTTCGGTATTGAACACAAATTTCAACTTGATAGTTGTAACCTTTCCTCATAATATGGCCAATCAACCACCTATTCCTTGGGGAGTTTCTATTGCCCATTGAGTCTAGGGAACAATCTACATGATCTACCTAAGGGTTCTTGTAAAAATTTACCTAATTTCTTAGGTGATGGAAAGATCTCACTGGAAGAACATATAGATGCTTTCTTTGTCACTTGTGGTGTACTTCAAGTATAAGAGGAAGACATAAAGGTCAGGTTATTTGCATAATCTTTAGTGGATGTTGTAGTACAATGGTTCTATCAATTACCATGTGGTTATATCAATAAATAGGCTACCATGATAAATAAATTCAAAATAAAATTTAAAGTTTTTGATGATGATCTCTCCTTGATAGCACATGTTACACAATTGAAAAAGGAAGCTAGTAAGACCATGAGGGAGTTTGTATCAAAATTTAACATAGTAGATAATCATATTGATGTTGCAAAAGGATTGTTTGAAGAGATGAAAAAAGTCTTCATTATTAATGCACAACACCTAGATATCAGTCTACTCTTAAAGAGAGGATCTATGAATACTTTAGAGGCTACACAAACATTGGCCATAGAGATGGAAGATGATTTTGTTATGGTTGGTAAACAGAAAAGAGAAATGCATTCAAACCAACAATAGGCATCTACTTATTCAAATCCCATGATCTAGAGATTTGCAAATGATAGTATTACCCTCGTGAGATAGTTTCCTAAAAGTAACCAACCTTATCAAGACATCTCAAGGAAGAAAAAATTTCAACCTGGTAATAAGACTCTTCGTCTTCCTCCAATGTGTGAAAGTTCGGCCAAAACATATGATTTTCCTAAAGCATGATGCAAATGAGAACGAAGGTTCCTCAATGAATGTGCATCCTTATGAAATGGTCTCTTGAGCTCCATAATTCATGGGATAGGTTTGTACAATTAAAAAGCCAAGATTGGTCAATGAAGGCTCTCTGTCCAAATATAGTTGATATTCTATTAGTAGTAACTTTGTATTGGAATCTCCAAAACACTTGATTTTTAGATATGATGTAGATGTTGTAATGAAGATCATATATCCTTCTCTACAAGCTCTGATGTTACAATGTGGTACAATGTGGTATGAAATATTGAGAGTAGGTCTGACAGGTAACTATTGAAATGAAAATATGAATGTAGATATTTTTGGTTGATGCAAGATTGATTGAAACCTGGGATGCTCCTACACTAGACACCTAATATTGAAGAAAATAGATCCTCTCACTTTCTTAGGGCTAGAGGAAAACCAATTTGGTACAACTTCCTCAATTTTTTGATCTGGCTACAAGGTCGCAACTGCATCACAATTGGTGATCTGTTGAAAAACACAAGCAAGCTACCTCATGTTGGTGATCTATCCCCACAAAGATCTTGCAAAATTCCTTGCTCAAATTCACAAACTCACTCTTATGCAACTGCCTCAAGTTAGTGATTTTTCCACCTTCACTCTCCCAAAGTTCAAAAACTTGCTTTGATACCACTTGTTGCAGTCAAGGATGGAGGGTCCAGAAATAGGACTATCCAACCTTGTAGCAAGAGTAATGACAATAGAAACTCAAAGAATTGAAATAAAAATCACACATGGGAATATAGAGAATGATCAATTATTCACTGGCAACATGCCCTACCTTTTGACTTATAGAATTATAGAATTATAGAATGATATGGCATTAAAGCCCAAAAATACAATGTGGGTCAAAGCCCTTATCTACTAGCTATCTCTACTAATGATGATGATGATGATCCTTAATGCAACTACAAAATTCCTATATATATTAATTCCTAGCTCCAAAAAAGGTCCACATTGGCCTCAAGAGGTCTTAAACCCCAAAGTTGATGACACATGTGAAAGGTTATCCAAAACATATGATTTTCCTAAAGCATGATGGAGATCAGAATGAAGTTTCCTCAATGAATGTGCATCCTTATGAAATGGTCTCTTGAGCTCTGCAAGTCATGGGATAGGTCCGCACACTTGAAAATCCAAGACTAGTTGGTGAAGGCTCTCTATCCAAATACAACTGATATTCTGTTAGTGATAACTTTGTACTGGAATCTCCAAAACACTTAATTATAGATATGATGTAGATGCTACAATGAACATAATATATCCTACTCCACAAGCTCTGATGTTACAATATAGTATGAAATACTAAGACTGGGTCCAATAGGTAACTACTGAAATGCAAACATGAATCTAGATATTTTTGGTTGATGCAAGATTGCTTGAAACCTAGGATGCTCCTACATCATATAGAAACAAAGTATTGGATTCTATTAAGTATTTTGATGCCTTTTCGATAGAATCAATTCCTAGAGAACTATATTCTAAGGCTGATTCACAAGCAATATTTGCTTCCTTATTACTCCCATATCTAAATTTCAAGAAAAAGTCTTAAAGAGTTGAGATGATTTATAGACCTAGTATTCATGAAAATGTTAACCATCGACAAGTGTTTGAGAATGATAAACAGATTCAAGCATTTCTAGAGAATGTTGAGGTTTTTGTTAAGAATTTTCTGAAGGGAGCACTATCAAATGTAAAGAATTTTATCTTGATGATACCCATGACCAAAAAAATAGAGTCATTCAATTGAAAGGCAATAAAATTCCCAAGGGTTTGGTCTCCCTAGAGGACTTGTTTGATCGACATGACTGAGCTATCAAAAGGAGAATTAGTAAATCTATCAATGACTCAGGGGAATTTGAAGCAATGAACATTGGGGATTTTGAATAATTTTTATTTGGGGGGTTCTTTGATTAAGTGATTTGAGGGGATATTCATAGTTCTACATTTTCTTTTGTTGGAATAGTCTACTTTGAGGATAATATCATGAGTATTCCATATCATCCTTTAGTTCTTGATTTAAATAGAGGGAACTATAAGGCTTGGAAATATAGAATGATGAATCCTTTCAAATGACTTAACCTCTTGTCCTACTTATATGAAATTATTCCTCAACCACCAAAGGATTGGGATGAAATAGAGTGGTATCTCAAGACATGGCATATTATTGAAACTATGTGTGTTCATGTTGACACCCAAACACAAATGATCCTATTAACTTTTGATTCCCCTCTTCCTTGTTTGATTAAAATATGAGAGATGTCTAGAGATCTAGATGATACTCCATTCCCAAATGAGCCTCTTTTTGATATATCAATTCCTCTAGATGATTGAAATAATATTCCACATGATGAGGATACCTTAGAAGAGCTAAATTATTGGTAAATAATTGAACAAAAAAGAGCCATCAAATATTTACCTCATTCTCTAGATACATCAATTGATTCTTCAACTTTGATGACTCCTATATAGGCTTATCCTCTTACATCTTTGATTCAACATCAAGAGGTTGAGGGCTCTCCACTTTCAAAAATTTTAAATTCTATATTTTTTCATGATCAAACTTGTTGTGTGGACACTACATCATGGTTTGTTTCATCTCTTATTAATCATTAGGATTATTTCTTACAGGATATACATTATTTCTTTTGAATCCCACATACAATATGTTGACAATATTGAGGACATTAATCTCCTCTTTGATACCATCTCATGGGAAGTTTCATCACATTCTTTTGATGTTTTTAGGGTACATTTAAACCCTCTTATTTCATTTCCATAGTCATATGCTTCTATAGTGAAAAATAATAGGGATATTACTTAACTAGTTCCACTATTAGGTCACTTCCACATCTTCTCACTTAAGTTTAATTAGGATATGCATAGGATCTTACCACTTTATGTCACATATCATAATATTAAGACACTTAATATGTTGTATTTTTTCATTTAATTATTTTACCATATATCATTTAATATTATTTTTCCCATTTCATAGGATTAAGACACTTTTCATGATCTTGTCTAATCCTATATCCCACCTTGTCCTATATAACCAAGTTTCTCTCACACATTCTACATCCATTCTATTTGCATTCTTTGATAGGAATATAGTTTATTCTTATCATATTGATCTTCTAAGTATCTTGTGCTTTCCATAAGCCTTTAGATCTTGGGTGGCTATATCCACAACCAAATATTATATTAAGTCACCTGAAAAATAAAGTAAATATGGGCCTTAATGGCTAGATAATGTGATTTTATAGTAAAAAATGTTATCATATCAAAAGATAAGTGTATGAGAACAAATAGGAAAAATATAATCATGGAAACATGTGTTGGTTTGGCTTGTTGAATTTTGTGCTAATCCCTATAATTGGTTTTGCAATAAATGATTAGTGTATATGGTATACAAATAAATTAAAGAAAATTTAGAAAATATGATGGATACATCTCTTAAGATTTGTAAATGAGAAGCTTAACTTAATGTGATCGTTGCTAAAAGTAGGGTAAATGGTGAAATAACAATATTAAAAATAATAATATTTAAATCTAATTAATACATATATTATAATATTAAACTAAAATGTAATATAAAGAATCATATAAATTAAACACATAATAATAGAAGATAATTATGTGGAGAATTTTTTTGGTGAAACTCCACTACCAAATAGAGCTGAAACTCCACTACCAAATAGACACCAAGCTTGTATTAATCTTAATAAGATGAGTAAATTAAACTAGTCTAGTTTATCCCTCTAGTTTTATAGTAATATGGTAACATAATAGTAGCTATGGCTTGAGATATGAGACTAATATCCCATACCTCCATTATATAGAACACTTAGAAACTAGAAAAAAAAAGGTGGTATCCATTTAACAAAGTAAAAACTATGAGCTCAAAACTAGGTACCCAAATCAATCATTAGCAAGAACCAACATCTATAAGAAATGAACACACATCCTAGAATAGAAAGTAACTCTTATTAAACCTCTTATATTTTATAGAGTATTTCATAAATAATCATTAATCCCACTTCCCCATTCCTAAGTGTTCTATGAATGAAAGGTGATCCCACAATACTGTGTTCCACTTTTTGGACAAAGTAGGACATTAAAATCAATATTTTTAACAAAAATCTCACTTTCTAACACCTATAGTAACTAAAAAATTAAGAATTTGAAGATGATGTGAACTAACAATTTTTGATATTTCATGTGTATTTTTTAAATGTATTTTAAAAAAAAATTAAGAAATAATTTTTCAAATTTTCTACATAACTTTTAATAAATGTGTTATACTTAATGCAGTATTATAAACAATTGGTGTTTATACCATACAACACATTTTTTTTTTATGGAAAGGATAAAACTATAAAAATTAAACATATATTTATTAATAAATTAAATTTATAATACCCAAAATGTTTATTCCATTTCCTACATAAATTCACTTATGGAGTTTCCATGAACACTTCTAAAATATCAAGCTCTTCTAATTCACTCTTCATGTGTCCAAGCATGTAACCATGCATCCCATGCCAAGCTTCACATACATTGTCAAAAGAGAAACTCAATACAATGACAACTCACTCACCTATCCAACCTTCGCCACTAAAAATGTATTGTTTTTATAGACTCACGATAACACAAATACAACCAAGTGGTAAGATAAAACCATGTACCTCAAAATAATGAGTACACAAAACTATTGACCCCTCATTTAGTTTTCAATACTAGTTTCTCACATTATTAAATATTTTCCCAATTATTTACTCTATGTATTCTTCACATAAAATAACTAACCCAATTTGTTACATAAAACTTTACATGTGGACCTAGAAATAATATCTAATGTGGCTAAACAAATCCCCTAGATGCAACACAACTAAATATTTATTTATTTAATATAATTAAAATACTCCATGTTATGTACAAAGTACAACACCTAATCCTTAATTCTCCCACTTTTTTTATAAATTGTACAAAGGTAAATCAAGGAAATACATAATCATAGCCATGCATGAAACCACATGAATCTCTAGAATTTTATCATGCTCCATCAAGATACTTGCAATAAAACCAAGGTGATGACCATCTCAAGAGTGTTGTAAATAGTGTCACTAGATAACTAGTTATGTTGTCATCACTTTCTAGTTTGACCTATTCACATTTTACTAAGTTTACTTAGTCTACTCTAGAGTTTTGTCTCATCTCATGTGGTTGAGACAAGTTTCCTTACTTTGTGATACATCTCTTGTATGGTCACTTGCCACTCACTTGAACATATTTCATGTGAGTTAACAAGTGTTCCATCATTGGAGAAGTAGTTAGTCATTGTATTCAACTTTCCTACCTTCACCATCTTCCCTATATAAGCAAGGTTACTATGTACATTCAAATAAACTCTTTTATCAACTCTTTGATTATAGAAATTAGGCATATCAGTGTGCAAGTATTTTGTGGAAGTTTTTTGGTTTTTAATTTATGATTTTATAAATAATAGCATGGTATCAAATTCATGCTAGCAAAACCCTTCTCAAAGTATTATATCAAGCATAGTGTAGAGTTCCATGCAATTTTATTTGCATGTAAGAAAAGTATACACATTTGAGGCTATAAGTTTGTACACATAAAATTTGAGGCCATGAGCATTTCCAAGGGAGGTTGTGTGAGGGTGAGGAAGTTATTTGAATTATGGGGATCTTAATCTCTACTTTGAGAGAAGATCACACTCCTCCTTCAACAAGTGGCACTTTTCTCACGAGGATGCTTGACGATGGTTGATCGAATATACTGGTTACAACTTCATAGGCATGAGATGAGTGTGGAAGTGGGATTTCAAGATCCAAATAAATAATAGAGGCATCACCATAGCTACAACTCCCATAGTCACAATTTTTTGGAGGCTACCAATCTAGTGTGATAAATATAAAATCATTATGTCTTTGCTATATAAAAGTTTCTATGGATTGCAACTATGGCATAACACTCTTGTAAAAGGAAATTTGACATTCAATTCTATTATAGTAGGTGTGATGTGAGAAAAGGGGAATTAGGATCTAAATTACACCTCCTACATCACAATGGAAGGAACCAAAAATAATCACAAACACCCACTTGGATACTAATCTCTATGGAAGAGAAAAATGATGGATCAAGGTTTTGTTTCTTTCTTTGGTTGAATGATTGATTGACTACTAATTAACTAAATTTGAGGATGTAAATGTAGATATAGGCTAACTATGCAACTATAGGAAATTGTAATGATTTCTAGAAATAATGGAGGAAAAAACTAGAAAAAAAGTACAAAGTAGTAGAGTGTAGACACAGAGGAACATGACATATAAATTTGAGCTTGAAATGGCTAGATAGGGCCACTTTCACCCTAGACCTAGAAAATAATACCATTAGAATCATAATTCAAATCTCAAATGACCACTACCTATAGGTTCTTTCTTTCATGACTCAGTGTTGGAACTTCATTTGTTGACATATATGTCTTGAATGCTTAAATAAGTAATTAGGTCTTCTTTTATTCCCAAAATACACTTCAGATATGTCACTTGCACAAAAGGAAGAGGAGAAGCAATTGTGCCATATAAGGGCTTGCCTAAGTCAAACCTCATTTTGGTATTTCTACCTTCATAATGTTTATGATGATATAAAAGAGTACTTACCCTCAGTTAGGTAAAGGAAAATGGATAATTGAATGATAAATTGACAAGCGTTGCAACTTACTACTTAGATCTACATTCCTTGATGGAATGGAGTTATTATACTAATCACCTTAAAGGAGAATTGTATTCTTTATTGGAAGTCCTACAAGTATTAGTGCTCAAAAATAAAATGGATATAAAACATGAATTATGAACATGAAATATTATCATATTAACTATGGTAAGAATCAACTAAGAAACTAAGAAATTAACCTAATTAGATCATATTTTGAATGAAATTCTCATAAATTCTAACTAAGATGTCATTAAACATGAAATAAAATTCTAATTTCAAAAGAAACACTAATTAACATAAGAAAACCTCATCCCATTGGGGATTAGTGTTTGTTTGATGTGGAATGCTCAAACCTTTCCTAATCCCATTGTTAAAGCAAAGATTTGATGACCTCAAATGGTGAAATTGATGGAAATAGACAAATGCTCTTAAAAGTGAATGTGAAATTAGCTATAGTATGATTACTAAAATTATTTGTGGATAATTTACTCATAGAAATGAGGGATATTTATAGGATTTTTGGATGAATTAGTGTATAAGATTGATTTGGATAATAAATGGATAGAAATGAATGTGAGAGAATGGCATAGATTAATGATCAAATCCATGGATGTGATTAAAGAATGACATGGGTCATTAAATTCAAAAAAGAGCTCTAATTAAATTAGAAGGTGCAAGTCCCTTAATTTTAGGAAGAATGTTGGAAGATATTTCCATTTGGTGGGAAATATTTGAATTTGAATGAGGAATATTCCCTAAGAATATGTTTTGAGGAGTGAGCAATTTGTCAATTAAATAATTAGGAAACTATTTAATTGTGCAAGGTGGACGAATTCAAGGCTTTAATTAAACAATTAGATCATTTAATTAAAAAGAAGTATTTATGACACTTAATTAAACAATTAGGATTATTTAATCAAATGAGAGGAATTAAGGGATTTAATTTAATAATTTTTTTATTATTTAATCAAATAGGATGAAATTTAGCATGAAATGGGTGAATTAATCCAATAATATATCCTACTAATAGAAGAAAATGATAAATTTAACTAAATAATTAGCATTATTCAATTAAATAGATGAGAATGATCAAATCAAGATGAAAATGGTGTTAGTAAAATGAATCAGATGTGTGATATTGACCAAGACAATATTTTAAGTTTTTACATGAATAAAATCACTTTAAAAATTGATGAATTGCTAACATGATGCTTGACTAAAATAATGTTGTAATAATTTTGCTAATTCTACTGTTGACTGATTTTTAGGATACTCAATTATTATTCCAAAATTTTAGTTATCATTAGTATTTAAAAAGGTGAACAATACTTGTATTTATATGGATTTATTTAATTTCTCACAAATTAATTATCACCAATCAAAAAGTAAATTCAAATTTCTAAATGTTAAAATATAAACAATGATATATTTGAATTGGGGCCAAAATAGACTCAACAAGGGCATTAGCACCCTAATCTAGACCTATTATGGGGCTTTGAGTTTCGTTGAATAAATATTAAATAAGAATTCCCAATTTAATCCTAGTTTTTTTAAGATGATTATAAAACTTGCAATTTAAGAGCACAATTCGATTTGGGCACATAGGGGAGGATAAACCTAGTGTGAATGTTTCAAGTGTGACAATTTACAAAGCATCACTCATGAGCATAAGCACTAAAGTTTAAAATACTTCACACTTTGCACACATACATGCACATTTGCATGAAACACAGTGATACTCTGGAAAAAATTGTAAAGCTGCACTTTTTCCTAGCGATGCTTCCTAGTTACAACCACACATATGTACTATAGCAATGCTTTTTCAAAATCTGCAACACTTTTGTTGATATGATAGAGTGATGCCTTTGCATTAAGGCTTTCTTTTTCCCTTTTAGGATCCAAACTTAATTTTTTTTTACAATTTTTAGCAAAATTGATGTTGTGCACAATATGCATGCAGGAGGTATTCCAACCCTTGCAATCACTTAAGCGAAGACCTATGATTCTCAAGTAGATTGTGAGGCTTGAGAATGAGGATGAAAATTTTTTAGTTGTAGTTAGGTTGTACCATATTTTCTATATGCCCAAGATTAGGACACACCTTTTTATGATCACTACTCTTGTTGAGAGATGCCATTCAAAGACCTCATCATTTCACCTTCCTATCAACGAGGCCATAGTCACTTTAGAGGATATTTGGCACATACTACAACTTTTAATCTAGATGGTGAGAGATTCATATGTGATGTTGAAATTGGCACAACAAGCTTATTCCATCTACTATGGGTTCATGAGCTTAATGTGGATACCAGACAGATCAAACTTAGGAGATACTATAAGAGGATGGACAAACCTAACCTTGGTAATCGTAAGGTTGATCATGGGTGTCCTCATCCATAATAGGAAGAGAAGAGGGTTCAACATTGGCTAGGGTGAAATTATTTTGAGGATAATTGAGGACATGACCTGCTATGCATGGGGATGCTATATTTTAGCTATACTTTACCATGATATGCATCAGGTGGTATATGTGAGAGGTTCTAGCTTATCTACTAGAGTTACATTACTTCACATCTAGGCTTGGGAGCATATCATTGTACTCAGACTAATCATCACTTTCAAAGACATAAATGAGGAGGATCTTTCTTCTTATAGATATGTTGAGATGATGAAACTACACATAGGGGCCATAGACATAACTTATTGGAAGTGAGTCATTGACGATATGACAGTATTTAGGTGGAGACCATGGGTATAGGTCAAGCAATGAGAGGATGATCAACAACATCCGGTTTATGCTTGTCAAACTAGATGGTTGACTGGGAGACAACAACAAATTATAGAAAGGTACCTTCCAAATAGGTGATCCCACAATAGTGGTTTACACATTTTGGCCAAACTGGACATTAAACTAAATTTTTTTAGCTAAATATTCTCTTTTAGGCATCTATAGTTGCTAAACCATGAGGAATTTGAAGATGATGCAAAATAGTGATTTGTGATATTTTTCTGTAAATTCTAAATATTCTTTTAAAAAATGGAATCAAATTACATTTCTTTTCCCATATCCTTCAAAAAATAGTTTTTAACAGTAAACACCATTTTTAAAGAGTGATGTTGACCATATATAACTTAACATTTTTTCTATGAAGGATAATTTTTTGTTTTTTTTTTTAATTTAGATTTGTAACTATGATATCTAGCATGTTCATTTGGTTTCATAGTGTTTTATTGAATATTTTTCTTAATTAAGTTTTGAAGTCAAACCAATTATAATTTAGACATAGGTGGACCATATACAACATAGCTTTTTTGTATGTGTCAAAACTCTTTTTTTGTTGTATGAAGGGCAACAATACCTAGCAAGAACATACTTTTTAGATTTTTTTTTAATCTACTATTTTTCCACGTGTAGAACAAAGAGCTTGATTTTTGGCAAAAAACCTATGTTTAATTAAACTAAAAAATACATAATAAAACAAAAATGCATTAAAATTTGATTTAATGGATAGCTCATTTTGAGTACTACCATCATCCATTTGGCTTTATGAAGATGACTCCATTTTCATTTTCAACCCAAGCTTGAAAAGGTAGAATTTTGCAGAAAATTGCTAGAGGAAGGGGAGAAGGGAAAAAAATGGGGGTTATAGAAAATCCCCCTTCTAGCGAACCCCCCTTGAAATAAAATTAAAAATAAAAAACCCATTAAAGTGGGGTTCACTAGAACCCCCCTAAAATGTTTTCCCACTAAAAATGCATTATCCCTTCCTCAAACTAATTGTAAACCAGTTTTGTGGCATAACCCAGATTGGGTGGCTTAATAGTTTTTGGAGCAACATGATTCCCCTGAAGAAGGCTATAGAGCTATGTATGCTAGGGCTTAGAGAGAGATTCTTGTTTGGGGCCCCTAGATGGGTCACCAAGTTGCCATTGATGATTTCACATAGCTAGTTCCACTACCTTGGGTGTATCTAGGTGTTGTCGATGATCTAGGTACAATTTTGGCTTATGAAGAAGAAGTCAATGGTTATGTTGATATATTATTGAAGAGACCTAAAGACACTACTCAAGAAAGACATGTCACATAGGTATGTGTAGGATCATGATGGGTTGAAAAGTGGCAATATGATGGGTATGTGGTTGACAACTATTTTCTTACCCAAAATTGATGAAATGAAAAGGGTTTTTAAAGGAGATTCTCAGCTTTGCACTGATATGAATTATGATTTATTTTGAATTTAATAAGTAATTATTATTCATTTTCTATTCAAATTACGACTAAAGTCCTGATTGATAGGCTGATTGAAAAACATCTATAGCTTTCAAACGGTATCATATTTTTTGAATCCAAAACATGTGTCTCATTCTATGCTTCTCATACTATAGGATTAAAAAAAGAAAAATTGAATTTCATGAAGTTTTGACCAAGTTAAGGTGGCCAGACATATGAGTTTTTATATTTTTTTAAAATTTGTAATAAAAAATTCATAATTAATTATTTACTTGGAAAAAATTACAAAAAATATGTATCATCGAGGCATGAGTCCTCTACTTATATCTAAAATATTATAAAAAATTATTATCATTTTATTATGGTTAGGTGGTCAAACAGACACCTACTTTTTTCCCCTAAAATTTAAGTACCACTGCATTGAAATTTCAAATTTTCACCAAAATAGATTTAAAAAAAAAAACAAACCTAGTAGTTTATAAACTACATTCAATTTTCTACAAATTTTATTCATACATATTTTTGAAATAATATAGATAAATTATTCAAATTTTTACGTCAAGTTGCCTAACTCTAATTTTTTTGAATTTTTTGCCACTTAAGGGCCTATTTTTTCCATGATGATCCTACACATAACCACATATGAAGAGAAATTTATGGAAGTGCACATGGATCTAAAGAGGCCAAAAATAAGGAAGAAGGTAGAAAAGTTGGTGGATGAGTATGCCAAGATCAAGGGGTTTATAGAAGAACAAGTGTAGGAGGTGAGAGCAAGAGAAAAGGGAGAGAAAAGCATAGTAGGTGGGTTCACCAAACCAAGAATTTCTAGAAAAACAACTTCCACAACTCCTCCCAGTATCCAAAAGCCCTCTGAAACAACACCTACTATGAATATAACTAAGAGGAAGGAGACTAGTGCTCTGATGAAGGAGGAAACTTAGGTGGGATAGGCCACAAGGCTTGAGAAGAGAAGGAAAGATACTCTAGAATCCCACACTACTACTACTATATCAAAAAGAAGAAAAGAGAAAGTTGTAAGAGAGAAAAAAATGAGTATACTATCTGAAGAAGAAAAGGATGAAGGACCCCAATTGGTCTTGAATAGAAGAATCATTGGCATAAAGAAACAAAGGGTATATATGGTTGATACATCTAAAGAACATGAAATTGAGAAGGAAAAGAAAACAAAAATATATGATCCAAAGAAGAAAAAGGAGACAACTTCAAAAAGACCTCATAGTCTAGTTAATTTGGATGCACTGTTTAACAATATTTTGCATCATGAAATGTTGGGAGAAACAATGACTTTATACCAGTATGTAGATGAGGTGGACAAAGCCACCATAATTGAAGCAATAATCAAATACATTATCATCATAGGAGCATATATGAAGAGCATAAAGAAGAAGGTTCCAAACGATGTGTGTAAGATTTTTATGGAGAGGAGAAAAGAGAAAATAGAGAAGGAGGATAAGATAAGATCAAATTCCTTGTAGAAAATTGGCTTCTCCTTATCTAATGTTGACAAGGCTACATTGGACCAATTCTATAATAAAGAGTTCAGAAGTAAACAGAGGGATACAACTATTATGGGAAGAGAACAACATCAACTTGGGAACATACAAAGTCAAATAGAAGAAAAGGTCACTAATATTGCTCAGTAGTACAACATGATTCCCATTGCTACCACTAGTAAATAACTAGATCCAGAAACTAAAGTTTAATAAGAGCATTTAGTAGGAGAAGACATTGGATTTAATAATGCATAGGAAAATATAGATAATGATCATCTAGATATAGAAGAACTAGTGCAAGAAAATGTTGAGGATGAGAAGGTTGCAAAAGGAGAAATAGGGACCTGAGAGGAAACTACAAAGTATAGAAACTCTATTCCTCTTGTGACATATGATACAACAACAAAAAAGTACACTTTCCCACTAGTAAACAATGATCAAGGAAATTTAGAGACATTTTTCCCTCCTAAAGACACAAAACAAGTGGGTTGATTAAGGTGATAAACATGATGTGAATAAAGAACAAGAGGAAGGGAATGAAGAAAATATGGGAAGAGAAGATGATTATGAGAAGGAAGAAGATGAATACAAGAATGAGAATGAAGAGAATGAGTGAGGAGAGAAGGATATAGACAAAGGAAAATAGGAGGAAAAGGAAGATGAATGCAAAGATAAGGATAAGGCCTCTTGAGAAGAAGAAAGTGCAAAGGAAGAAGAGAACACCAGTTGAGTCTAGAAAGAATGAAGAAGCTAAGAAAACTATGGAGCTACCTAGGCCTTCTGGTGAATCTTCCTCTTGTAATCCATTGAAAGGTTTCCTATCAAAGAAATTAAGGTTCCAACTGGTAGTTTCATCATAGTTATTATAGTTTCCCATGCAACAAACAATGTAGACTTGTTATGCCTATCATAACCATTCCATTTTATTTCTAGTCAAAATGGGTCCCCCTTGTGTTTTTTTGTTCTTGATATGCTTGTTTGGGTCTTAGGAGTTGTTCTTTTTCCTCCTAAGTCTTTTCTTCTTTGTTTTTGTAGGTTCAGAATGCGAGCCAAAATTGAACTTAGAACTTTTGTAAACTTTCTGGTCCTATTTTTGTTCTGGTTCTAGTCCTGACCCTGTCTCTTGCCTTATCATTTTCTTTTCTTTCTTATTTGCCTTGGGCTCTTGGGGATATTTTATCCCTTGGGTTTTCTTTTTTTTTTTCCCCCCTTGGAATTTCTTTCCCTTTTGCAAAATCAGAACTAGAATAGAAACTTAATCCAAATCTTTCAAAAGGTTTTGAGTTTGAGTTTCATTCTGATCCTACTCCCTTTTGTCTATCTTTTATTTTGTCTCATTTTGTGTTCTATTTTGGGATGGGATTTTTCCTTAATCCCATTTCCCTTTTTTCTTTTTTCTTTTTTTTATGTTGGTTTTCTTTCCCTTTGTTGGGATCAAAACTAGAGTTGGATCCAAACCTAGAAATTTTCCAAGTCCCAAATCTGGATTTGGCTCCAATTATACCTCGGCCCCTTTTATTGTCCTTTCCCTATTGCAAGACCAGATCCAGATCTTAAATGAAGTATGGAACTTTGACAAAGTTCCTATTTTTATCTTGACTCTGCATCTACTCTTGTTTTACCTCCGATGTACATGATGGTTGTGTACTGATTTTCGCTCCAATTTTTCCCCTTACCAACTACATTAAATATCATTAATTACAACCTCCTCACATGCATAGAATGGTTTTTAAAACCTTAATCAAGGTTATTTGGCTCATTAAACTTACTCAAAATGTTTCAATGAACAAAGAGTAGAGAGAACTCAAAGAGGAGTGTGATTTGGTTGTGGGCAAAAGTACGTGAGCAGATCCCTGTCAAATTGTCAACCTTTCTGGTAGCGTTTTGAGGTAGGTGGGTTTCTTGCATTATATTTTTTTTTCCCATTTGTTTTGTTTTTTTTTTGTCCTTCGCACGTTCACGAGACTTTTCCCCTCATTCTTCGCTTGTTTCTTTTCATGTTGTTGGTGTTTTTGTTTTTTGTTCTTTTTTTTGTTTTGTTCCTTCTTCTATATTTTCTATTTATTTTCTTGTGTTTTTCATTGTTTCTCTTTGTTTCCAATAATTTTTTCCATTCTTGGTGATGTTTTCATTTCATTATGCCCTAGTTTCAATTAGGGCTTTCCTTTATGAGGGGTTCTGGTGCCTTACAATTGTTTTAAAACCTTTTTAGGCCCCTCCATTTTTTTCTCAACCTTATGGGTTTTGATTGTAGGGTTTTGTATGCCCTAATTTTAGTATGAGTCAACAGGTTGTACAAGTTAGGGTTTTTCATTTTGTGCCCTATTTTAAGTACTTTCCCTAGCTTGCTCAGTCTAGTCATGTTGGTTTGGGTGGAGTTGAGCTCGATTTCTGCTTCTCCGCATCCTTTTCATAACTCATGTCCAAACTGGTGTTGACATGTAGAGAGAATCCACTTAATCCTGATAAGTACCTGGTAGGATTGGATCTAAAAATGAATTCATCCATTGAAACTTCCCAAGGTTTCAATTGCATTCTGATCCTGAGTTTGCCTTCGATGTGTTCTAATCCCAGTTCTGATCCTATCAACTTAGCGGGGTCGAGTCATCGAACATTACGTGGTATTGAAATTTTAAAAATTTTAGTTTCTAATCTAGTTTTGATTAATGCTATTTGTTCATCTCTCTGGTTCCTGATTTTCTTTTGGTCTTGCTCCTACTAGGTTTAAAGCTTTACTAAGTATGGAGGGTTACCTAAGGAAGAATAGAAAAGTGTGAAAGGATAACACTTGTAAGGATCATTTTCATCCCTTATGTTGGTCTAATCCAATCTTTTCTTGTAGGAATAAACAATGTCAGGGGCATTAGAGGAAGTTTCACAAAAGGAAGGGTAAATTTCCAATAGTTCAAATGGAGTGTTGGCCTCCTATAATGATTCAATAACTAGGCCTTTATAGCTATGATTCAGAGATTGGACATCTAACCTAAATAGCTATTTAAATGATCATGAATGTGCATTTAATTTGTCAACCCAGGGACATGAACTTGAAATGGGTCAACATAGTATGTGCACTAGGAACTCAAAGTAGCCACTTTCATTCTATAGATAAGAAAGATGCAATGTTGATAGTAAATTTCTTGGAAAGGAATAACATAAATGTTGAACATCAACATAAACCATACTAAGCTTGAAATTCATGACAAAAATGAAAATATGAACAAAAAACATAAAACTACTTCATCTACTTTAGTTGCAAGAATAGTCACAGAATGGAATTCTAGTGGTTGTAGGAATAGTCAAGGTCAGATTCTTAAGTAATTACTAAATAGAAATTAATAACTAGAATAAACAAAAATAAAGGATAGATTGGTCACCAAATGGGCCCCCTTCGATGAGTATCCTCTACTACTAAAAAATACTCAAAAGCTCAAACCTATAACTTCACTTTATTCATCAGAAAACATGAGTACAATAGAGCAATGTATCACTGAAAGCTAAGAATGCAAGTATAATATTAGATTGTGCAACCTTCTGAAAAGGAGCATATGATCCTTATTTATACTACCAACTAAGCAAGATGGTCAACTCCATGAACTAGGAGGATGCCAATTTATTGAAAGCAAATAAAATGGAGAGGTAGTTATGCACGCATGGAATCTAGTCAGACGTGTCAAAAAATTTAGCACAATAGTACTGCCAATACTTGCACAACAACATTAAAGTCCACTACAAGGCCGTTATATTCAATTTGCATGGGGAATCTCATGTAATTTACCTCCTTTGACCTTTGAATGAGTCCCTTGCTAGATGCTATGGTGCATGCCCAGCTGGTGGTGTCTTTCTCAATTTAGTATATTGAAATTGTATCTATATGGCAATGTTAGCACACACAATAATTGCATATCTATAACTACCTTAAAGAACATTCACTAAACACATGCAGAATTAATGTAGATAATCCATATAACATGCCAGTGTCATTAAAGATTTGCAAAAATAATATTAAGCCCAATGTCTATAGTTCTGAGGAAATATCATAAAAATATCAACACTTAATATCAAGGTCCATGATAACTTCAACAAGAAAATCATAAATTCTACCCAAAAATTAGACCATAAACTAGGCTCATCACTCCCCCCAACCTAAGGTCTTGTTGGTCCTCCAATAGGGGAAGGGTTGTTCTTCTACTTGGTCAATGCTCTAAAATTTGCAACTGACAACTGCCCTACATCAGTGTTTGTTTTTTGTAGATCAAGGTCCCAGTAGAATCTTCCCAATCTATCCAATTTGCTCCACCTCTATCTCTATATAGAAATATCATAGTTGAAAAACCTAAAGTTTGGTATGGGTCACATCAGGAGGGGTGGCTGAAAAGTTAGGGGAAGCCAAAATTGTCCCTTTGTTCTTCCAACCTACATATATTTTTCAATTCTCTTAAGTTTTGCAGCATTGTTCTGGATGGAATGAGGCTCAACCTGTTTTAGCTCATCAATTATCTACATCCTTGTTTCCAATCTCCTCATCTTTCTTTGAATTTCCTTCTTCAATGTATGCTTCTCCTCCCATTCTTGTTCTCTTCTTTGAATTTCTTTCCATAAATGCATAGCTACCATGTACATTGAGAAATCAGGAGGTTTATGGATTCCTACCAACATTTTCCCTGGCACTGATGCTTGCTCTCCATAGAGTACTAACTGCAAGGATTCAGGTTGTCCTATCAATTCAGGTTGTAGGGGTACTTGTTGACAATGATTTTACTCACAATGAACAAATCGAATAAAATCTCCAGAGACAAGATCACGAAGATCCTATCCTTCTTAAAAGATATGGAATGAAGACAACCTAAGGGGAAATTCTACATTCATAAAGAAAAGATTGGATTTTGTTCAATCCCAAGTCTTCAATAACTAGGTCATGGTTGTACTAGAGTCAATCTCGGGTAATGATGTGATAATTGTTGTTAATCTCAAGGGGAAATTTTTATATATACACACATATATATCTACTATTTCTTTGAACATCTTAAGTTAGCATTCCTAATTCCAATGATAAATTCAGACATCATGAAACCAAAATATTTGACATAGAATTTCATATATCCTCACTAATTTCTTTGCTATCACTTAAGTAGATTTAACATTAAGCATTCAACAATTTCATGGAAAATAAAATATTTTCAACAAAACTATTTCCATTCACTTATATTTTTTGGAACATTTTCAAAAATATTAAACATCTATTCTCAAATAGAATATAAAAGTACTAAAAATAAAAGTCTCTCCTGGTTATTCTCAATGGATGCCCCAAAGAATTAATTGAAACAGAGCAAACTTCTTTATATTTCACCAAATTGCTTCACAACTATGTATAAAAAAGTGCAAGATTTTAAAGAGAGATGGTTTCATTTATGGATACTGAGTAGGTTCTATATGGACTCTTAAATGGCGTAGTATATAGTCTTGTTCGGCCAAACTTACAAAACTTGCTACAAAAGATACTTAGATATTTAGTTATCCATAAATCTCTGATATGAATTAATTTCTACATGCATACAAAGTTTTATGTCAAAATGGTTAAAAAAAAAAAGAAAAAAAATCTTAAAAGAAGTTTTTTCTCTTCCAACATCCACAAATTCCGAACTTAAATGAAAATTAAACATCTTCTGGCCTTTTATAGAACACAATGCTCAAATAGATAAGATGAATACATGAGAGGAAATCTAAGGGACTAATCTCATCAAGGCATGCAGAATATTGTGACCAATAGGAGAATTTCAATTGAAGTCAATAGAAGTCAACACCAATTACTCGTTGAAGATATTCAAGTTCTACTTTTATCTTTGTTGCCAGGAAAATAACTTGAATCAGGATAGTTTGGAACTTCCCATATATTTAGAATGATAAGATCATTATCTAGTTCCTATGCCTTTTGATCTACATCATGCTCTTTGTTATTGGTATGAGCTTCCTCGAAATTGGGTGCTATCTACTGCTAAGTATGTGAAATATTGGGATCTTGAGTATTCCAATTGAATGCACAACCCTCTGATCATTTTTCCAAAACATTTGACTTGATCTAAATGTAACTCTATTTGTGACTCAAATTTTTCTAATCGTCCATACCCGAGCTTTACATCACAATCAATATCTCTTGCAATCACAAAATTACAAATATTAAATGCCTTTAAGCAAATGTGTCACAACATCTCATGTAAATTGATCTGTATAGGATCTAGACTAGATTGCAAATTTTTTTTTATTTATTTATTTATTTATTTATTTTTTTAGACTGCAGGAATTGGGTAGCACGACCCCCTATAAACTGCAGTGCGCCTGGTAAACTTTTTAACGTGACCGGCGGTGTTGGCGCGACACACCCTCTGGTACCACGGGACGGGGGGAGACTAGAACTCATGACTAGCAGAGCCGCAATGGAATTACTTAGCCAACCGAGCTAGGGCCCCCGCCCGACTAGATTGCAAAATTGAATGATTAACTTTTACAATGATTATTCCAAGTTAATTAGAACAAAATTAACTCATGGAAATAATTACAATAATTAAAATGACAAGGTGATAACAACAGAATGAAAGAAAGTGAGAGAAAGAAAGAGAGATGCAAACAATGTTTGATTACGGAGTTCACCAAAAATGTGACTACATCTTCGGGTCCGCTCCAATGGAGTGTGACCGATCCGATTAATCTCCAAATCAATTACAAGAATGCACCAAGACCATTTCTTCTAGCACTTTGGCAACATAACAATACCCCGATGTACAAAAATGGCTTCAAAAATTCTCCTAGAACTCCCCTCTATATCACCTAGCACCTGTTTCACTTGAAAATTATGAGTCTCACACTTACCTCTCTCTCACCCATTCACCCCTTTAAATACAAAAAATTTACTCAATTTGGCTCATAACCAAATGATTTACAAATATTTCCCATATCACTTGAAAACATCTTAATCTCCCAATTTTACATATAGATTTTAATAATCTCCCTTATAAAATCTTCAAAAATAATAATAACCTTTCAAAATTAATAGGATTTTAAGCCTTGTTGGGCTATTTGGTTTTTGGGAGGTTATTGTTTGTTTTTATTTAAATTTAAGGGAGTTTGTTTTTAAAATTTGGAGGGAAATTGTTATATTTGAAGCATTGGGTTTCCATTCACTTTATAAAAACAACCGATGCCAATCACCTTTTCTGGTGTTTCGGTGGTCTATTGGTAATTATTTATTTTGGGAGGCAGGCAGTTGGGAGGTCGAACCCCTCAGCCATCCATTTCAAACTGAAATATCACTTGCTTTATAACAAAAGAAAACAAGCTCCACCCATATTAGCAAAATGACTAGTGCTATAACGGTCAGGCTGTTGGCTCGCCCATGACAGGTCATGGGGTCGAGCCCCACTATACCTTTTTGTTCAAACAAACTCAACAAACTCGCCGGAGGATGAGAGATAGGCCACGTGGCATGACAAGGAGATGCCACGTGTCAACTTATGATTCGCTAACAGTGGTGACTAGATACCAACATGTCTATCAATTAGATGATGACGTGGAAGTTGACTATATACTGACTGTACTACCACTTATATGCTGACTCAGCTGCCAACTGTGCTACAGACTACTGACTGGACTGATGACTGTGCTGCCACACGTACGCTGACTGTATGTATGAATGGGACATGTGTCACAACCCAATTGGTTCCATATAATGACTCTGCTGCCATGTGTCACACCCAGATTCATCCATTTGTCTTTCGTACAGTATGGACTGATTGCTGACATCAGCATCCGTAGGATCCACATCAAAAGTCAACTGAGAGCTTTGACCGCTAATAACTCTCGCATATGATGTCAGATTTTGATGAAACGAATGTCGTCAGAATCGTCTCGATGAGCTCTTCGCGATGATGCCAACTTTGACAACTTTTGATGACATCATTTTTTTCGCTTCCTGGACGCCCCTTGATCCCAATTTGACCCAAGGTTTGACTGGCCATAACTTGCACAAATAGACTCCTTTTCACTCCATTTGAGTTGCATTGGAATCAGGATGTCGAGCTCTCTTTAATGGTGTAGATTCTGGAGAGAAATGGGACACTTCAATTTTCACTAAAAATATCCACCGGATCAGGCCTCCCCACTGAAGACCTTTTGGACCTCCAAAAGTGACATTTACTTTGACATTAAGTGAGGACTTGGTCTCCCCACTTGTCCTATATCATTTGTACATCTGAATACCTGGCTCACAAGCACAATGAAGACTGCAACAACATTGTTGAACATAAACATTATTCTATCACTTCCATAAGCTTCTACATCGACTATCGTAGCCACTAACCAACAAAAATTGACTAGCATCAAGCTGAACAATAATGCAAAAATGAAAGAGAACAAATCAACAACATATTGATCCTTTACAACAAGAACATTTTTACCCAAGGAACCATCAATGCTTTCAATCATCATTCCCTCATGCTGTACTATGAGTGCATCCTGCAACATTTGACCCTGGTTAGCTACTCCAAGTTCAAGTTTAGAACCACCTGTACTGACAGACATAAGAGTTAACTCTTTACTTGCATTAATTACCCTCTTTAACTACCCTATGTTTACAAAAGAATGATCAGTCTTAATCCTGTGAGAATGTACAATATACTGAATGCCATCTTTAAACAAGTGATAATGATTCTTTTCCCTGTAGAAAATTGTTTTTTTGTCATAAAGATAAGGGCTACCAAGCACTATCCCATAGATATCCAATGGAACCACATCAAACTGTACTTCATCCACAAATTTACTAGTGATTGTGAATCTTAAGGTGCATTTTCTTGTTACTTGCAACTTATCATTTCCACAAATCCAACCTAGTGAGTAAGGTTTCTTATGCAATGTAGTTTTTAATCCCAAGTTTCTTACAACACTTTCTAAAATTAAGTTCACTTGAGAACCACTATCTATGAGTGCATCAATTTTAGTGTTCTTAGCAACAACCCTTAAATGAAATAGCTCATTCATTTTCTTATCTTCAGAGAATTCATTAACTATAGATGAAGAAGCACAACTAGCAATAGAAACACCAGAAATAGGAGCTTTACCTTTTAAACCCATAGTTGTTATCTTAGTCTCATCATTTGAATCTGAACCAAGATCCATAACAACATTTGTGGCTTTCTCCTTACCTTTTTTTTTTTGATTTTGTCTCTGAGCCCACTTAGGCTTCAATTCGGGATGCAACTGCCAACAATTTTCTTCATCATGACCCTTCCTGTCACAATGAGTGGAAGAAAGTTTATCATCCTTCTTAACTGTAGCTGCCTTCTTTCCTTTCCCTGTCTCTATATTCTTAGAAGATTTCTTTACATCATTATCAAACTTATCAATAAAAGATCCTCTACCCCTTGACTCTAAATGGGTAGCTTGAACAGACACTTCATCCAAATTACAAGGGTTCAAAATCAAAATGGAATGTCTAAGGTAGGAATGCAGACATCCTATGTACTTCAACAAAGTGTCCTGGGTGTACAAGGGAACATTCAAAGCATTAGCCCTTTCCTGAATTCATGGGTGTACTCTTGGACAGTTTGACCTTTCCCTTGCCTAAACATTTGCCAGTCCATCATTAACTGCTGCATATGTCCTAGGGGATAAAACTGCTTCTTAAGAGCATTAACAAACTCTACCCAAGTTAAACTGACTCTCCCATGTTGTGAAACTTCTGCCTTAGTCTTACTCTCCCACTAGGTTAAAGCTATACCTCCTAAACGAAGAGTAGCTAATTGGATCCTATCAACATCATCTAATAGGTTTTGGACTCTACAATAGACTTCAACTTGCTGAATCCAATCATCCAATTTTTCAGCATTAAGTTCACCACAATACTTTGGTAAATCAAATTTTACATCCAATTTAATTTTAGGCTTATACCCACTCTTGAAAGGATTAAAAGAAGTAGAATGAGGAGAAGATGGAGAAGAAGGAGAAGAGGGAGAAGAGGGAGAAGGAGAAAAGGGGGGATCTAGTTGCTTGTCACCTTCTCCATGTTGTTCCCCTTTCTTGTCTTTGCGATCTTCTTGCTTCGACAAACCTTCTTCACGTTCCTTCCATTCTTATCTTTCTTGGAAAAGAATGTCCACCTTAGCCTTCATCTCGAGGAATGCTCTTCGAAACTCCTGCTCACTGATTTCTTCAGGAACCTCCATCCCAGACACAAACATCTTCGAAAAATTTCTACGCTTCCTGATCTCAGGATTAAAGTCTTCGAGCTTGCCTTCACCTTTCTGAATCCTGGATCTTGTTAGCATTCAAAAAACAACTGCAATAATATTCAACTGAGCTCTGATACCAACTTGATATGTATAGGATCTAGACTACATTGTAGAATTGAATGCTTAACTTTTACAATGATTATTCCAAGTTCATTAGAACAAAATTAACTCATGGAAATAATTACAATAATTAAAATGACAAGGTGATAACAACAAAATGAAAGAAAGTGAGAGAAATAAAGAGAGATGCAAATAGTGTTTGATTATGGAGTTCACCACAAACGTGACTATGTCTCCGGGTCTACTCCAATGGAGTGTGACCGATCCGATTAATCTCCAAATCAATTACAAAAATGCACCAAGACCATTTCTTCTAGCACTTCGGCGGCATAACAATACCCTGATGTACGAAAATGGCTTCAAAAATTCTCCTAGAACTCCCCTCTGTATCACCTAGCACCTGTTTCACTTGAAAATTATGAGTCTCACACTTACCTCTCTCTCACCCATTCACCCCCTTTAAATACAAAAAAATTACTCAATTTGGCTCATAACCAAATGATTTACAAATATTTCCCATATCACCTAAAAACAATATAATCTCCCAATTTTACATATAGATTTTAATAATCTCCCTTATAAAATCTTCAAAAATAATAATAACCTTTCAAAATTAATAGGATTTTAAGCCTTGTTGGGCTATTTGGTTTTTGGGAGATTATTGTTTGTTTTTATTTAAATTTAAGGGAGTTTGTTTTTAAAATTTGGAGGGAAATTGTTATATTTGAAGCATTGGGTTTCCAGTCACTTTATAAAAACAACCGATGCCAATCACCTTTTCTGGTGTTTCAGTGGTCTATTGGTAATTATTTGTTTTGGGAGGCAGGCGGTTGGGAGGTCGAGCTCCTCAACCATCCATTTTAAACTGAAATATCACCTGCTTTATAACAAAAGAAAACAAACTCCAACCATATTAGTGAAATGGCCGGCGCTATAACAGTCAGGCTGTTGGCTCGCCCACGACAAGTCACGGGGTCGAGCCCCACTGTACCTTTTTGTTCAAACAAACTCAACAAACTCGCCGGAGGATGAGAGATAGGCCACGTGGCATGCCGAGGAGGTGCCACGTGTCAACTTCTGATTCACTGATAATGGTGACTGGATGCCGACGTGTCTGCCAATTGGATGATGATGTGGAAGCTGACTGTATGCTAACTGTACTGCCACTTATATGCTGACTCAGCTGCCAACTATGCTACGGACTGCTGACTGGACTGATGACTGTGCTGCCATGCGTACACTGACTGTATGTACAGACGGGACATGTGTCACAACCCGATTGGTTCCATACAATGACTCTGCCACCATGTGTCAAACCCAGATTCATCCATTTGTATTCTGTACAGTATGGACTAATTGCTGACATCAACATCCGTACGGTCCACATCAAAAGTCAACTAAGAGCTTTGACCGCTAATAACTCTTGCATACGATGTTAGATTTTGAAGAAACAAACGCCATCAGAATCATCTCGACGATCTCTTCACGATGATGCCAACTTTGAAAAATTTTGACGACATCATTTTTTTGCTTCCTGGACGCCCCTTGATCCCAGTTTGACCCAAGGTTTGACTGGCCATAACTTGCACAAACAGACTCCTTTTTTCTCCGTTTGAGTTGCGTTGGAATCAAGACGTCAAGCTCTCTCTGATGGTGTAGATTCTGGAGAGAAATGAGACACTTCAATTTTCACTAAAAATATCCACCGAATCATAAATAAAACCATTATTTAAATGTTAGTACAAAATTCCATAAAAACTCACTTTCAAAAAAAAGAATATCATAAACCCTTGTATATATATACTGGATCACCAAAATCATTATACAAAGAAAGCAAGTTAGAATTTCCTTTTCACATTACAATCCAATACCCAGTACTTGGTATTCAACTTTACCCACTTACTTTCCCGGACCTTGGTTAATACCAAAACTCCATCTTACTGTACTCCATCATACCAGACCAAAGTCTTTCACTTGAAATTCACATTAGCTTTCACCTTTTCTGTGTTTCTGGTGCATGAAACACTTACCATACGAAGTAATTTCTTTAATTAAAGATTTATCTTTCTTCTTCTCTACTTCCAGTGATCTTCCAATTTGTTAGCTCTTGCCATAAGAGTTATATTTTTTCACTTGGATCCCCAAGTCTTTTTAGTCTTGGGGCGTGTTGTGAGACCACACAAAAACTTGCAACCAATAAAACCAAATTTAAAATTAAACTTGAAATCAAATTACTAGTTGTAAATTAAAACTTATACATATTTTAGAACAATAAATTTCTACCTTTACTTAGATTCTGGCATAAACTGTAAAAAATCCACTAGAAACATTTGTGTGTTCTCTTGATTAATTCTAGTTTTTGGAACTTAGTAAATAGGATCAGTTCATTAACATTGAACTACATAATATAGTAATCCTCCAAAGCCAACCAAGCATAGAGCCTTGCTTCTAGTCAAGCAACCATAGCTTTGACAAGGTTATCTCCATAATTCCCCCAAACATAGCTCTACAGTCGATCAGGTGTCCATAGCCCCTGTAGAGTTATTTGGATAGCCTAAAGAGTTGATATCACTTTTTTTTATAAGAATATAACAATGATATCTCATTTTTCACCTTTTATATTGCAATACTAGGACATTTATCAACTTGCAAGCATTGAAGCACCGCTATTAGGTTGGGAATTATAGTGGTAGCAAAGGTTAATTTTTTATTTTTCATTCAATGTAAATCCCTTCATTAGTTCACTACTTCCCAAAAACTTATTAAATGATTCCTTGTAATAGTGTGTTTCCTACTAAATTTCACTAATTATGCCAAATCATAACTAACTGTAGCTCGTTATACGTTAAAAAATATGCATAAATTAAAATTTAACAATAGAAAACTTAATCACCAAATTTAAATCTAAATTTAGAAACATTAGTTACCACCCTTTCGATTAAATTTATGGCAGCTTCTAAAAATTTTGCTAACTATCTCAACTTGATGGTGTTGCATTTCATTAATGGATCAAAATGTCATGATTACCTTGAAAAATGATCACCAAAATTTCACATTAAATTTGCATGCCTTGCTCAATAGGTATTATCTCTCTACCTCTTCGGGTGATGATGTGTAGCATCTTACCAACTTCATTCTCTTTTATAATCCACACACATAACACCTCCACAATCATTATGACTTTTTTTAAAACAATTGGAAATGACCCCTATTAATTATGAAATCTCCAACTTGCTTGATTTGCAATCTCCATACTATTCAATTCTAAAACAATTTCACAAGATATGTGTAAAGAACATATTTGATTTAATCTTTAATTCTGAAGATTATCATTCAACTGCCACCTTGCATATGATTTCCAACAAAAAAAATTACTCAAGGTAACTATGTATCGCTACTCTATTCATAACTTTCTATAAGTTCATGCATTTCTCCTTGATTTCTCCACTCTTTTCTTTTCTTCCTCTTTTTTATGTATTTTATGTAATTCCACTCTATTATGTGCTTTTTCATTTGCTTCTTAGCCATGGATACTCCTATTTTCTTGAGTTGTTCTCATAGACATAACATTTTCTTGGGGAGAATCACACCACAAAGGCTTGAAAAGGTCTTTATTGTTAGGAATTCCAATTTCACTGTGCCAAATTTATGCTTAGTCCTTGGGGAAAGATATGTTGCATCTAGCTGCTACTTCCATTTTTACTCTGTCATAGCTTCTCACTTTGTAGCGTCACTTTTGGATGTTGGGTTACCTGTTGAAGATGTTCACTGTTGGATCTCATTTGTGTTTATGGTTTGTCCTTGATGACAAAATCACTTTCAGTTGGTTCTCTTTGATGATCAGTCTCAATTTGGATCCTTATGCTTTATTATGGCACTTCTTTGATGACATTGGCATTGGTTTACATTTAGATGGATTCAATTTGTTTCTCATGCTCTATCTTTGTATAGTTTTGTATACTTGGTTTAATTGTCTTGGCATTCAGTGGATAGTTTACATTCAAATTTTTAATATCTTTTGGTAGTGATTAGTTTGAGCTTCATGTAGACTCAGGTTATCTTATTTGTACTTGTACTTGGTTCATGGTATTGGTCTTCTATTTCAGGTATATGATTTCATGGTATACTCAATAGTATTTGAATTGGTACTTCATTTGATGATCATTGGCATAAGTTTCATATTACTCTTCATTAAGAAATCACAGTTCATAGTCTTCACTTGGTTTTGGTTAGTATTATGAAGATTCGTGTTTTCATTAAGTCACATTTATGGCAATTATTTTAATGACTGGTATGGGCATCAATTGGTGATCATGCCTTTGTAAATGACTTTGATTAAAGTCATATTATGATTCAAGATAAATGTCTAATTGCATTTCTTAAAAGTCATTTGAAATATCATGGATTCCACCCTTTGGCATTTGTTGCTCAATGGTTACATATTGATCGATTTTGTTGACTAGTCTTCAAGTCAACAATAATGTGGGGTCAACATCTACAATGGTAATGCAGTTTGGTCAACTCATATCAAAGACCACTCTTCTATTTTTGTTTTTAGCCATCCTTTTGTTCCATGTCAGCATTTTGAGTGTCTTTGACTAATCATGAGTTACTTGGAGAGTCAACATTTAGCAAGCTATACTTAATTAAAAATGTTTTGGTTGGCCTCTCTTTGGACAACGAACTTATCACATTTGATTTGATTATTATTATGTTTTTATTTCTGACTTTGAGTAGATTTCAAATGATCATTCAATTCAACAAAGTCATCGAATGGTTTGGAAAAAGAATAGGGAAAAATGCATTTTCATTATGCTATCCTTTTGCAAGGGTATGGAACCCTAATCATCACCACCATGGAGAAAATCTATATGTTGTCTTCTTTGAATTCTTTGCTATTAATCTTTTTCCCAGTTGGCTATAACATCTCTGTCAGGAAGAAATCAACAAGTGTTTTTGTTATGAAGAATGTGGCTACGAATGGAGTCATTGAAGTTGCATATTTGACTATTATTTATTTATTGCTTCACATACATGTATCTTTGTTTGGTGTTTTTCTTTTTGCAAATGGCAATCCTTGGGCATTACTTTATTGGAAATTTCTTAATGGCTAGAGGCATTTTTCTCTACATGATCAATTTTTTGTAAAACACATTTTGACTCACTCATCAATGATTATTGTGTTCATAATTTGAATTGAAATGGTTACAAGGCAGGATATTCTTTGAGTAATAAGAGTTTATGATTTTTTGTTTTGGGTAGTCGTGGTTTTGATGAAAATATATCAGATGCAAATTTGAAATCTCTTCTTCCATGCAAAATTTAAAGCTTTCAGCATTTGGGTATTTAGAAATATATGATTGATCATTTGGGTATTCCAAAAAATTGTACCTTTTGAAGATTATTGCATCTGTTTAGGGTTTTGCAATTGTAAATGCAGATTTGAAGAAGCTTTGTGACTTATTCTTGTCAAAGCTTTTATAAACCAGTCATAGTTTATTTATAGCATGTTGTTCAAGGTGTTACACTTGCAAACATCTACTTTTCTGACACATATTCTTAAAATGGCAAGAGAGTTTTAGTTTCCTCTGAATAACACATCTTTGAAGACCTTCTTTTGACAGACATACTAAAAATATTGTATAAAAAACCAATGTTGAAAACATTGTGAGAACTATAGTTTTAATTCTGAGATTATCATTCCTTGGCTATATGAAAATGTATGGATAAACTCTGCAATAAAAATTGAATAACAAGAGGCAGAGACATTGTAAATTTCTTCTCTATATAGTATTTTAAGGATTCAATTATTAAATCCTTAGGGTATTCTATAGATGAGAAAACAAAGAAATGTGTGCTTAACTAAAAATAGAGAAATCCTCTGAGTTATTATTGTTGTTCAAAACATAATTTGAGGGGTTGGTACTCCTTGAGATAGACATCTCTAAATGAGGGATTGGTGCTCCTTGAGTGGGTGCTCAAAAATCAGCCTATAAGGCATTGTGAATAGTTGATTAAAAGATTAAGCCTAGAAGGCATTTCGGGAGTGGTTTTAATACCCCAGGAGGGTTTTCCACTTGGAAAAATCTTGTGTCTCTTGTACTTTTGTAATCTCACTGCTTTACTGAGTTGTTTACTGCTTTGTTCTTTGATTTCTAATTACATTTCTCAATTCTAGTTTTGAATGATTACATTCAACTTATGAATGCATTAATCATTTTAATATTGAGATAAAATATGAGCTATGGTTTATTTTTATGCAAATAGTTCAAATGTGTTTTGACACTGATTCACCCCCCCTCTTAGTGTCATTTTCTCTCCAATAGTTCACACCACTTCCAACTTAATAGTTAAGCTTAAATTCTTGGAGAATTTGGAAACCATTTTAGCTAATGCACATCAAACCATTGGGGTTCCCTCCATGGATGATATTACTCAGTTCCTAGAACACGAGGAAGTAGTTCTAGTTAAGCCTTTTCTTACTAATCTCCATATCCAATATTTTGAAACTCACCAGGAACTCACCTACATAGAGTATTTGGCCTTGATAGAAGAGGCATCCCAAATTGACTAAGTAACTATTCCCATTCACAACTTTACTCACCTTAGTTTTGAATATTTTTTTTAATTTTTGACAAGAATTGTGATATCTTATGTATATACCTGATATACACACATATATGTATATATATACTTTTTTGGTATCTTTCTTAAAAGCATGTTTCAATGTGTATGGCTTTATTGTCTCATTTTCGGTTCAGTTTTGCAAAATGTTTGAATTTCACTCTCATGTCTAAGATACATTTAAGAAAAAATTTCTAATGCAAAAGCTGAGCAAAGAAAGAAAAAAACAAAAGAGAGCAAGCAAATGAAAGAAAAAGAAAGCAAACACAGAGGAAAACCCTAAAAACAACTAAACTAAAGCTAAACTAAACTAACCCTAACTACCCTAACTCTAATATCACAACAAATTAACTCTAACAAAGCAATTTATTTCAAATTCTATGAATATTTTGTCTACAATTTTACTACGAATTACAATAGATTTATCTTTAAATTCCCTTATCAACATTTTCAATATTCTATTGTAATAATGAAATATCTTAAATTTTTTACATTTAAACATCATAAATTTGAAGGTGTGCTTACCCAAAATCTTTCTTAAATGTATGAAAATGATCTCATTAGAGATTGATTGCACACATTTCATCTAGTGTGGCAATAATGTACCTTCTCCTAGCCCTGGTCCATTTCCATGAATGACTCTGTTCACTTCTCTGTTTTCTTCTCTTCTGAAAATCTTCATATCTTCGGCCTTGTCTTTATTTTGCATTGTGTTAGACCAACATATATCACTATTTATATCATTATCAAAAAGAGAAAAAGTAAAAAATTGATATTTTTTATCTTGTATAAAATCAAGAAAATTCATTTTTATAGCTAATGAATTCTTATATTGAAGCACAATACACGTGTTTCCCGCTTAGTTTTCTCGCTTTATCTCATTTCCTGTGTTTTCCATGTATACAGGGAATGATGATTCACCCATATTTTTTCCTCATTCATGATGAAATATCTTTGAATCTCGATATTCTCGCCTATTCCCCTACAAGACATTAGGATTTTCTTTAAAATAATCACAATTTCCTAACTGTTTTGGTTCATTGGTTAATTTTTTAATATTTCTAACTTCATCAGGGTAGAACATTTCTCTTGTTCACAATCCTTTTCTTCTAGTAGTTAAGACTTATTTTGTTAACATAATTACTCCACTTATGGCTAAACTTACCCTAGTTAAAAAAAAATCACATTCAAGTTCACCGTGATCAGTTGTATCATGAATTCTACACTTGGTGACTCTACCAAAAGTAAACAAACTCAAAGGATGTAGTTTCTAATTAAATATTTTGTAAATTTTTCCAATTTCCATAGTGAAAACTATCTTGTACTCAATTCCTCATTTACAAGCTTCTTCCCAAATTTAGGAATAACATTTCAAAGTACAATTCCACTTCCAAAGGATAAAACCTAAAAATATCAAAGAAATAAAAAAGAAAAGACATATGTGTGTCTGCTACTCATGGCTTCCTCGGTCTTCCCTCTCCTTCTAGTGCCAATTCCTATTGACGATGATTTTACTCGCAGTAAACAAATCAAATAAAATTTCCATAGACAACACCGTGAAGAGCCTATCCTTCTTGAAAGATATGGAACAAAGACAACCTAAGGGGAAATTATGCATTCACAGAGCAAAGATTGGATTTCATTCAACCCCAAGTCTTTGATAACTAGTTCATGGTTGTACTAGAGTTGGTCTTAGGTAATGATGTGATAATTGTTGTTCATCTCAAGGGGACTGTTTTATACATACACACATATATATCTACTATTTCTTTGAACATCTTAAGTTAGCATTCCTAATTCCAATGATAAATTCAGACATCATGAAACTAAAAGATTTGACATAGAATTTCATATATCCTCACTAATTTCTTTGCTACCACTTAAGTAGATTTATCATTAAGCATTCAATAATTTCATGAAAAATAAAATATTTTAAACAAAACTATTTCCATTCACTTATATTTTTTGGAACATTTTCAAAAATATTAAACATCCATTCTAAAACAGAATATAAATGTACTAAAAAATAAAAGTTTCTCCTAGTTATTCTCCATGGATGCCCCAAAGAATTAATCAAAATAGAGAAAACGCTTTATATTTCACTAGATTTCTTCATAGCTACATACAAAATGGTGCAAGCTTGTAAAGAGAGAGGGTTTCATTTATGGAAATTGAGTAGGCTCTATATGCACCCTTAAATGGCATAACATACAAAAAAATTCAGCTGAACTTTCAAAACTAGCCACAAAAGATACTTAGATAGGTAGCTATCCATAAAGCTCTGATATCAATTAATGTCTACGTGCATACAAATTTTTACGCCAAAATGGTTTAGAAAATAGGAAAAAAAGACAAAACTTAAAAGTAGTGTTTGCTCCTCCTACATCCACAAATTTTGAACTTAAATGAAAATTAAAAATCTTTTGGCCTTTTATAGAACACAAGGCTCAAATAGATAAGACAAATACATGAGAGTAAACCTAAGGGACCAATCTCATCAAGGCACATGGAATATTGTGACCAATAGGAGAATTGGAATTGAAGTAAATGGAATTCAACTCCAATTACTCATTGAAGCTCTTCAAGTTCTACTTTTATCTTTGTTTCCAGGAAAATAACTTGAATCGGGATAGTATGTAGGAACTCCCCATATATTCAGAATGATAAGATCATTATCTAGTTCCTATTCCTTTTGATCTACATCATACTCTCTATTGTTGGGATGAGCTTCCTCAAAAGTGGGTGCTATCTACCACTAAGTATGTGAAATACCGGGATCCTGAGTATTCCAATCAAATTCACAACTCTCGCATAATTTTTCCAAAACATTTGACCTAGTATAAATGTAACTCTATCCGTAACTCAAATTTTCCTGATCGTCCATACCAAAGCTTTGCATCACAATCAATATCTATTGCAATCACAAAATTCCAAATATTAAATCCCTTTAAACAAATGTGTCACAACATCTCATGTAAATAAAACCATTATTCAAATGTTAGTACAAAATTCCATAAAAAAAGTTGCTTTCAAAAAAAAGCATATCATAAACCCTTGTATATATATATATATATATATATATATATATATATATATATATATATATACTGGATCACTAGGATCATTATACAAATAAAAAAATTCAACATTTCCCTTTCACATTACAATCTGGTACCTGATAGTCGGTATTCATCTTTACCCACTTACTTTTTGAGACCTCAGTTAATACCAGAACTCCATCTTACTAGACTCCATCATACCAGGCCAGGGTCTTTCACTTGAACTTCACATTACCTTTCACCTTTTTTGTGTTTTCGGTACCTGCTACCTAGTGCATGAAACATTTACCATGTGAAGTACTTTCTTTAATTAAAGATTTCCCTTTCTTCTTCTCTACTTCGAGTGATCTTCCAATTTGTTAGCTCTTGCCATAGGAGTTATATTTTTCACTTGGGTCCCCAAGTCTTTTCAATCTCGGGGCATGTTGTGAGAACACACAATAGTACTGATTGTTATTGTTTTTTTTATTGTTGTAGGAACTCTTTTTGTAGGATCTCTTGCTACATGACCTCTTGTTGCAAGAAATCCTGATTTTCCTCATACCCTTGATTCTCCACTTTTTTTGCAATGTCCACAAGATCTGCCAATGTTATGTTTGTTTTCATCTTAAATACATCATTTTCCTTGATATTCACTTGCCCCATTGGACCTTCTATGCCCTCTTGTTATATTTCTATAGACTTAGGGATTTCCTATAGTGGTGTACTAGAGGCTGGCCCAACTCATCTTGATTTTCTGGGAGGGCTCTCATTTTTTTCTTTGGATACAAGATAAATAGTGTTAGCCTTCCACTTCCTAGAGCTTGGTACTTCTTTTTCTGCCAGTTGCTTTTTTATTTTTCCTTTTCTCATTTCTACCTCCCTTTTTTGTGCCCTAGTTTTCATTAGTATTCTAAGTGGAACATCATCATCAAAATCTAGGGGAGAACTTTCTTTGTCTGAGTGCTCTATCCTAGAAGAGCTAATTTCTATGGTTTCTTCTACTGCAGGAGGGTTTGCACTAGGGCCTACACCAGAGGTTGAAGCACCAAGAGTGGCTTCAGTCATGCTCAATCTCCTACTAGACCTATGGGGTTGAGGTAAAACCATAGGTTGCAAGTGCTCAGGCTTAATTTGATCAATTATTTATGAATTCTTCCCAAGTCATTCTAGGTACATCATGCAAAGACTTCTCAACTAGCAATTTAATCAAACAATGGTGGGAAATAGAATTGTCCATACCTTTATTATTCTCAGCCACCATGATTGAAAGAAGGTTGTATAGCACATTTAGAACATTCATCCTCCTCCCATACAACATGTGATTCAAAAGTTTAAAGTACATGGAATGCAGATTTGAATGGCGTCCTTCACAGGTGATATATTTTATGACATAAATAGCTATTTGCTTCCATGGATCAAGAAAATACATTCTCTTCACCCCTCATTTATCTATGCTCAGTAGAGGGTTGCTTGGTTTTGTAAATTCGGCCTTGGATGACCTGGCATCTTCAGAAATAGGGTAATCTTCACCATCAGCAGGTAACCCTATAACTTTTGTAATTCTTTCTTTAGTAGCCAATAATTCCAACCCTTTTACTATATGTTTCCCTTCAAACAATGTTTGGGTGAATTCTAGTGCAATGCCTTCATCAAAACCATCCAACTTCATGAAATAATCTAACCAGCCACAGTTTCTAAATTCAACTAGGAAAGGTACATCCTGCAGTAATACATTGGGCACCATGGGTTCATTTCTAATTAACCCACCTCCCATTGTTTTCAATCAAACAATAACACTATGGTTTCCTCCTTACAATTCCCATCTAAAAACCAAATTCATCTTCCTACAACACTTGCTAAATTTCCAATGCTAATATCGACTAAATTTCCCCTTTTTTACCTTTTTTTTGCAACTTGAGATTATGATAGGGTCAATAATGGAAAGGAAGGAATAATAAAGGAAAGCTATGATGGAGATAAATTGTGGTAGTAGTTGGTGTCACTTCACACATGTGATTCTTTCTCTAACTCATATTTCAAATCAGCTCAATTTAAATTTTGCTAACGTAGACTAGCATGGACTAACACATGGGCAAAATATTCACATTTTTTTACTTCTCCCCAACCTATATTTTTGCATGTGTCCTTACATGAAAAATGATGATTTGAAAAGGGTAGGGAATAATTTCATGCTATGGTGAATGTCCATATTAATGTACAACAATTAAATCAATGCACTAAAAGACAGTTAAGATATAGCAATTAATGCGTACTTACATGAATGTGTGGAATATTCATTGCAAAGATTGTGGAGAAGGTATTGTTCACCTTTTTAGGAAATAAGTTGAGTAAATAATGAAAATGAGGTGGAATGAAGTGGAGTGGAATGAAGTGATTTGATGGAAGAGAAAGAAAGGTGGAAATGGATGGGCCGATGGGTAGATGGGTAGAGAAATAGACTCCGATAGAAGTGGAAGTCTTTATTATGACAAGTACATACCTTAATTAGCTAGAAGGAGGGACACTAGGTCCACTTCCTATGGCTACAAGAAGCTTGGGTGCAACATGTTGAGTGAATTGTTGTAGGAACTCCTCCTTGGAAGCTAGCTTGTGATACAATCTAAAGTGATGACCATTGACAAGCAACTTGAATTTGACTAGGTCAATAGTAGTGAGCTAAACAACACCATTAGGGAATACTTCTGGAACATCATATGGTCCTATCCACCTTTTTTTAAATTTTCTAGAATTGTACTGATATTTGGAATCATAAAGCAATGCCCAATCTCCTGGTTGAAATTTATTGTCCTTGATAAATTTATCATGCCACTTGATTCTCTGATTCTGCACTACCTCAATGTGATGCAAGGTTTCTCTCCTCATCTCATCCAAAACATTTAGCTATAGGATTATTTGTCTTTCTGCCACAAAGATATCCATCCCCAAATCTATTGTAGTCCTAATATTCTTATATTCAAATTCAATGGGCATCATGGCTATCTTTCCATACAACTCAAATGGAGTGAAGCCTATAGTTATTTTCCAAGTAGATCAGTAGGCCCAAACAGCTTCTAGAAATCTATTTTCCTAGTCCTTTCTGTGGATAGCTATATTTTTCATTAGAATAGCTTCAATTTCTCTATTGATCACCTCAACTTGACCATTGGCCTGGGGGTGATAAGGAGTAGACTTACTGTGTCTTATGTTGTACTCATTAAATAGTTCTGCAACAAAGGTTGATGTGAATTGAGTCCCTTGATCATTCACTATCTCTCTTGAAACCCCATACCTTGTTAAAATATCCTCATAAAGAAATTCTAAAACCTTGTTATCTATTGAATGCTTCATGGCCTTAACTTCTACCCATTTAGTTATATAATCAGCGCATACCAGGATATAAGACCTACCATTTGATGGAGGGTCAATGGTTCCTACAAAATTGAATCCCCACTTTTCAAAGGGAGTGATTACTACCTGAGGGAAAAGTGGCATCTCATCAAATTTGGTTGGTCTACCCATTCTTTGACATCTATCACATTTTCTAGTATACCTTCTTGCATCCTTGTGGAGTGTTGGCCAGTAATATTATGTGTTCAAAATCTGCATTGCTGTCCTCTTGGCTACAAAATGTCCTCCACATGGTTCATTGTGTCATGCATGCAAAATGTCATATGTCTCATCTTCCTTCTCACATGTCCTCATGACATGGTCTGGTCTAGTATAAAACAAACATCCAGTAATCCATGAGAAAGGAAAATATTTTTCAATGAGTTCCCTTCTCTCTTTTGGAGAGAAGTGAGCAAGAACTCTACCTATGACCAGATAGTTAGCTATGCTAGCATACTAGGGTGTTTGGAAACTGATGGAGAATAGATGCTCATTAGGAAAAGAGTCATTTATAGCTTGATTATCTTCTAATGTAGTCAACCTTGAAAGAAAATCTGAAACAACATTGGCTTTCCCTAGTTTATCCACAATGGTTATGTCAAACTCCTGCATCAACAATAACCATTTTTCTAGTCTACTGTGCACAAAGATTTGATAGCTTTTTATGTAGTGCCTAAATTTGTGCAGGGCATAGATCATTGCCAACATTTCTTTCTTTGTCACTGTATAGTTGAATTCAACTCCTTGCAATTTTTTGCCGATGAAATAAATGGAATTTTCAATAGCTCCTTTTTTCTATCCTAAGACTGATCCTATGGTATAATCTAATGCATCTATATGGATTTGGAAAGGAAGCTCCCAATCAAGTCCTTTGAGTATAGGAGCATGAGTTGAGGCTACCTTCAAATTAGAAAATGCCTTGTCACAATCTTCAGTCCACTGGAATCCAACATCTTTAGTGAGGAGGGTATACAATGGTGTTTCTATTTTTCTAAAATCCTTGATGAACCACCTATAATAGCTTGCATGGCCCAAGAAACTCCTAACATCCTTTTTTTTTGCAAGCATGGATAGATTTGTGATCACCTCAATCTTTGTAGGATCTACTTGAATTCCTTTGTGAGAGATGTAGTGTCCAAGAACTACACCTTCCTGCATCATCATGAAGCACTTTTCATTGTTTAAAGAGAGATTGTGATGTTCACATCTCTATAGGAATTTCTTGAGATTCTCTCATGATTCACTGAAATCAACACCATAGGTGGTGAAATCATCCATATAAATTTCTATGCAATCATGAGAAATGTCTGAAAATATGCTAATGATTACCCTCTCAAAAGTTGCAAGTGCATTGCATAATCCAAATGGGAGGAACAAGTAGGAATAAGTCCCAAATGGATAGGTAAAGGTGTTCTTTTCCTAGTCCTCTGGTGCAATTTGGATCTAGTTGTATTTGTTGAATCCATCTAGAAAAGAAAAGTATTGTTTTCCTGAAAGTGAGTCCAAAACTTGATCTATGAAAGGTAAGGGAAAATGGTCATTTTTGATAGTAGCATTAAGTTCTATGTAATAAAAAAAAATCACCTTTTCCCTCATTTTTTAGGCACAATCACTAATGGTGACACCCACTAGCTATCTGAAATGGGCTAGATAAATCCCGCATCTAGCAACTTCTGCAGTTCTCCTTTTACAATTTCTCTCAATGCAAGGTTAATTCTTCTTCGTGGCTTCCTCACTATGGTGCAATCATCTCTAATATAAATTTTGTGAGTGCAAATATTATGATCCAATCCCTTCATATCATGATAGTCCCACACAAATACATGTTGATGGGTCCACAATAAGTTTTCCAATAGCAATTGTTGTTCTTCACTCATTTTGTTGTTAGCATTCAGATATTTTCCTTGTGACACTTGTACTTGTGTAGTTGAATCTATCAGAGCTACTTCATTAACACATGGCACCTTGAGTTCATATGGTAGCACTATATGGGACATACCTATTGCTGCAAGAAGTCTGTTTATAGGAACAATGGCTGCAAGAAGAGCAAGCAAAAGTGTCTTGACTGGAGTAGTAGAATGAGAAGATGATGCTTCCTCCACTTCACAATGGTTCTAAATAATATTAAACAATACTTCATCTTAATTTTGAAGCTGCATGAAGGAGCTTATGCCTAACATCATAAGCTATGCCATAGAATTAACTTCCTCGGCCTCTTCACCAACATTTGGCCATAAGAAATTATCATCATCATGGGATGGTTGAGTAGGAGGATAAAGAGCAAAATTTTTGGTACTCTTCCCATCATAAATGGTCATGTCACCTGACCGACATCCAATATATGTGTCTTTAGTTGCTAACCATGGCCTTCCAAGTATAATGGGATACCTGCCTAGTGTAGCTTTAGGAGAAAGAATCATGAAGTTTGTTGGGTACTCCCAAGAGTCTAGAATCACCACAAGATCCTCCACTATACCATTAGGCTTAATAGTAGAACTATCAGCAAGTTGTAGGATAGTAGGAGTAGATCTCATGCTTGCATCATTTGGTTGTTGTAGGATGTCTTTGGACATTACATTTATTGCTTCCCCTAAATCAATTAGAGCATTCTTTATTTGAATCACATTTATAACAACTGCTACCATAGGACTACATAGGTCATTATACTTAGGGATAGTCAGTTTCCAAGCATGATGCTAGCTAGTTGTCCCACCACATGAACCATAGAGGGATTTTTCCTCTTCCTACCTAGATTCTTGAGGCATGCTTCATTTATTTCCTTTCCATATACTGGGACATCCTTTATGGACTAAAATAGAGGTATCTAGACACATATATGCTTCAGTTGATCCAAGATATCAAAGGTTGTTCCTCTTTTTCTTCATTCTTCTTGGAAACTTCCAATCTTTAAGGAATGGTGGTTCTTGTTCAGTCTACTTGACTTAGACTAGTTTAGAATTTTTAGGTGCACTTGGTTGAATGGGATCATTTAGAGGTTCCTCTTCCTCTTCCATAGGAAGCTTAGTGATAATGGGCTTGGAAGGGGCTGGTAAAGTAGTTCCTAAATGAAAGTGTATGTCACTTACACTCACAACATATGTAGGGAAATGATTTGAATCAATAGAGTATATAGGTTGTTATTGTGGTTTGTTATTTGGATTGGGTGTGGTCTAAGCTGGTAGTTGAGTAGGTTTGGGTGCATTAGAGCTTGAATTAGTAGGTGGAGGCATTATAGTAGATTACTAGGGCTGAGAAGGTGGATGCATGTAACTAGTTGTTTGGGTAGGCCATTGTTTTCCTCCCCTCCATTGATTTGTTTGTTGCCAATTTCCTAGATGTGGTTGCCAATTCCCTTAAAATTATTGCTAATTCCCCTAAGGTTGTTTCCACTAGGGTGGATAGTTTTGATGATTGGGACAAGCATTTGGAGGGTTACCCTAGGGTTGTAGTCGATATGCCCCATAGTTGGATGGATATGGGGGATGCCATTGGTTACTAGATGAATAGGAATTGAAATATGGCCCAATATAAGAGAGTCGATCTGGTGGCATATCTTGTCTTGGAGCTCAAGGCCTCCTTTGTGTAACATAGTAGACTTGATCTTCTTCAATCTAAATTGTCTTGAACTCAGGTGTAATATGCTTGAATTCAATATTAGCTACCATCTTGCATCTACAGTCCTTCTTCTTTTTACTACAATGGGATCAATACTCTACCAAAATTGCCTCAGCCTCGTCTTGCTTCTTCTTGGCCTAAAGTGTATCTAGCCAAGTAGCTAGATTGTTTATAATGTCTTGCTTAAATTTTTTTAGCAAATGAGTAATATCCATTTTGGAAACTCCATTGGTAAATGACTTACCCATGTAAGATTGGTAAGCTCTCCCTTTCTTTGAAGCTTCCCTAGAGTAGTTATGGCATATTTTTTTTATATTCTCCCAAGGAACTTGGGAGATATCTCCTCCTCCCATAAATTCCAAGAAATCAGTGTAGCTATCATTGATTCCTCTCAAGAAAATAAACTTTTGTGAGTTTTCATTGAGTGTATGGTGTGGATATTTTTATAGGAAAAACATAAAACTTGCAATATAATCCTCCACACTCATATCTTCCTTTTATTGCATCCTAAAAATGTCAGCTCCTCTCATGTCACTACCCCCACAATACACCTTGTATTTCTCAAGAAATTTTGTCTTCATGTCTTCCTAAGTTTCCATAGTATCTCTATCTAGGCTCATGAACCATCTTAATGTAGCTTCTTTCAGAGTGATAGGAAATAGCTTAAGCCTATGGGCATCAGTGGTAAAGTCATAACTCCTATAGAGTATGCCAAACTCAAACAAGAAGGTATCAAGATCTTTTGTGACAAGTCCATTAAACATGGGAAGTGTTGAAGCAGGGATATTTTTTATGTTGTCAATTTCATTCTAATGGACAATGGGGAAAGGAAAAGTTGGTTTTTTAGGTCTATTTCTATTTGCATTACCCATACCTACTTGATGTAGTTCCAAAGCAAATGGGTTTTCAAGCTGATTTTGGTCCTTAGAGGAATCTTCAGTGCTAGTCAGATCAATAAATGCATTAGCAAAGGGGTGTGGATCTTCTTCTTCTTCTCTTAGCAAGTTCTGATATTCAACTAGCTAGAATGGATTATGATTGTTAGAAAGGAATCTACCATAAGAATCCCTTCTCCTTCCTCAATGCATAAGGTATCAACTCACAATCAACCAACTCACATAGGGAATTGGTAAAGAATAAGGGGGGTTATTACCTCCTAAATGAGGGTATACTAAGAAAAACTTTCATAAATACTACAGCAAGAAAAACTACCAATGACTCTAGATAACTCCATAGTTTGACACCATCCCTGGCAATGGTGCCAAAAATGTTGGCCTCCTACAATGATTCAAAAACTAGGCCTTTATAGCTGTGATTCAAAGATTGGACATCTAGCCTGAATAGCTATTTCAATCATCATGAAGTTGAATTTAACTTGTCAAACTAGGGACATGAACATGAAATGGGTTAGCACAGTATGTGATCTAGGAACTTAAAGTAGCCACTTTCATTCTACAACTATGAAATATGCAATGTTGAAAGTAAATTGCTTGGAAAGGAATAACATAAATGTTGAACATCAACCAACAACCATAGTAAGCTTTAAATGCATGATAGTAATGGAAATATGAACAACAAATAGAAAACTACTCTATCTACTTTGGCTGTAGGAACAGTCATAGAATGGAATTCTAGTGGTTGCAGGAACAATTAGTGCCATATTCTTAACTAATTACTAAATAGAAACTAATAACTATAATAAACCAAACTAAAGGATGGATTGCTCACCAAGTGGGCCCCCTTGGTTGAGTATCCTCTACTAATAATGAAAATTCAAATGCTCAAGCTTAGAACTTCAATTTATTCATCAAAAAAGCATGAGTACAATAGAGTAGTGTATCACTGAAAGCTATGAATGCAAGTACAATATTAGATCGTGCAACCTTCTAAAAAGGAGCATTTTATCCTTATTTATACTACCAACTAAGCAAGGTGGTCAACTCAATGAATTGGGAGGATGCCAATTTAGGGAAAGTAGAGAAAATGAAGAGGTAGTTATGCATGCATGTAATCTAGTTAGACATGTCTAAAGATTTAGCACAACAGTAATGCCAATACTTTCTCAACAACATTAAAGTACACTACAAGGTGGTTACATTCAATTTGCATGGGAAATCTCTTGTCACTGACCTCCTTTGACTTTTGAATGATTCCCTTGCTAGATGTTATTGTGTATGCCCAACTGGCAGTGTCTTTCTCAATTTAGTATCTTCAAATTATATTTGCATGGTAATGTTAGCACACACAATAATTTCATATCTATAACTACCTTAAAGAACATTCATTAACCACATGCATAATTAATATAGATAGCCCATATAACATGTTAGTGTCACTAAAGATTTGTAGAAATAAGATTAAGCCCAATGTCTATAGTTCTAAGGAAATATCATAAAAATATCAACACTTAACATCAAGGTCCATGATAACTTCAACAAACCAAATAGACTATAAACTAGGATCATTAGGGATCAAAGCCCAAGAAGATCAACTACAAGGATAGGATGAAGACCACCTTCACTACTAAGTGGGGGACATTTGCTTAACAAAGGATGCCATTTGGTCTTATCAACATTGGAGCTACCTTTCAGCCAGCAATGGATGCAACTTTCAAGGATTTGGTAGGTAAGTGTATTATTATATATCTAGATGATTTGACTGTGTTTTCAAAGAATAGAGAAAACCATGCTACAAATATTTCAAAGGTCCTTCAAAAGTGCATAAGTTATGGAATCTCCCTTAATCTAAAAAAGTGTGTCTTTGTAGTTTCAGAAGGAAAATTAGTAGGCCACTTAATATCAGAGAAGGAAAATTCAATTGACCCAGATAGAGTGGAATTCATTCTAAAACTAACCATGCTTGGTAGTAAAAATGAGATGAGGTCCTTTTTTAGGAAGATAAACTTTGTGTGGAAATTCATAACTAGGTTTGTGGAGATCATCAAACCCCTTAACGAAATGATGAAGGATGCTAATATTGAGTGGAGCAATGATGCTAAATCTACATTCTTGTAGATTAAAAAGTCTATTTCAAAGGCATCAGTTCTAACTAGCACTGAATATCTAAAGCCCTTTTATATATATTTTTTTGCATCTAACCTTTCTTGTGTTGTTGTTTTGACACAGTAGAAAGGTGAAGGAGATGAAAGGACAATTGCTTTTATGAGTTCTCCATTCAAAAATGTTGAAGTTAGATACCCACCCTTGGAGAAACAGGCTTTTTCACTAGTGTGAGTTGTCTAAAATTTTTGGCACTATATCATCCGTAGTCAAATCATTGCCATAATCTCTAACCCTTGTGTAAACTCCCTTCTTATGCAAAGTGAATTGGGGAAGAGACAAGGAAAGTGGATGGAAATCTTACAAGATTTTGACCTTGAAATCTACTCAATGAATCTAGTCAGAGGACAAGGCTTATCCAAGGCAATGGAAAATGTTGATACTAAGATTACATATTAGTAGTACATTATACAATCATTTACAAATGATCCTTGGTATGCTGATTTGATCTTTCTATAGCTAAATAGCAAATCCCTTGATGGAATGAACACCACTCAGAGGAGAGCACTCAAGCTGAATATTTCCACTACATGCTCAAAGGGGGTGCTTTATACCAAAGAAACTTTGATGGAATCTATTTATGCTTCCTTGATCAGTAGCAAGCAAAACAAGCCATAACAAAATTTCATGGAAGACATGGTATTGGACATGGCTCTGCTGATTCCATGGCTCACCAAATTTTGAGATTGGGTTACTACTGGCCCCATATGTTACATGATGCACATTGATATGTGTGGGAATTTCATACATGTCATACTTCCACATCCAAAGAACATAATTTGGAAATTCCCTTACAGTCGATATATGAGGTAAGTCCATTTAGCTAGTGGGCATTAGATTTTGTAGGGATAATTAACCCCAATTCTTCTATAGGTCACAAATTTATTTTGATGGAAATTGATTATTGTATGGACTAGACTAAACTTCAACCTTGTAATAACAACACCACTAAATTCATCATCAAATTCCTTAACGAATGCATCATTACTAGGTTTGGAGTACCATTTTCCCTGGTATGTGACAATGGTTCAACTTTCTCATCTACAAAATTTATTCAATGGGCATATGAAGATAAAATTGTGTTAAAATATTCTTCTAATTACTACCCATAGGGGAATTGAGTAGCTAAGTCTATGAACAAAAATTTACTAGAAGTAATTTAGAAGCTATTAGGAAGTAATCCTAGGAATTGGCAAACTCAGCTCATATTTGTCTTATGGGCAGATAAAACTCGAATAAAGGCTGCCTTAGGAAGCTCACCATTCAATTTGGTATATGGCGAAGACCTAGTCTTTCCTATCCATTTATAGATACCCGTTCTTAGGTTTATGGAAGAATTCTACTAAAATGATGATAGGATAGAGGTTAGGCTAACTAGTTTATTGAATTTGGAAGAATAAAGAGATGTTTTATAGTAGTTTTCTAAGCATCAAGATATTTTCAAACATTGGTTTGACAAAAGAGTGAAAATCAAATCTTTTAGAATATCCAACCTTGTACTATTATGGGATAAAGCCAACGAAAGGAAATGGGACTATCAAAAATTTTATAGTTTTTGGTTGGGTCCTTATCAATTATCGAGATCCTTGGTGAAAATGTCTTTCAGTTGAGTACTTTAATGAGATAGCTTGTTCCATTGCCTATCAATGGAAAATTTCTCAAACATTACTTTGGCCCATGAGGGTCTGATGTTTTGTTTGAATGTATATATGTAATTAGTTTTTTTGTTTGTTTTGCTTTGTTTATTTGTGTGGTTGTGTTTTTATTCTTGTGTCTTGGGGTGATTTTCATTTTGTTCCATTTCAAAATACTATGTGGTTATTCATTTTATGGTGAAGGTACTAAGAGAGAAGTTGGTTTAGGTATTTTTAGGTGTGTCTATGGAAATTTTTCATTTCAAGATCTGTGTCTTGTGTTTGTTTTCAGTAGCATCCTAAAAGGCTAAGAACAAATGGGTGTATTTTAATTGATCTCATAGACCATGGTTGAATTTTTCACAAAATAGATAGGAACATTTATTACATGAATGACTATTTGTCTCATGATAATTTTATTTTTTATTTAGGTGAAAAATATGAGTCCTGACACTATCATGAAATCCACTCTAATTCTTAACCTAAATTTCAAAATGATATATCTAAGTATTGAGGAAAGATGAAAAGAGAAATTATTCAAGCAAGCCTATACAAAGAAAATAAATGAGAACTATTAATTGAGGGAAAAACTCAATACGAGAAGGGTAATTCAAGTATCTCTACTAGGGCTATGGATGCCTAGCTAGTAGTAGAGCAATGCTTTGAGAGAACTAGAGGAATCTTTGTTGGGGCTATGGATGCATGTCTAGTAGCAAAGCAATGCCCAGGATATCATTGCATGACAGTCATAAGGATTCAACTTATGTAACCTAAATCTTTAAATATAGTTATTTCAGGATGAGAAGAACCTTTACTAGAATAGATAAAGCATACATGCACACACTCAAATTCAATGTGGTTATTGTTTATTTACATTTGAGATTCTATATCAACCTTGTTTTCCATAACTGATCATACTAAAATTCAAAGTATACATGAACCAGAGGTTCTAGGTGAATAAATTCTTCAATATCTTGAGAATGGGTAAACCATTTTCCTAGCTAAGTCACCAATTGTTATGCCTTGCATAACCATCCCATTTTGTTTTTGGTCAAAATGGGCCCCCTTGTGTTTGTTTTTTTTTTATGTGCTTGTTTGGGTCTTAGAAGTTGTTCTTTTATCTCCTAATTATTTGCTTCTTTGTTTTTGTGGGTTCAAAATGCTAGTCAAAACTATACTTAGAACTTTTGCAAAGTTCCTAGTCCTATTTTTGATTTGGTCCTAGTCTCGTCTCTTGCCTTGTCATTTTATTCATTTTCTTTTTTCCTTGGGCTCTTGGGGTTATTTTTTCAGGTTTCCCTTGGCATTTCTTTCCCTTTTACACAATCGAATTGGACAAACTGAATCCAAAACTTTCAAAAGGTTCCTAGTCCAAGTTTCATTTTGATCCTACTCCCTTTTGTTTGTATTTTTTTTTGTCTTCTTTTGTGTTATTTTTTGGGATGGGCTTTTTTATTGGTCCCATTTCCCTTTGTTCTTTTGTTTTTCTATTCGTTTTCTTTCCCTTTTTAAGGATTGGAACTGAAGTTGGATCCAGCTCTAATTTTTCCCCCACCCCTTTTGTCATCCTTTCCTTGCCACAGGAGTCAATCCAAATCTGAAATGAAGTATGGAACTTTGACAAAGTTCCTAGTTTTATCTTGACTCCACATCTGCCCTTATTTTACCTTTGATGTACACATTCTTTGTGTACTCATTTTCGCTCTAATTTTTCCCCTGACCAACTACATTAAATGGCATTAATTACAGCTTCCTCACATGTGAGAAATGGTTTTTAAAACCTTAATCAAGGTTATTTGGCTCATTACACTTACTAAAAGCATTTTAATGAACAAAGAGTAAAGAGAACTCGAAGAGGAGCACGGTTTGGTTGCAGACAAAAGTACACAAACGGATCCCTGATAAATTTTCAACCTTTCTAGTAGCGTTTTGAGGTAGGTGGGTTTCTCCCATTCTGTTTATGTTTTCCTATTTTTTTTAATTTTCCATTGTCCTTCGCATGTTCATAGGACTTTTCCCGTGAGCCTTCGCTTATTTCTTTTCGTGTTGTTGGTGTTTTTGTTTGTTGTTCTTTGTTTTGTTTTATTCCCTCTTCCATTTTTCATTTTTTTTCTTGTCTTCTCCATTTTTTTCTTTGTCACTTGTCATTTTTTCCATTTTTGGTAATGTTTTTGGTTCACCGTGCCCTAGTTTCAATTAGGGCTTTCCCTTTTGAGGGGTTTTGGTTCCTTACAATTTTTCTAAAACCTTTTTCGAGCCCCTCTATTTTTGTTTTGTTGATCTTATGGGTTTTAATTGTAGGGGTTTTGATGCCTTAATTTTAATGAGTCGATGGGTTGTATGAGTAAGGGTTTTTCATTTCACACCCTTTTTGAAGTACTTTCACTAGCTTGTTCGATCTGGTCCCACTAGTTTGGGTGGAGTCAAGCTCAATTTTTTCTTTCCTGCATCCTTTTAACTCTTGTCCAAACTAGTGTTGAAGTTTAGAGAAAATCTCCTTAATCCTGATAAGTACCTAGCAAGATTGGATCTAGAAATAAATTCATCCATTGGCCCTTCCTAAGGTTTCAATCCAGTTCCAATCCCAAGTCCACCTTCGATGCTTTTTTATCCTAGTTTTGATCCCATCATCTTAGCGAGGTGGGATCATCAAACATTACAAGGTACTGAAACTTTGAAAGTTTTAGTTTCTAATCTGGTTCTAGTCCCAGTTTTGATTAATCTTATTTGTTCACCTTTCTGGTTCCTAATTTTCTTTCAGTCCCACTCCCACCAAGTTTAAAGCTTTACTAAGTTTGGAGGGTTACCTAAGGAAGAATAGAGAAGCGTGAAAGGATAACACTTATAAGGATCATTTTTATACCTTATGTTGGTCTAATCCAAGCTTTTCTAGTAGGAATAAACAATGCCAAGGGCATTAAAGGAAGTTTCACAAAAGGAAGGGAAAATTGAAGAAAGATCAAAGGGAGCAAAGCCCAAGAAGATCAAGGTGGAGAAATTTCACTATACCTTGAGATACAAACACTGAGATGTTACTCTTATAGCTAGTAAGCTAGATTTAGAATGGGAAAATATAATAGACACCAATCTAGTCCCATTCAATTGTGAACAACTGGTTGTGGACACTTTCTTCAAGGATGTAATTGGAAGGACTGAGAGAATAGCCTAATCTAGGCTAGAACATGTTACACTTTTCCCCTTATTAGTTCAATTCCTAGAGCTCATCATCATAGTAGTAGGGGCATACAACCCTTTATCAATATAGTGTGTGGACATCCAAGGGAATGCTATCATTGATCTATCCCCATAGATAATGAGGTTCATGTTTGATGCACCTACCCCAAAAAACCCCAAGCAATTAACTAAGGCAGAAGCATTGAAATTGTTTAATAGGGATAAGGAATCCAATAGGTCCCACATAAACAAGAAATGGTTGAGAATTGAGAAGAAGTCCCTCACCAAGGTTCCTGAACAACCCAAGAGGGGATACTTTAGGAAGGAGATAGATGATCTAATCCTAATGCTTTCCAGGATATTTGGAAAGAAGGACTCAACATAATTCATAGAATGGATGTTTCCATTCATTCAAACCATTCTAGATGGTAGGAAACAATTTGATTGGGGTATGATTTTATCAAATAGCTTGCATAAACAAATGCTCAAGGTGGGGTAGACCAAAACCTTCTTCATGACTTCTTATGTCATATATTCAGCTACAAGGAGGGGCATAATCCTTGGATTAAATGAAGTGGGTACATTAGGAGAGACTCCTGGACAAAGAAAGGCATGGGAACATTATGATTAGCTAACCCTACAAAATTAAGAGCTACATTATAGAAGGGTCAATGATGCATTCCTCTATGTCATCATCAACTGGTTGATAGGAGATGTTGGATTCATAATAAGTAGGGAGGCCATGGATTTCATTATTGAATGGGGGCATTGGTACATCTAATACCCAAGGTTCTCTTATTTTAGATTGGAAAGATTTGATGGGAATCCTCATTAACTTCCAAGACGTTGCAGTGATAGAATTTTGCTTATGGAGTTTATTTATCAGGCTTTGGGGGTTAATGCAAAATTTTCCAAAAAACACAAGCCCGGATGCCATAAGTTCCTCATGAAGTTGGGAGAATATTGTTGTGCTCACAATTTGGTTACAAAAGAAATATGTGAAGAATTGAGATTTCTAAACTTTGGGTTGTATACATCAAGGAAGCATTTTGACCCAAAGCACAAGATTAATGGCATAGCTCCTACCATTTTTTAGAATACTTTTTACTTATTAGAAGATTTTTAGATTGATATGCAAGATGATTATGCTGTGACAAAAAGAAATTATGAGAGACTTACCATCCCATAGATGATTGAATATGGGGTAAAGGAAGATGTTCTTGATACATTATTAGATGATGGTGTAGTTTTGGACCCCAGGTATGAGGCTGAAAATATAGGAACTAAGAGCTTGGACCCAATAAATTGGGATGAGGAAGAGTTTATTGATATCAAAAAACTTGATAGGACAGTGATGGATATAAGTATTCAATGGGTGGTTATGAGGATCAAGGAACTAAAGGCTCAATCTTTACAGAAGAGGAAAGCTATAGGTCAATGAACAAATGGTCATGTGTATGTCAATGAATGTTGTGCATAAATGTATCTTATTTGATGAAAGTCAATACAAGATTCTGAATCTAAGACCATTTCCATTCAATTATCTATGAATGAGGTTTGCTTTTTTATTATTGGTCTATGAATTTTAATGATAAGTTCATGACGTGTTCTTGTTTATTTTAAAGTCTATAATGGTGAATGATTTTTATGTCTTGAATTTTCACTATGAATGAATGCAATGGTATAGATTTTTCTATAGATTGTATCATTTTATGGTTTAGTTTGGAAATAATGCTCATTATGAAGTTTGTATGTCTAAATTGAAGGAAATCTACATTTATGTTTTTTTGTCTTGAGCTTTGTTCTATCTTTTGATGTTTATTTACACCCCAAATGTTAGATAAATTTATGTTATGCAGTTTGTATCCTTTTACCTACAGGCCACTTGAACATTATAGTTGCATAGGCCACTGAACAACATCATCACAGTTGAGAACCAACTATAGAGACCTTGGAAGATAGGCTGCCTTAGGCTATTTATCTTTTTTAGGAGAAATAGGATAGAATTTTTTTTTTAATGTTGTTGTGTTACATTGACCATCAACAAAACTAGTGCTAGGAGGGCCTGGAGGAACAAACTGGCTCAAATCAGGTCCTTTTCACCATAAAGGTTTGAAAGAGTTCTTAGATCTGCTACAATTCTAGAACAATAAGTTGAACTCCAAACCCTTGTTAGACTTAGATCCCATAGAGTTTTGATCCCACTAATAACACCACCACTTACTCCACCCTAGTTTCCACCAATACCATAGGTGGTACAACTAAATCCACACTAGCACCTCCTATGGCATTCTTTTCCAAAAATCCTTCACCACTAGGGGTTATTCCTAGTGGTATGCATGAAATTCCCAAAAACACAGAGAAATTTTGCCCCAGGTCTGCTCATGGTGAGTCACGAAGTGCTGAAGACCATATACATGCATTCAAAGATGCCTATACTTGGGCTCAATTTTCCCACCATGATGTTGCATTCAGATTGTTTCCTAATTCATTAGGAGATATGGCCTACAATTAGTATTTGAATCTACCCACTGAATCAATATTAAGCTAGAAAAAATTAGAGAAGGCATTCATTAACCAATTTCGAGTCTACATTGATCCTGCAATCTTATATCATCAATTTGCTACTATCAAGAAAGAGACACATGAACCGTTACCCCTATTTAATACTAGATTTCAGAGGATGTATAGGAGGTTACAAGACCCATACTTGGTGGCTAAAAATATTGCTATCCAAGCCTACCTGAAGGCTATAGATCCCCTAATTGGCCTATTTTTGCAGACAACATATAATTCTCTTTCGAAAGTTTATCACCTTTCTATTAAACTACAAAAATAGATTAGTTCACAAGTAGGAGGTCTAGCAGGAGTTTTTTCCTCCTCTTGGGTACTCTCAGGTGCCTAATCCTACCCTATTGTTTAATATAGTCCTGGGAATGTCTCATTCTACATATGGAACCTTAATTAAGTTACAATCTCCATCCCAACAACTATTCTTTGGTGGCCCAAATCCTGATCCCTCATAGCAAGATCAAAATTCTTACAATCAAGCTAGAGGATCTAACCCCATGACACATACATTAGCTACAACTACTACAGAAAGTGAACCTACTTCTCACCTTCCAACAAAGTTGGAGACCCTTAAGAAAACATTGTCTCAAGTGACTAATGAGATATCACAACTCAAGTAAAACCCCCCTCAAAACTAAAATTAAAATTACCAAAATCAGGGAGGGTATTCCAATCAGGGTAGTTACTCCAATAAGAACATCAATCAAAACCAGAGGAAATTTCAAAATCAGAATTCCCCCAATCAAAATTACTGCAACCAAAATAGGGGTTTCAACCAGAAATCCAATAACAATCGATAATCAACATAGGATAAACAATGGGGGAGTTTCCCATAACTATCAAGCTAGTGATGACAAACCACATACTACAAATGTTGTAGATCTTAATTTCATAACGAATTGGTGTAGGTTGCATGACACTACAATGAATTCTAATGTTAACTATCCTAAAATGGAGAAAATGGTTAAGATTGCAAAAGTTGATGCCCCATTGCAAGGTGCTCCCAACAAGAATGGTGGATCCATAGATACAACCATGGCTTATGAGCTCATTGAAGAAGAATCTCCTTTCCCCAGACAAGAAGAAAATGAAACATAAGGAGATGTATATGACACTCAAGCCTTCCAATCCAAAGGAGGTCATTTCCTAAAGAATCAAAACAAATTCCAATTCACAACATCTTCTCCTCCAAAACTATAGTTCCACCCAATCAGAATGCAGACAACAATCCACCTCCACCAAAAGGCCTGCCTACATTTTAAAATAAAGGTAACTCATCTTTTGTTCCTAAATATTAGATGAAAAATGACATGGAATTTGATTTTATTTAGAGATGCAAAAACAAAACACTTAGTTGTCATTCTTTGATATTTTAGAGTGGTTCCCTGCTTAGCGTGACATTGTGTTGAGAGCTTTGGAAGAAGTAGATCATTCAAAGGGAAAGAATAAGGTGACTCCAACAAATGAAATGAATGTGGCCTTGTACAAAGGTAAGACAGGGACCCCACCATTCCTTCTAATCTTGAGAATCTTTGGAAAGAACTTGCATAATTGCCTTTTGAATTTGGGAGAATTAGGTAATGTCATGCCCTTTTCCATTTGTAAAATGTTAGATTTGAATCCACTTCAGACCCACAAGAAGGTAATTCAGGTAGATAAAACTAAGGTTAATGTGGTAAGGGAACTAAAAACTATTCGTGTGTTTGTTGAATCTGATCCACGAATCTAGACTTATATAGATATCTAGGTAGCTAATATCCCTGAGACATATGGCTTGCTTCTAAACCAAGACCTAATGAAAAACATTGGGGGTTATTTATCCTTATAATTTTCACACATGTGGTTGCAATGGAAAGGGTTAGTAACACAAATTAGGATTGAGAGTGAGCCTTGGCTGAAACATATGATTACTGAGTATGACTGTCCTAACAACGTAGCTTACTTTGAAACCGAGATAGGAGTATATAAAAGAAAGGAAATCTTGACATTTTCAATGTTCAATCTTGATATCCTACAACCTTTAGAACATAGTGACCTAATGACCACTGTCGACCAATAGGTTGGTTTTGGGAGAAGAGGTTGATCTATGGAGTCTGTTACTCCCTAACTAGTGCATAATTAATTATCAAAGTCATTCTCAACTGATATGTCAACCTTGTGTAGACATCCTAAACAATTTTTATTAATCAGCAGAAACTTGTGAATGCCAACTTAAAACATCCTTGAATCAATTTTCCTTTGAGGCTAGAGATGGCACTATCTTGAAACAAACCAATAATACATGAGAAAAAGTTCTTCCCCTAATCGAACAGACTCAAGCTTCATATTTTTCCTTGGGAAATTAGATTGTAGAGTCTCAAGAACTATATGATACACCCACCCCTTTAAATCTTCCAATTCTAAGGGGCTTTTGAAACTAGTAATTAATTGTAAACCAACTGATCAAGATCAGACTCAAGAAGAAGTGCCCACACACATCTTGAATCTAAGTGAAATCCCTTACGACTATCATTCACATCACTCCCCTTGTATAGAGGTCTTAAACTAGTTTGAAGCACCTATTTCTTATGAATAGTTACTCTTGGCTTGTCCTAGGAAATAAATACCCACCCTAGATCAATTGTGGGTCCTAAAATTGGATGGTTCTAATTCTAAATCAAGGAGTGGGGTGGGAGTTTAACTAACAAAACCAAAAGGGAAAACATACTTTGCTTCTTACAGGTTGTAATTTGGTTGTACCAACAACATGGCAGAGTATGAAGTGCTGGCCAAAGGATAGATGTTTTCACATCAGAAAAAGGTTACAACTCTAACAGTCATGGGAAATTCTAAGGTCATTATGAAGCATGTTTGCAATCAATACACATGCCATAACAAGAGGTTGGTTGTGTATAGAAATAGAATATGGAATCTGATAGAGGAATTTGATGCCTTTGTGATCAAATTGATTCTAGGGAGGACAACTAGATTGAAGATGCACTTGTTGTTGCTACCAATACCTTGGAACCCATGCAAGATTCCAAGTTGAAGATATTTTCAGTGGAGTTAGTCTCAATCCCAACCATTCTAGATAACGTTCAAAATTTTTAGGTCTTTGATGATGACCAACATATACTTTCCTTCTTAGAAAGTTCAAACATCTTTGAAGGATAGATTATTGATGAATTAGATAGAGATTAGGGAGAGTGGGATCCAAAAATGTGTGATGTAGAAGAGGTAATGAATTTGAAAACAAACAAAATTACTAAGGAAATGGTAGCATTGGAGAGGATCTTTGAATTTGATCCTTGAGCCCATGAAAATCTCTCTATAGAAAATAATGGAGGGATGTATGAGTCAGTTAACTTGGGGGATTCAGGCATTGAGAAGAATTTGTTCATTGGAAAAAATTGCTCCAAACACATTTGAGAGAAATCCTAGTAATTAAAAGTAGATATAGCAATAATTGCTTGGAGATATGAAGACTTGAAAACTTGTAACGCTTCAGTAATGACACATACTATCCCCTTGAAGCTTGAAGTGAACCATTTCTGCCAAAAGTAGCACCCAGTTAATGCCCTGATTGAGCCATTAATTTAGAAGGAAGTACAAAAGTTATTTTCTACAAGGATAATCTTTCCAATGAGACATTCTACTTTGGTTTCTAACATGGTTCCTATTCGTTAAAAGAGTGGAGAGATCAGGTTATTTGTTCACTTTAGAAACCTTAACAAAACATCAAAAAAAGACAAATATCCTCTTCCTTCTTTGGATGAGGTGCTACAAATAGTAAATGGTTCTCAAATGATGTCATTCTTGGATGGATTTTCAGGTAATGGTAAACTACAAGGATAGGAAGAAGACCTTCTTCACTACTAAGTGGGGGAAATTTTCTTATCAAAGGATTCCATTTGGTCTTATCAACACTGGAGCTACCTTTTAGCCAACAATGGATGCAACTTTCAAGGATTTGGTAGGTAAATGTATCATTATATATGTGGATGATTTAATTGTGTTTTCAAAGAATAGAGAAAACCATGCTATAGATCTATCAAAGGTCCTTCAAAAGTGCATAAGTTATGGAATCTCCCTTAATCTAAAAAAGTGTGTGTTCATAGTTTTAGAAGGAAAATTACTAGACCACATAATATCAGAGAAGGGAATTTTAGTTGACCCAAACAAAGTGGAATCCATTTTGAAACTAACTATTCTTGGTAGTAAAAAGGAGATGAGGTCCTTTTTCAAGAAGATAAATTTTTTGTGAAAGTTCATAACTAGGTTTGTGGAGATCGTCAAACCCCTTCACGAAATGATGAAGAAGGATGCTAAGATTGAGTGGAGCAATGAGGCTAAATATGCATTCTTGTAGATTAAATAGTCGATTTTAGAGGCATCAATTCTAACTAGCCCTAACTATTTGAAGCCCTTATATATATATATTCTTTTGCATCTAACCATTCTCATGCTATTGTCTTCACATAGCAGAAAGTGAAGGAGATGAAAGGCCAATTTCTTTTATGAGTTCTCCATTCAAAAATGTTGAAGTTAGATACCCACCCTTGGAGAAATGGGCTTTTTCACTAGTGTGAGCTGTCAAGAAGTTTCAACACTATATCATCCACAGTCAAATCATTGCCATAATCTCTAACCCTTGTGTAAAGTCCCTTCTTTTGCAAAGTGAAATGGGGGAGAGATGAGGAAAGTGGATGGAAATCTTACAAGATTTTGACCTTGAAATCCACCTAATGAATCTAGTCAAAGGAAAAGGCTTATCCAAGGCAATGGAAAATGTTGATACTAAGATTACCTATTAGTAGTACATGATAAAATCATTTACAAATGATCCTTGGTATGTTGATTTTATCTTTCTATTGCTAAATAACAAATCCCCTAATGGGCTAAATGCCAGCCAGAGGAGAGCACACTACCTTGATTAGTAGCAAGTGAAACAAGCCATAACAAAATTTCATGGAAGACATGGTATTGGACATGGTTCTGCTGATTCTATGGGTCACCAAATTCTGAGATCAAGTTACTACTCGCCCCATGTGTTATGTGATGCACACCAACATGTGAGGAAATTTCATACATGTTAGACTTTTGCATCTAGAGAACACAATCTAGCAATGCCCTTATAGCTGGTATATGAGGTAAGGCCATTTTCCCAATGGGAATTAGATTTTGTAGGGGTAATTAACCCCAACTCTTCTATAGGTCACAAATTTATTTTATGGAAATCGATTACTGCATGCGCTAGACTGAACTTTAGCCTTGTAAGAACAACACCACTGAAGTCGTCATCAAATTCCCTAACGAATGCATCGTTACTAGGTTTGCAGTATCGTTTTCCCTAGTATGTGACAATGGTCCTGCTTTCTCATCTACATAATTTATTCCATGGGCATATGAAGAAAAAATTGTGTTAAAATATTCTTCTAATTATTACTCATAGGGGAATGGAGTAGTTGAGTCTATGAACAAAAATCTATTGGAAGTAATTAAGAAGTTGTTAGAAAGTAATCCTAGGAATTGGCATACTTAGCTCATATTTTCCTTATGGGTAGATAGAACTCAAATAAAGGATTCCTTAGGAAGCTCGCCATTCAAGTTGGTCTATAGCCAAGACCTAGTCTTTCCTATCCATTTATAAATACCTTTTCTTAGGTTTATGCAAGAATTATACTCAAATGATGATAGGATAGAGGTTAGGCTAACTAGTTTATTGAATCTGGAAAAACAAAGATATTTTGCTTTACAACAATTTTTTAAGCATCAAGCTATTTTCAAACATTGGTTTGACAAAACAGAAAAAATAAAATCTTTTAGAATATTTGACCTTGTACTATTATTGGATCAAGCTGAAGAAAAGAAAGGGTACTATCAAAATTTTGATAGAATTTGGTTGGGTCCTTATCAAATTTTCAAGTCCTCAGCAAAAATGTAACTTTCAAGGGTTTGGTAGGTAAGTGTATCATTATATATGTGGATGATTTGATTGTGTTTTCAAAGAACATAGATAACCATGTTGCATATCTGTCAAAGGTCCTTCAAAAGTACATAAGTTATGGAATCTCCCTTGATCTAAAAAAGTGTGTGTTCATAGTTTCAGAAGGAAAATTACTACGCCACATAATATTAGAGAAGGGAATTTCAGTTGACCTAGATAGAGTGGAATCCATTATTAAACTAACCATGCCTAGTAGCAAAAAGGAGATGAGGTCCTTTTTTGGGAAGATAAATTTTTTGTGGAAATTCATAACTAGGTTTGTGGAGATTGTCAAACCCCTTAACGAAATGATGAAGAAGGATGCTAAGATTGAGTGGAGCAATAAGGCTAAATCTTCATTCTCATAGATTAAATAGTCTACTTCAGAGGCACTAGTTCTAACTAGCCCTGATTATCTGAAGCCTTTTTATATATATTCTTTTTCATCTGACCATTCTTGTGCTACTATTTTGACACAGTGAAAAGGTGAAGGAGATGAAAGGCGAATTTTTTTATGAGTTCTCCACTCAAAAATGTTGAAGTTAGATATCCGCCCTTGGAGAAACAGGATTTTGAATTGGTTCGAGTTGTCAAGAAGTTTAGACACTATATCATCCACAGTCAAATTGTTAACATAGTCCCTAACCCTGGTGTAAAGTCGTTTCTTATTCAAAGTGAATTTGGGGAGAGACGAGGAAAGTGGATGGAAATCTTACAAGAGTTTGACCTTGAAATCCACCCAGTGAAGCTAGTCAGAGGATAAGGCTTATCCAAGGTAATGACAGATGTTGATACTAATATTACCTATTAGGAGTACACGATACAATAATTTACAAATGATCCTTGGTATGCTGATTTGATCTTGATGTTAATAAATAACAATTTCCATGATGGGATGAACACCATTTAGAGGAGTGCACTTAGGCTAAAGAGTTCCCTCTACATGCTCAAAAAGGGACCTTTATATTGAAGAAACTTTGATGACATCTATTTATGCTGCCTTGATTAGTTGCAAGAGAAACAAGTCATAACAAAATTTCATGGAAGGCATGGTATTGGACATGGTTTTGCTAATTCCATGGCTCACCAAATTATTAGATCAGGTTACTACTGGCCCCATGTGTTTTGTGATGCACACCAACATGTGAGAACATGTCATTCATGTTAGACTTCTACATCCAGAGAACATAATCTATAAATTCCCTTACAACTATTATATGAGGTAAGGCCATTTTCCCAATGGGCATTAGATTTTGTACGGGTAATTAACCCCAATCTTCTATGAGTCACAAATTTATTTTGACAGAAATTGATTACTGTATGCGTTGGACTGAAGTTTAGCCTTATAAGAATATCACCTTTGAATTTGTCATCAAATTTCTTAATGAATGCATATTTACCAAGTTTGGAGTACCATTTTCCCTAGTATGTGATAGTGGCCTTGCTTTCTCATCTACAAGATTTATTCAATGGGCATATGAACATAAAATTGTGTTAAAATATTCTTCTAATTACTACCCACATGGGAATGGAGTAGTTGAGTCTACAAACAAAAATCTATTGGAAGTAATTAAGAAGCTGTTAGAAAGTAATCCTAGGGATTGGCATACTCAACTCATATTTTCCTTATGGGTAGATAGAACTCGAATAAAGGCCACCTTACTAAAATCACCATTCAAGTTGGTCTATGGCCAAGATCCAATATTTCCTATCCATTTATAGATACCTGTTTTTATGTTTATGCAAGAATTCTACTCAAATAATGATAGGATAGAGGTTAGGCTAGCCAATTTATTAAATCTGGAAGAACAAAGAGATGCTTCTTTATAGCATTTCTCTAAGCATCAAGCTATTGTAAAATGTTGGTTTGAAAAAAGAGTAAAAAAAAAAAGCTTTTAGAATATATGACCTTGTACTATTATGGGATAAATCCAAAGAAAAGAAAGGGGACCATCAAAAGTTTGACAAAATTTGGTTGGGTCCTTATCAAATTGTCAAGTTCCTCAATGAAAATTCCTTTTGGTTGAGTACTTTAACAGAGAGCCTATTTGATTGCCTGTCAATGGACACTTTCTCAAACATTACTTTGGCCCACGAGTGTTTGATGCTATGTTTGGATGTATATATGTAACTAGTTGTTTTATTTGTTTTGTTTTGTTTTTGTGGTTGTGTTTTTGTTCTTGTGTCTTGGGGAGATGTCTGTTATACTGCATTTTAAGATATGGAGTGGTTATTCACTGCATGCTGAAGGTACTAGGAGAGAAGTTGGTTTACATATTTCCAGGTGTTTTTGTAGAAATTTTTCATTTCAAGACTTGTGTCTTGTGTTTTTTTTAAGTAGTAGCCTAAAAGGTTAAGAACAAACGGGTTCATTGTATGTAATCTCATAGAACATGGCTGAATTTGTCACAAAATAGATAGCAACATTTGTTACATGAAGGCCTATTTGTCTCAGAATAATTTTATTTTGGATTTAGCTGAAAAATCTGAGTCGTGACACTATAATGAAATCCATTGTAGTTCTTAGCCCAAATTTTAGAATGATATATCTGAGTATTGAGGAAAGATGAAAACATAAATTATTCGAGTAATTGTATATAGAAAAGAAAAGAGAACTATTAATTGAGGGGAAAACACAATACAAGAAGGGTAATTCAAGTATCTCTACTGGGGCTATGGATGCCTAGCTGGAAATAAAGTAATGCTTTGAGAGAAATAGAAGTATCTCCATCAGGGCTATGGATGTCTATCTAGCAGCGGAGCAATACCCAGGATATCATTGCATGACTATCATAGGGATTCAACTTACATAGCCTAAATCTTTAAATATAGTTATTTCAGGATGAGAAGAACCTTTACTGGAATAGATACACCATACATGGACACACTCAAATTCAATGTGGCTATTGCTAATTTACATTTGAGATTCCAGTGCAACCTTGTTTGCCACAACTGATCATACTAAAATTCAAAATGTACATGAACCAGAGGTTCTGGGTGACTGAATTCTTCAGTATCTTGAAAATGGGTAAACCATTTTCCTAGCTGAGTTGCCAATTGTAATGCCTTGCATAACCATCCCATTTAGTTTTTGATTTAAATGGGCCCCCCTTGTGTTTGTTTTTTTGTTCTTGATGTGCATGTTTAGGTCTTAGGAGTTATAATTTTTCCTCCTAAGTCTTTGCTTCTTTGTTTTTGCATGTTCAAAATGTGGGCTGAAACTAAACTTTAAACTTTTTCAAAGTTCCTAGTCTTGTTTTTGTTTCATTCCCTGCCCTGTCTCTTGCCTTGTCATTTTCTTTGTTGTCTTGTTTTCCTTGGGCTCATGGGGTTTTTTACTCCCTTGGGTTTTCTCTTTTCCTCCCCCTTGGCGTTTCTTTCCCTTTTGTGGAATCAAATCAAAATAGAAACTGAATCTGAAATTTTCAAAAGGATCGTAGTTTGGGTTTCATTACAATCTCACTCCCTTTTGTATATCTTTTTTTTTGTTTTGGGATGGGAATTTGTCCCAATCCCGTTTCCCTTTGTTCTTCTATTTTTCTGTTTGTTTTATTTCCCTTTGTCAGGATCAGAATTTGAGTTGGATCCAAAAATGGAACTTTTCCATGTTCCAGATCTGAATTTGGGTCCAATTCCACCCCCACCCCTTTTGTCATCCTTTCCTTGCCACAAGACTGGATCAGATCTGAAATGAAGTATAAAACTTTTACAAAGTTCCTAGTTCTATCGTGACTCCACATCTGCTCATGTTTTACCTCAGATGTATGTATGTGATGATTGTGTGCTTGTTTTCACTCTGATTCTACCCCCAACCAACTACACTAAATGACATTAATTATAACCTCCTCACACTTGAAAAATGGTTTTTAAAACCTTAATTAGGGTTATTTGGCACATTACACTTACTCAAATTGTTTTAAACAAACAAAAAACCAAGACAACTTGAAGAGGAGTTCAATTTGGTTATGGGCAAAAGTGTGTGAGCAGATCCCCGTCAAATTGTCAACCATTTTGGTAGCATTTTGAGGTAGGTGGGTTTCTCCCATTCCATTTTTGTTTTCATGTTCATTTATTTTTTCTTCATGTTTTCATGAGACTTTTCTTGTGATTCTTCACTTGTTTCTTTTTGTGTTGTTAGTGTTTATGTTTTTTGTTCTTTGTTTTGTTTCTTCCCCTCTTCCATTTTCTGTTTGTTTTCTTGTGTTCTTCGCTGTTTTTATTTGTCACCTATCATTTTTCCATTTTTGGAAACTTTTTCATTTCATTGTGCCCTAGTTTAGATTAGGGCTTTCCTTTTTGAGGGGTTTTGGTGCCTTACAATTGTGTTAAAACCTTTTTTAAGCCCCTCTATTTTTGTTTTGTTCGTCTCATGGGTTTTGATTGTAGGGTTCTTGATGCCCTAATTTTAATGAGTCAGCAGGTTGTATGAGTTAGGTTTTTATGTTTTGTGCCCTTTTTCAAGTACTTTCCCTAGCTTGCTTGATCTGGTCCTACTAGTCTAGGTGGAGTCAAGCTCAATTTTTTATTTCTCACATCCTTCTTTTCACTCAAGTACAAATTGGTGTCAATGTGTGGAGAGAATCCGCTTAATATTGATAAGAACCTAGTAGGATTGGATTTGGAAATGAATTCATCCATTGAACATTCCTAAGGTTTCAATATGGTTATGATCCTGAGTCTGCCTATGATGTGTTCTAATCCTAGTTCTGATCCTATCAACTTAGTAGGGCCGGGTCATTGAACATTATGGGGTATTGAAAATTTGAAAATTTTAGTTTCTAATCTAGTTTTGGTCCTAGTTTAGATTAATATTATTTGTTCACCTCTCTGGTTCCTGATTTTTTTTTGGTCCCACTCCTGCCAGGTTTAAAGCCTTACTAAGTATGGAGGGTTACCTAAGGAAGAATAAAGAAGTGTGAAAGGATAACACCTGTAAGGATTATTTTCATACCTTATGTTGGTCTAATCCAAGCTTGTCTTGTAGGAATAAATAATGTTAGGGGCATCAGAGGAAGTTTCACAAAAGGAAGGGAAAATTGTAGAAAGCTCAAAGGGAGGAAAGCCCAAGAAGATCAAGGTGGAGCAATTTCCCTACACCTTGAGATACAAACACTAAGATGTTACTCTTATAGCTAGTAATCTAGATTCAAAATGGACAGATATAACAAACACCAATCTAGGCCCATTCAATTGTGAATAACTGGCTTTGGACACTTTCTCCAAGGATGTAATTGGAAGGACTGAGTATTGACCTCCAAGGGAATGTTATAATTGATCTATCCCCATAGATTATGAGGTTCATATTTGATGCACCTACCCCAAAAAACCCCAATCAATTGACTGAGGCAGAACCATTGGGGTTGTTTAACAGGTACAAGGAAGCCAATAGGTCCCACATGAACAAGAAATGGTTGAGAAATGAGAATAATTCCCTCACCAAGGTTCCTGAACAACCCAAGAGGGGATACTTCAAGAAGGAGATAGATAATCTAATCCTGATGCTTTCCAGGGTATTTGGAAAGGACTCAACATACTTCAAGGAATGGATGTTTCCATTCATTCAAGCTATATTCTAGATGGTAGGAAACAATTTGATTAGGGTATAATTTTATGAGATAGATTGCATAACCCAATGCTCAAGGTGGGGCAAACCAAAACCTTCTTCATGATTTCTTATTTCATATATTCAGTTGCAAGGAGGGGCATATTCCCTAGATTAAATGAAGTGGGTACATTAGGAGAGGCTCCTGGACAAAACAAGGCATGGGAACCTTATGATCAACTAACCCAGAAAACTTTAGAGCTACAATACAAAAGGGTCAATGATGCATTCCTCTATGTCATCAACTAGTTGATAGGGGATGTTCGATTGGATGAGTAGGGAGGACATGTATTTCATTGTTGAATGGGGACATTGGTGCATCCAATACCCCAAGTTCTCCTATTTTAGATTGGCAGCATTTGATGGACAACCTCATTAATTGCCAAGATGTTGTAGTGATATAATTGTGCTTATGGAGTTCATTTATTAGGCTTTGGGGATTAATGCAAAATTTTCCAACAAACACAAGCCCAAATGCCATAAGTTCCCCATGAATTTGGGAGAATACTATTGTGCTCACAATTTGGCTACAAAGGCAGTATGTGAAGAATTGAGATTTCTAAGCTTGGGGTTGTATACATCAAGGAAGCATTTTGACCCAGAGCACAAGATGAATGGCATAGCTCCTACCATTTTTTAGAAGCATTTTAAAGAATATTTTTGGATTGATATGCAAGATTATTATGATGTGAGGAAAAGAAATTGCGAGAGGCTTATCATCCCTTACTAAATACAAGGTAAAGGAATATATTCTTGATATATTATTAGATGATGTAGTTTTGAACCCTGAATATGAGGCTGAAAATATAGGAACTATGAGATTGGACCCAATAAATTAGGATGAGGGAGATTTCATTGATATCAAACAACTTGTGAGGACAATGATGGGTAGAATTATTGAATGTGTGTATATGAGGATCAAGGAACCAAAGGCTCAATCTTCAAAGAAAAGGAAAGCTACAGGTACCCAAGGATACATGATAACAAAGAGAAGGAAAATTCCAAAAGAGAAATTAGAGTACGTTCCCCTAACTCTGGAGGAGATTATGATCTAGGGATTCCTATTCAAGAAGTTCATGAGTCACATGGTATAGAGTCTATTACTACTAGAGAAGGAGCTCCATCTCAACCTTCCCTTCTAGAGGAGTCCACTAGGGAAGTACCTACAGGAAGCCTTCATGAGCACAATGAGAAAGACAAAAAAAGAGAGGTTGAGATTCATGACAATGGTATTGATTTAAAGGCTACACAATCAGACCATGAGCCTCTTGTGAACATAACTAGTGAGGAAATTCATGATATTGGAATTGGGCATGTTTTGACTAAGGAAGACTAGTGGTCATTGTTTGAAGATGCCAAGAAGGAGGTTGATTCCAAAGCACAAGTTTAGACACTTGCAAAGAAACAAGAGGTTGAAGACATATCAAAAACTAAAGAGCTTACAAGGCAACATAAGGAAAAGGAAGACCTCTTGCAACAACAAAGATAAAATGAATCGAAATCCAATATAGAGAGTGAGAAGTTGGTCCTCTTGCAGAAAATGGATGACCTTGAAGAGGAAAAGGCCCGATACAGGAGGGAAAAAGAGGACCTTGAGGCCAAGGCCAAGGTTGTAGATGAGGAACAAAGGAAAAAGGATGAAAAGAGCTCTTGTTGAAGAAGTTGGAAGTAAAAGAACAAGCCAAACAGGAGCAAGAAGTTACCAAGATGTGGGAGAGAATTAAGCAATTGGAGAAGTAGATTGATGATATGTTGGAGCAAAGTAGATTGGAGGAGGAAATAGAGAAAGTTGAAATTGATAGTCTTGCAAAGGAAATGGCAGAAAAGGAGCAACAAGAGGTTTATTCCCAACCTAAGGTAACAATTCTACAATCTCTCTCCTCTACCACTTCTTCCTCACAACAAGTGGTTACTACTCCTACTACCCCAACATGGTTGAAGCTTAACTTGGAGAAGACAAAAATAGTCTATCCCAAACCCTTCAATTGGGATGACATGATGAAAGAGATTGAGAAGGAGAGGGTTTAGAAAAAGTCATGAGTCCTTCATTCCACTAAATTAAAAAAAATGCTAGAGATATAGTGGTTGAGTGTGTCATTCCTATGGAAGATAATGACAAACATGAGATGTAGTTGAGTGACTATCAACTGGGTATTGTAAACTTGGGAAGGCCTAGAAGGAAACAAAAAATGGACTTAATTGATATTGTAGCATCCTCCACCAAGTCCAAGATGATAATGGATAAACAGAGGAAAGATGAACTCTGTTAGCTCTCAAAAACGTAGGCGGAAAACCTCAAGAGGCTACCAATATCTTGGTACACTTTAGGGTAACAAACAAGGTCAAATGAATTGAACCTTCTACTCTTTAGGTGCTGATAAACCTAGGTGGGTATACCTATACGAATGAAGCAGACTTAATGTGCTTATTTCTCCTGAAATGTTTTGTCCACAATGGCAGATGGGAGTGAAAAAATGAAATCAAGTTTGGTATAAATAGTATAACAATACTTAAAGCTAAATCCTAATATGTTTAGTTAACATATGTAAAGAAGATGAATGAATATAAATGGTGAAATTGCAAAGACTAGTGCCTTATTGGGTATGCAGAGTCAAAATAAATAGAAATGGGCAACTTATTTATGGAAAACACTCAAATTTTTTGGCATATGTTTTGTTTATAACTTGTATAAAAATGCAAGACTGTGATTACTAAGCTCTTCTTAATGATCTAGATGAATTTCCCTCATTACTTTGATTAGTCAAAAGGATTTAATCTCTCCTTGAGAGGACTAGTTAATTAACCACACAGATACAACAAATGTGCACTGATAAACTGAATATAAACTTGTTATACCAATTTAGATAACCATAAAATGCTAACCCTAGAGACAACTTTAGTAATACTTTCAATAAGAACAACAGACAATTGACACCAAAAATGAACTGCCACATCAACTGATTTTCATTGATATCTCCATTTGAAATCATGCATCATAGTCTCTGATCTGAAAATTTTATTCTATTGTATCCATTTCTAATATATCTACTATATCTCCTATCTAAAATTTGATGATTCTTTTTACAAAAAAAAATGGATATTTATACATCCGCATTTGAAAAGACACATTGTTTCACATTCCAATGCCGACAAGCAACTGTATTAAGGCCTTTGTTAATACTTGCCAAATATTCACCGTGACCCCTTGTAGTCATACCGAAGTCCAAAGTCTCGCTGATAGATATTCTTTTATCTCATGTGTGTCATTGTAACATTCTGTTGTCGAGGAGACATCTCATAGGCTATACTTTATGTTACCGAGATGTGTCCTTTTGTCTCATTCACTTTGCTATTACCTTGTGATGTTGGGGAGACATCCCACAGACAACCTTGTCTTACCGAGAAATCTCCTTAAGTTCACATTTGATCATTGTGATAATATCATTCTCACACCAATGAAGCAACATGTTGGCATGACAAAATAGATTGGCAATACTGCAAGACCTCACACTGATAGTTGTTGATACAATTCATTCGCATTGTTGGCAAGACCAGAGCCATTTGACAAGACTTCACTCCGATGCATATTAGTCTTACCGATATGCATATCTTTATCGGCGGTTGGTAAGACAATTCAAACTCGCCAAAACCTCACCCTAAAAACCCTTTGTTGGGCCAAAGTGTTTACTCATTCCGCACTAGTCGGTGAGACATAAAGAGTTCGTTGAGACTTCACCCCAAAGAAAAATCTCTCACAGATGAGCTCCTTCTGTCACCCGTTAGTGTGACAATAAGATCTCACCAAGACCTTACTCCGAAGAAGACTCTCTTGCCGATGGGGAAACCCTTAGTTGCTGAAATAATAGAAGTGTTCTACCAAAAGGTACCTGCACGTGAATTCCAATCATCATAACATCCCTGAGGTCTTGCCGATAGGCAATGAAATATGTAAACAAAAATGTACTATAGGTCAAGGGGACCTTGATATCCTCATGCCGATATAGATCATAATGTGAAATACTCAGGCCTAGATGGATTTTATGGGAAAAATATGGGAAAAATGGGGAAAATATGCTCATGGTGGGACCTATTTGGAAATTTATGAGTATGAACATGTAAAATCATTAGAATTTTATAGTTCTAATAGTGGCTCCATCTAGGGATGAATGGTTGTGAGATCATTGCAAGGATCCAGATCTTTGGGTGAGCAAACCAGACTCAAGATGATGAAACAGTGAGCAAAATGGACATAAAAATTAATGCAAAATGGAGATGAACAAAACCCTAAACTACTATGCATGGAAAGAATTTTGAAGAGGATCATCAAGAGTTGTCCATGCACTAGCAACCCTTAATCCTCTGTGTTTTAACTTCATCAGTTTTGAACTGTTATGGTCTGAAACTCAAACCTTAAATGATGGTTCAGGGCCATCCAAATGAAAGGACCATACTTTCCTCTGTCAAACACCTGGTTTTGCTTTAAGTTCATCAGATTCTTCTTGAAGATATTCATGCAACCTTCCCTATCACTATTACTAAATGCTTTTAGAGAATCATCATGCTCAGCTTGGCCCAAATTCCCTTTACCATTCTGTAGTTCAAATTCTTCATCATCATGGGGTAAATCTTTGTTATCTTAAATATACAAATTATATGCATATTCAACACAAAATTCCTCATTATCTTTCTCATTGTTATGTATTATGAAACACTCTCCTAGCTATATTGAAAATTCACCATCAAAGTGCTTCTTTTGAGAATCAAAAAATCCTATCATATCAACACTGTTTGAGACAAACAAGTCTGAAACCTTTTGCACCTCTTCCATATCACCATTTGGGAACGATATTGGAATATGACTCATATCTTCAATATCATGTATATATGAACCAATAAATGTTGGAATTATATCCTCCTTGGTATGCAAATAAATGTTTTCTCCACATGAGTTAAAAATTTAAAGATCACATACCTCTTCTTGAATGGACAAAGATTCTTTCAATCAACTTCAAAGGTTTCTTCATCATTTCAAGAAATACACTGGGAGTCATAATGATGAGGGCATAGCCCGAGACACAGAAAATAACCCAAAAACAAGAAAATAATTTTATTATTCAGAAAATGGAGCTTCTTACATGCAAAGGATCTCAAATCCCCAAGTTTTGCAACATATGCAAGTTACAAAAAGCTACAGAATAACCCTTTCACAATATGCGAGCTTGTCCCCCAAAAAGTTACCCAAAAAATGAAAAACCAGCCCATAAATAGAGCTCCTCTTTAGTTTGGAGCCAAAAAAACATTAAAATTTGAGTTTAGGTAGTATGGGGCTGAAAATTACAACTTGAAGTTCAAATTTCAAAAGAACATTTGCAATTATATCTTTTAGAAAGTGTGCCAAATTCCCGGGGCCATAACTTTTGATCCAGGGCTCCGATTTGTGAACCGTTTGAACCGTTGGAAAGGTCTCGAAGTCAAGAACGTGCTTGAATGTTGCTATGATAATTTCAGCAAGTTTCAGGGCCATTCTAGGAGCTCTAAGTCCCTCAAATCCAACTCGAAAGATTTTCAGGTGCAAATCTAGGAAACTAAAACTGTAATATCTTTCAACCTAGGAATAGAAAATAAAAACTGTAAATTGGGAATTTCATTATGAAAAAAGGGTATCCAAAAATGTAAAAACATCTGAAAACTGAGAAACTTGAAATTTAACTATTTTTGGGTGATGCAAGATTGCCCTTACACCACTAGATGCTCCTGCATCAGACATCTAGGGTAATTTTGAGAAGTGACCCCGTCACGTCTCAAATGGTTGAGGAAAACCCAACCAGTGAACCGTTGCCTTAGATAGCCAGGATGAATCCTCCACAGGCCTTCCTCTCCATTTCACCAGATATTCTTCATACTGCCTGTTTCTGGTACTCCTTCCCACATGACTATCCAAGATTTCCTCAATCTCCTTTTCTGAAGTAGGTGTTGGAATCTCACACTGTTCCATCATTGGTACTTCCTCTACGCCACCTTCATGATACTCTGTCAAATCTAAAATGTTGAACATAGGGGAAATGTTGAATCCATATGAAAACTCTACCTCATATGCATTCCCTGAACTTCTTCATCTTCAATTTGTTATATGTTCCCACTGGAAACCTTTCTTTCCTCAAGTGGACCATCACTTCATCACCAATCTAAAACTCTTTATACCTCATCTTCTGATCTGCCTTAGCCTTATACTGCATATTCATCTTGTTAATATGTTCTCTTACCTTCTCATGTATATCCTTGATGTGTTCTATAAAAATCTTCAGCTTCAGCACTTATTTTCTTCTCTTGGTCCATCTTCCTCAATTCTGGAGTTGTTCTAGGGCTACCTCCATACACAATCTAGAATGGTGATCTACTAGTGCTTCTGTTGACATAATTGTTGTAAGAAAATTCTTCCTAGGGTAAAATCAAGTCCTATCCCTTAGGTTTATCTCCTACCAAACATCTCAGTAGGTTACCCAGACTCCTGTTAACAACCTCTGTCTGCCCATCTATTTGTGGATGGTGTGAAGAACTGAACTTCAACTTTGTCTTTAGCTTCTTCCACAAGGTCCTCCAAAAGTACCCCACAAATTTGGTGTCACGATCTGAAACAATACTCTTTGGTAGACCATGTAACCTCACCACCTCTTTGAAGAACAAGTCAGCAATGTGGACTGCATCATGGGTCTTCTGACATGGAATGAAATGTGCCATCTTTGAAAACCTATTAACCACCACAAAGACTGAATCATTCCCTCGTTGTGTCCTTGGAAAACCAAGAACAAAGTCCATACATATATCCTCCCATGGCCTCTCTGGTACAGGTAAGGGTTGATATAAGCCTGTATTCTGGCTCACTCCTTTAGCCATCTGACATACCCTACAACTTTGTACAAACTTCTTCACATCTTGTGACAACTGAGGCCAATAATAATGCTCACTGATAATGGCAATGGTTTTATTCTGACCAAAATGTCTTTCCATTCCTCCATTATGCTCCTCCTTTATCAGGTTCTCCCTCATGGAACTCCTCAGGATACACAATTGACTTCCCTTAAATAACATGCCATTTTGGATTATGAAATCCAGCCAGCTTGTCCTGTCCACTGTAATAGATTCCTTGCAAGCTTTCCAAGCCTCTACAAAATTAGGATCTTCTGCATACAGTGTCTTGAGTTCATTGAACCCAACCACTTCAACCTACATCTTTGTCATCAATGTATGCCTCCTATATAAGACATCTACAACCCTATTTGACTTCCCACTCCTATGTTTCAAAACAAAGGTATAACTCTACAAAAACTCTACCCATTTCAAATGCCTCTGATTTAATTTTCCCTGACTATTTAGGTAATACAAGGCATGATGATCAGTATATAGAACAAATTCCTTCAGCAACAAATAATGTCTCCATTTCTTTAATGCTTGAACTATTGCATAAAATTCCTAATCATATACAGAATACTTTCTCTTGGCATTATTTAACTTTTCACTGAAATAGGCAATGGGCTTACCTTCTTGGCTCAACACTGCTCCAATGCCACAACCACTGGCATCACAATCCACCTGAAACACCTTGTTGAAATCTGGGAGGGCTAGAACAGGTTGCTCTGTCCCTTCTGCTTCAATAGTTCAAATTTTTTTGCTGCTCTAGTGTTCCACTTGAATTATTTTCTATCCCCTCTCATTGTTTCAGTTAGGGGTCCACAAATACTACTGAAGTTTCTAATCAACTTTCTATAAAAACTAGCCAAACCATGCAAAGATCTCACCTCGGTAGCAGTTCTTGGGGTAGGCCATTCCAAAATAGCCTTCACCTTCTCTGGGTCCATCTTGAGACCTTCTCTTGAGACAACAAACCCCAAGTACACTAACTCCCTCTTCACAAAACTACACTTCTTCAGATTAATCAACAGTTTCTCTTCTCTTAACTTCTCAAAGGCTCTTGAATATGCATCAGATGCTCATCCAACATCTTACTAAAAATCAAAATATCATCTAAATACACAATAACAAAACTTCCTAGAAATTCTATTAGTACCTCGTTCATGAGCCGCATGAATGTGCTTGGTGCATTGGTTAGCCCAAAAGGCATGACTAACCACTCATACAGTCCCTCTTTGGTCTTGAAGGTAGTCTTCCATTCATCTCCCTCTCGAATCTGGATTTGGTAATATCCACTCTTTAGATCAATATTTGTGAAGTACTGAGCTCCACTCAAACAGTCCATTAGGTCATCCATCCTTGGTAGGGGAAATCTATACTTAACTATTATCTTGTTTATGGCTTGGGAATCTGTACACATCCTCCACTCCCCATCCTTCTTTGGTGCTAGTACTGTAGGTACTACACATGGACTCAAACTCTCCTGTATCAAACCCTTTCTCAACAACTCTTGAACTTGTCTGTTCAACTCCTTATTTTATGCTGGAGTCATTCTATGAGCTTCCTTATTTGGCAAATTGGCTCCAGGAATCAAGTCAATCTGATGACTGATCTTCCTTATTGGTGGTAAACCCTCAGGTACATTATTAGAAATAATATCCTGAAACTCATCCAACATCCTAGAAACTTCTTTTGGAACCTTCTCACTATCCTCCTTACTCACTCTAGGAATCAATGCATAACACACATGATCATACTTCATACCTTCTAAAATTTTTCTTCCATCTACATAACAAATTCTAGCACTATTGTGTACCTTTTCTTCGGTCTCCTTTAGGGGTTTCAACTTGTGACAAACCCCATCCTTTGTCAAGGAATAAGTGTTTGCATGGCCATCATGTATAGCTCACATATTGAACTATCACGGCCTCCCCAACAACATATGACATGCATCCATGGGGATGATATCACAGAGTACCTCATCATGGTAGCTCTCGATCTTGAGCTTTACTAGGCACTGCTCATTGACCAAAACTTTGTGGTCCTTCTGCAACCAGGAAATCTGATACGAATGCAGGTGCCTTTCCCTCTTCAACTTCAACTTTGTGACCATCTCCTCTGACACTAGATTATCAGTGCTCCCACTGTCAATAATGATATCACAACATTTTCCTTCACACTTGCACCTTGTGCAAAATAGATTCTTCCTCTGTTTTGGTTCCTTTTCTTCAGTCACTAGGGCTCTCCTAATCACTAGGGTTTCTCCCCTTTCAACATTATCTGAATGTTCAGATTGGGTCTCCTCATCTGCATGCACAACCCTTCCACAACCTTTGGCCTTTTGTCTACCCTTCCTTGGTGTTGTGGACATTCATAGGCTCGATGCCCTTCTTCACCACACTGGAAACATGTTCCTTTGAAACCACCTCTTCCAGATCCTTGTCCATATCTCCCTCATCCTCTACCTCTTTGATCACCATTGCTTTGATCCGGTGAGGGTTGTCATTTCCTTTGCCTTGGCTAGTACCCACATCTTCACTTTTCTTTTCATCATCATTTCGGCTTCACTGAAGGTTTGCCATTGCCCCTTCCACTTTGACCTCCTCATCCTTTTTGCTTGCCATCAAATCTTTTGTTCAGCTTCTCTTCCACCTTCAGAGCAAACTGATACACATCCTCAATGGTGGTCATTCTGACTAGGCTTAACTCCTCTGAATGCTCGGTCGTAACCCATTAAGATATCGGGCTACCTTCTCCTTATTGGCCTTCTGTGTGACCCGTTCTGATGATTATCTTGTGAAATATTAGTATATTCTTTTCGCTTCCTTGCTTCAACCATTGCAATTTCTTCAACATCTAACTCATAGTCCACGGTATGAAGCTAGTTTCTCTACCATGTGATCCCATCATTGATCCTTTTCCTCTTCGATTTCTTTCCAACTAGACCTCTTTCCACCAAATCTTGGCATGGCCCTTCAGCTTCATTTTGCAAACTTAACCCGATCTGGGTCCTCTATTTCCTCATACTCAAAATATTCTTCTAGCTCGTTGATCCGATTCGATCAACTCTTAGAGTTCAAACTTCTGGAATAACTAGGGACTTCTGCTCTAGGTCTTTTCCTGATCTTCAAAATGGCCCTTATTAGCTGCATTTGGTCTTGATCAATTTCTTCTTCTTCCTCTTCTACCTCTGAACCTTCTTCCTCTCCTTCATCCTCACTTTCCTCCCTTGGGTTTAACCCTCTTCTCAACTACTCTTGTAACACATCAATCTATCTCTGGAGGGCTGCTAGTGCATCTCTTCCACCAACATCTATGTTGCCTCAACCACCTCTGGAACCACCATGCCTACTAGGCATCACTCTTGGAGGCATCTTTCTTGACCTCAACCCACAACCACGGTCCTGGTGCGAACTGCCTCATGATCGTCGATCTATGCACACACTCAAGAAAACCTGCTCTGATACCACTTGATGAGGGCGTAGCCTGAGACACAGAAAATAACCCACAAACAAGAAAATAATTTTATTATTCAGAAAATGGAGCTTCTTAAATGTAGAGGATCTCAAATCCTCAAGTTCTACAACACATGCATGTTACAGAAAGCTACAGAATAACCCTTTTGCAATATGCTAGCTTGTCCCCCAAAAAGTTGCCCAAAAAATGAAAAACCCGCCCATAAATAGAGCTCCTCTTTAGTTTGGAGCCAAAACAACATTAAAATTTCAGTTTAGGTGGTTTGGTGCCGAAAATTACAACTTGAAGTTCAAATTTCAAAAGAACATTTGCAATTATATCTTCTAGAAAGTGTGCCAACTTCTCAGGGCCATAACTTTTGATCTAGGGCACCGATTCATGAACCGTTTGAACCATTGGAAAGGTCTTGAAGTCAAGAATGCGCTTGAAATTGGCTATGCCAATTTTGGAAAGTTTTGGGGCAATTCCGGGAGCTCTAAGTGCCTCAAATCTAACTCAGAAGATTTTCAGGTGCAAATCTGGGAAACTAAAACTGCAATATCTTTCAACCCAAGAATAGAAAATAAAAACCGTAAATTAGGAATTTCATTATGATGAAAAAGGTATCCAAAAATGTAAAAACATCTAAAATTTGAGAAACTTGAAATTTAACTATTTTTGGGTGATGCAAGATTGCCCTTACACCACTGGATGCTCTTGCATCACATAAGAATCATTGCACAACAAACTTTTACTATCAAAACAAATGTAAGCTAGACACAAGACTTCAAAATCACCTTCATGTGCACATCTCTGGTATTCAAGAGTTAGCAAGTCCAAAATTTGCTCACTGCTAAGTGAACACGTCTCTGCAATTTCATCACTATAGTTGTATTCTTCATTTTTATCATCATCAAAAAGAGGTCCAAAATCCTCAAAGAGTGAGAAATCAGAAATATTACCAGCACAATCATTTATTCCATCATTTTGTTTGTTTGAAAATATCTCCTCTTTACCATAAAGTGGATTTGAAAATACTTGAAACTCATTCATGGACACACCTTGGAAAAATATCATCTAATCTTCTTTTAACTCTTCATCATACAATTTTTTTTAAAAAGTTTGGAAACCATTTTCAGATGTACAAACCTCTTTTTCATCAAATGTGTTTTCATGGATTTCCACTGTAGTTGGAGGTATTATATACACACTATCAAATGAATCAACATTTCCCATTGCTTCTTCATTCTGATCTTCATAAGAGGTAGAAGAATCCCTTGATTGCAGATCAAAATCCTTAGGTTCATCATCAGAATCTAAATATTCACTAGATTCCTCATAACATGCACTACTTTCCCTGTTACAATTTGTTATGTCAGACAAATCTCTTGTATCTTCATATTCCTCATGTAGGAAATCATATGAACCATATTGACCTAGACATGTCTCATCTTCTATTAGCTGCATCATCTAATCAATGTCTTTGTCTTCAACAATGAGGTTACCGTTGTCTTCATACTTTTTCCTATCTACAATATCAGTCCATTCATCTAGTTGATCAAAAGAAACTGGTATCCATGATTCAGGCCAATAAATTGGGTTTGGCTCATACACTTTTATGAGCTACTGAATGAACTTGGGTTCCTGGAGCCTGTAATTCATAGGAATTTGCATACAAATTTCTAACATTCTGTAAATCAAAGAACACCTAGATTCTCCTTTATTTCTTCTTATGTCAAGAAGGGCCTTCTAAAGATTTTTGGCACATTCATCATTTTTAGATTGTTGGTTCCAAAATGTACTTTGTTTTAGATTTTGGCTAATGTGTCCAAGTGGGTTGGAGTTGTATTGTATTTGAAATTGATCACATTGACAATCTTGATAACTCACCAATCTCTGTCCAGAAGGGACTAGATAAGCATTTACTCGCTTTAATGGCTGTGATGGATAAATATTTTGCTGTGCATGAAGTGCCTCGCCTCCATTGTAGAAATTTCCAATTGTATCACGAGGCACTTGAGGGGCCCAATACCTTACTACATTTTTGTATTCATCCTTATTGTAGAATTCTCCTAATTGTAACAGTTGTTGGTCCAATTGCAACTTTTTCTTTTTCAATTCTTTGATTCTTCTTATCAACTACTTCTTTTTAAAATATTCTTTTGTTCCATACACAAATTCCATTCTTCATCAAGTTTTTTCCAGAGTCGCCACCTACTTTTCCGAAAGTAGGAAAATGTTTCTTTTGAAATAACTATTTTTGATCTTCTCCCCAACGGAATCACTTTTTTTGAAACTTCTCAAATTAAAATTTTTTCTTCAATGACTCTATATGATAGTCTTCAACCATATTTTCTAATGTTTGTCCCCAGCAAAGTCGCCAATTTGTTAGCTCTCAAAAATGCAGGCGGAAAACCTCAAGAGGCTGCCAATCTCTTGGTATGTTTTAGGGTAACAGACAAGGTCAAATGAATTGAACCTTCTACTCTTTAGATGCTGCTAAACCTAGGCGGTATACCTATACGAATGAAGCAGACTTTATGTGCTTATTTCTCCTAAAAAAAATTTTCCACAATGGCAGATGGGAGTGAACAAATGAAATCAAGTTTGGTATAAATCATATAGCAATACTTAAAGCTAAATCCTAATATGTTCAATTAACAAATGTAAAGAAGATGAATGAATCTAAATGGTGAAATTGTAGAGACTATTGCCTTATTGGGTATACAGAGTTAAAAGAAATAGAAATGGGCAACTTATTTCAAATTGTTTGGCATATGTTTTGTTTATAACTTGTATAAACATGCAAGACTATGATTACTAAGCTCTTCTTAATGATCCAGATGAATTTCCCTGATTATTGTGATTAGTCAAAAGGATTTAATCTCTCCTTGAAAGAACCAATTAATTAACCACAGAGATACAACAAATGTGCACTAATAAACTGAATATAAACTTGTTATACCAATTTAAATAACTAGAAAACACCAACCCTAGAGACAACTTTAGTAATACTTTCAATAAGCACAACAGACAATTGACACCAAAAATGAACTGCCACATCAATTGATTTTCATTGATATTTCCATTTGAAATCATGCATCATAGTCTTTGATCTAAAATTTTTATTCTATTGTATCCATTTCTAATCTATCTACTGTATCTCCTATCTAAAATCTGATGATTCTTTTTACAATTGAAAATGGATATTTAAACATCCACATTTGAAAAGACACATCGTTTCACATTCCAATGTCGACAAGCAACTGTATTTGGGCCTTTGTTAATACTCTTCAAATATTCGCTGTGACCCCGTGTAGTCATACCGACATCCAAAGTCTCGCCGATAGATATTCTTTTATCTCATGTGTGTCATTGTAACTTTCTGTTATCGGGGATACATCTCATAGGCTATACTTTATCTTACCGAGATGTGTCCTTTTGTCTCATTCACTTCGTTGTGACCTTGTGATGTTGGGGAGACATCCCACAGACAACCTTGTCTTATCGAGAAATCTCCTTAAGTTCACATTTGATTTCCATGACAATATCATTCTCACACTGATGAAGCAGTATGTCAGCATGACAAAATAGGTCGGCAAGACTGCAAGACCTCACAGTGATAGCTATTGATACAATTCATTCGCATTGTCGGCAAGTCTAGAGCAATTCACCAAGACTTTACTCCGATGCATATTAGTCTTACCACTATGCATGTCTTTATCATCAGTCGATAAGACAATTCAAACTCGCCAAGACCTCATCCTGAAAACCCTTTGTTGTGTTGAATTGTTTGCTCGTTCCGCGCTAGTTGGTGAGACATAAAGAGTTCGTTGAGACTTCACCCCAAAGAAAAATCTCTCACCGATGAGCTCCTTCTATCACCGGTCAGTGAGACAATAAGATCTCACCAAGACCTTACTCCGAAGAAGACTCTCTTGCTGATGGGGAAACCCTTAGTCGCTGAAACAATAAAAGTGTCCTGCCAAAAGGTACTTGCACATGAATTCCAATCACCGTGACATCCCTGAGGTCTTGTCGATAGGAAACGACAGATGTAAAAAAAATGCATTATAGGTTGGGGGGACCTTGATATCCTCATGCCGATATAGATCATAATGTGAAATACTCAAACCTAGATGGATTTTATGGGACAAATATGGGAAAAATGGGGAAAATATGCTCATAGTGGGACCTATTTGGAAGTTTATGAGTGAACATGTAAAATCATCAAAATTTTACAAGTTCTAACAAACTCAAGGCTCAATTAGATCAATTGCATAGGTTCTTAAAGGAGCCATCTTCTCTTATTTCTATACAGTTTGCTACTCCACAAACACCCATTTTGTTAAGCAAGAAATAAGTTGATGATCTTGTTGAGATGAGAAGCAAGGTGAAGATGTTAGATAGATGAATTGATAGGTTGAACCAAGAGGTGGAGGAATTACTTGTTGAAGCTCACAAGGTTCATAAAGAAGCATTGGAATCATCCAATGATGTGACTACATATGTTGAGGACCTTTGGAAGCAAGAAGAAGAATATAGAGAGCATGGAAGGAAGTTGAAAGAAATTTTTGAATTGCCTCAACAAAAATTCTTGGAACAATCTATCATTGAGGAAGGTAATGAAGATTTCATTGTTAAACCTATTAATATTATCAAATTGAGTACTTTATTCATTTTTTCCCATAGAAATGAGGTACAACAAGTTGACAAGGATTTGACGAACCAAATTGTGGAGTTGGAAGCAATCATTGCTATGATGGTGAATTAGGATGTCCCTGTCAAGGATGGTTTTCCTTTCGATGAGTTGAGAAACAAATGAGTTAATATATTTAAAGAGGCAATGCAGAAGGGAGATGATTGTGATGACTTATTGATTGACAAGTTCATGGATATCAAGGAGGTAATAAAGATTGCTTGAAAGGAGCATGCCAAATTAGATGATATGCAGAAGTTCATCTCTACTGAATTAAAGAGAATAAAGTTTGAGGATAGCTGGGTGGATGGGTTGGATGTGGAAATGCTTAAACAAGTGTTAGATAGTTATGACGAGTACTTTCTTGAACAAAAGACAATGGAGTAAGTGTATGGAATATTTTTTTTGAATAAAGAATCAAATGGTATAGCTAGTGGGGCAACTCTCCCCTATTTTCCAAGATCATAACACAAGTTCAACTAAAGATCTCCCAGTTGTTCAACCTTCTCCTTGTGCATCAAATTTTGATACAGTCATCAATAATTGAACTAAAGATCATGATGGGTAGTTATCTTATGTAGTTCTAGTTGTTCCCTGATTAGTGGATCTCAATTTTTTGACTAGAGGAATTAGTGTCAGGACTTGTGTATATGTGTTTTTTCTCTCCATGTTGTAAAGGTCAGCTAGTTGAAGAGAGATTGGCTACCTAAGAAGAATTTAAGGAGAATTTTATAATTTTCAAAAAAAAATATAGTTTTATGCAAAAGCATTTAGACATTTTTATAGTTTTCAATAAAAGTTATATGTTATTTTCAAGTTTTAGTTTTCAATGATGATGTCAGTGAACAAATGGTCATTCATATGCCAATGAATGTTGTACATAAATGTCTCTTATTTGATTAAAATCAATAGGAGATTTTGCATATGACACTACTTCCATTGAATTATCTATGAATGCGGCTTCTTTGTGTTTATTGATCTATGAATTTTAATGATGAGTTGATGACGTGTTCTTGTTGATTTTGAAGTCTATAATGGTGAATCATTTGTATGTCTTGAATGTGCACTATGAATGAATGTAATGGTACAGATTTTTCTATAGATTGTATCATTTTATGGTTTAGTTGTTTCGAAATAATGCTCATTATGAAGTTTGTATGTCTAAATTGAAGGAAATTTACATTTATGTTTTTCTATCTTGATCTTTGTTACATCTTTTTCATGTTTATTTACACCCCCAAACATTAGATAAATTTATGTTATGTAGTTTTTATCCTTTTATGAGCATGCCCCTTGAACATTATAGTTGCATAGGCCACTAAACAACATTAGCATAGTTGACAACCAACTACAAAGACCCTGGAAGATAGGTTTCTTTAGGTTATTTATCTTTTTCAGGAGAAATAGGAAAGAAATATTTTGTTATAACGTTGTTGTGTTAGATTCACCATCAACAAGACTTAGATAAAATATCTCCTATACATAAGGTGTAGCTAGGTGATGTATTTCACATATCTACAAGAAAATAAATCATTGAAATTCACCAAAAGAGTGGTGAGTTGATGGATGAACCTATAAAGGCCTTGAAGGAGATAAGATTTGAGATAAATGTTGATACATGGGTATGTGCAGGATCATGATGGGCCAAAAAGTGGCAATATGATGGGTATGTGGCTAACGACTCTTTTTTTACCCAAAATTGATGAAACAAAAAAGGTTTTTAAAGGAGATTCTCAGCTTTCCATCGATATAAATTATACTTTAATTTGAATTTAATAAGTAATTATTATTCATTTTCTATTGAAATTACAACTAAAGTCCTGATTGATAGGCCGATTGAAAAACATTTGTAACTTTCAAATGGTATCACATTTTTTAAATCCAAAACATGCGTCACATTCTATGTTTCGCATACTATAGGATTAAAAAAAGAAAATTTGAATTTCATGAATTTTTGACCAAGTTAAGGTGGTCAGAAATATGATTTTTTATATTTTTTAAAATGTTGTAATAAACAATTCATAATTAATTATTTACTTGGAAAAAAATTATAAAACAAATGCATCACATCGGGGCATGAGTCCTCTAATTATATCTAAAATCTTATAAAAAAATATTATCATTTTGTTTTGGTTAGGATGGTCAGACAGACACCTACTTATTTTTTCCCTGAAATTTAAGTACCTCTGCATTGAAATTTCAAATTTTCACCAAATAGATTAAAAAACAAAAACAAAACAAAACCTAATAGTTTAGAAACTACATTCAATTTGCTACAAATTCTATTCTTACATATTTTTGAAATAATATAGATAACTTATTCAACTTTTTACATCAAGTTTCCTAACTCTGATTTTTCTGAATTTTTTGCCACTTAAGGGCCTACTTTTTCCATGATGATCCTACACATACCCACATCCTTATTTTCAATGGAAAAACTCAAATTATTGATTGAATCCTTCAAGGAATATGTGTCTAATTTAAAGGGACAATTTGAAACATAGATTGAGATAAGGTTTGCAGAAAAGAAGTTGTTAGAGATTATAGAGAAGTGTGCATCTACACACAATAGAGTTGAAGAGTGCTTGAAGGAGGTGCAAGCATATGAAAAAGAGGCCAATTTTTTTTTTTTTTTTGTATTGCATGAAGTGGTTGAATGCCACACAAAGCATAAAGGATGAAATGGACTCAATTGAGTCACAAATAAGTAGTGCATCAAGTGCTTCTGATCTGGCATAGGAAAAAAATAATTACACTTGGTCTTCCATAGTAGATTTGCATGACAGATTATTTACCTTGTAGAGTGAGAAGGTTTTATATAATCAAGCAGCTTGGGAAGTTAAGGGACTTGGTTAAAACAAAGAATATACCTGTCTCAAGTTCCCTTACTTGTACTGATAAAATTTTAAAGTTAAATCCTACTCCCAATACCTTGGAAGGAGAGGAAACATTGGTGGAGCTTGAGTCTCAATATAGAATGCTTGTTGTAGCAAAGAAAATCTAGGAAGAAGGTAAATTTTCTTGCCAAGTCATTCTATAGAAGCTTCAAGGGTCAACATCTTTGAGTTGACCATTTCTACTCTTATGCATTTTTCAAAATTTCAAGTTTGCAGATTCTTTTGTAATTATATGGATGGATTAGGAGTTTTTGGTTAACTTCCTAATGGGGAATTAGTACATTCATTCAATTATTTTAGTTTGTATTTATGTCTGAGGTGAAGCATACAAAGTGTTGGTACTAGTACACCCTTTTCCATTGATGTCAAAGAGGGGGAGATACCTAAAGAGAAGTTAAATAGGAGAGAAGCTAGTGTTGTTTTGGCACATGTTACCATCAACAACAAAGGGGGATATTGTTGAAAGAATGAAGAAGGTTGTCATTAATGGGTTTTCATTGATGTTGAAATATTGTATGATGGATGTCAACATTGTTTTGATGATGAAGAATATGATTTTTGTGGAGATAGACTTAGTGTAGATCATTGTGGTGATTCTTGACATGCGTAAGGATGATTGTAGAAGAGAAATTTGAAAGAGGGTTTGATCTACACATAGAAATAGTTAAGTATTTTTGCTAAGTGTCTACAATAGTAGATTTAGTGCACAAAGCCCTTTGGTAATTTGGTTCACATTCATTTTCCCTTAGATATTTAACTCTACGATTATAATATGTTGTTTGTGGTTGTCAATAGTATTTTCATTCAGAACTTCACTTAGTTTGGATAAGTGGTTTGTAAGTTGCAAGTATCAAAAGTTTGACATATAAGGCTTAAATAATTTTTTTTGTAATGGCTATGACTTATCCAATCCACATTCCTCCATGAATTTGGGTTAGGCCTTTCAGTTTTTGGAAAATTTTTATAGGTGTCAAAGCATTTTGATTTCTAGATGGCATGACATTTTGTGGTCCACATGTCTTGTGATGATGAACAATTAGAGTATTTTGTTTATATGTCCTGGCTGACCTAATGTATGTAAATGGTTGCAAAGATTAAACATGTTCTACAGACGTAAGAGGGAGATATTATAGGTCAATTCCAACCTATAATATGCTTTGCACACATTGTTTGGGTGTGAAGGAATTTTGATTTTAGTTAGCTACCAACAAGGCACATTTTGTATGTTTTAGGGCTACATCTAATTAGACCAAACTAATTGATGTTTGTGATGAGTTTGATATATATACAAGGTTGTTTTGAGATTATATATATCAACCTTTGAAAGTTTACATGATCCGAATACAATCAATGATGCAAAAAATTTGTAGAATTGAGTGAATAAGTTGTGAAAGTAGAGAAGATTTGTGTGAATGTAAAGCAGAGTAGAGATTTGTAAGCTAAGCTAGATGAAGTTTATTAAGTTAGTATTTTGATCTTCAAAGGAACTAAATCTTGCATATGGTGGATGCATTTTGTATCAGTTCAAATCTTGGCTGTGTAGCCACAAAACTCTCTTCTTTCTATCTTTCTTTTCTTAGTGAGCAGTGAGTTCACTTGGACAGTGAGCACTTCTGTAAATATGTTATGACCGGTTATAATATACTATGAGCTAATCCTCATTGTGGTTTTTCTCATTATTGGTTTTCCACATAAAAATTCAGTGTTCATGTGTTATGTGATGTTGTTGCTTACTTCCATGTTTTACTTTCTTCTTCTATACTCATGAGGATAGTTCCCTATTTACCACAATAACATCATGATAGTTTTTTGATTCTTCCTCTTCCCTAGCCACCTCTATTATTCCTTTAATAGCTTCCTCTACCCCTTCCTTGGGATTATTTATTATTGGGTAAAAGTACAAAGCTATGTCACACTTTATAAAGGAAACAATCAAAACTAATCCAACTTTTAAACTTGAATCACTAAAAAGTGGCACATATGTTTTGAATTTTGAAATGATGTAAACTAGTAAAATATATATTTTTAATATATTTTTTGTTTATATTTTTTTTTAAAAAGAAAAAAATTATGCTAAGCTATTTTTTAATAAATTAACACTATAATTTAATTGCTAATAAAATGCTGAAAAATGAAGTTACATGAGATATCAAACATTTTATTGTAATTTTTTTTTTCTTTCAATTTTTTTGTGTATTTATAACTTGAAACTTTAGTGCATGGATATATTTTTTTCCAATTTGATAAATAGATTTTTTTAAATAAATAAAAGTGGAAAAGCCACCAAAAATTTATTACTAGAAAAGAAAAGAGTTTACATATTGTAGCAAAACAGCAAAAGAGAAGAATATGCTTTGTGTCCCACCAAGAGTGTTTACATAGCTTAGAAATATAGTTAACATCAAAACAACAGATCATACTGCTTATCCCTCTAAGAAATACAGATCTCTAAAGATGATTTCATGAGCACCTTTAATGACCAGAGGGTTACATAATTGCAGCAAAAAGATCCACTAGAGGATTTTTACAAAGAGTTACAAGTGGACAATAGAACTGATGGAAGCCAAGAAGAAGCGAATTGAAGCCAAGAATAAATTGAAGCCATTTACCGCAAGAAAAGGCATGTGAATATGCGAGCCAAAATGGTCACAGAGATAAGAAACTGGAAGGAGCCATGAAATGAATATCCTGTGGAGCCAAAAATTCCAAGACCACCGAAGCTCTTACAAAACCTAGATAGACCAAGAAGAAAACAGATACCCTAGTGAAGGGCATGTGCAGGATCATGGTATGCGAAACAGGCCCTTAAGTGGCAAAAAATTCAGAAAAATCAGTGTTAGGCAACTTGACGTAAATATTTGAATAAGTTATCTATATTATTTCAAAAATATGTAAGAATAGAATTTGTAGAAAATTGAATGTAGTTTCTAAAATACTAGGTTTATTTAAAAATAAATAAAATCTATTTGGTGAAAATTTGAAATTTCAATGCAGTAGTACTTAAATTTCAGGGAAAAAATAAGAAGTAGGTGTCTGTCTAACCACCCTAACCATAATAAAATGATAATATTTTTTTGTAAGATTTTATATATAAGTAGAGGACTCATGTCGGATGTGATGCATATTTTTTTGTAATTTTTTTCCAAGTAAATAATTAATTATGATACAACTTTTAGAAAATATAAAAACTTCGTCTCGACCACCTTAACTTGGTCAAAAATTCATGAAATTTAATTTTTCTTTTTTAATCCTATATTATGTAAAGCATAGAATGTGCATGTTTTGGATTCAAAAAATATGATACCCGTTTGAAAGTTATAGATGTTTTTCAATCAGCCTATCGATTAGGACTTTAGTGTAATTCTAATAGAAAATGAATAATAATTATTTATTAAATTCAAATTAAATCATAATTTATATTTTTGGAAAGCTGAGAATCTCCTCTAAAAACCCTTTTTGTTTCATTAATTTTGGGTGAAAAAAAAGTCGTCAGCCACATACCCTACAAATATTGCCACTTTTTGGCATACCATGATCCTGCACATACCCTGAAGAGTTAAGAGACCAAAAAAAGTGTAGCCAAGGTCCACAAATGAGAAGGGGCCAAAAATAGTGATACCGAAGAGAGGGACCAAATGACAAAATGTCCAAGAAGAAATAAGAAGATCATGTTGCACTTTCCTCAGAAGAGGCAATATCCATTGGTGGTGGGAAAAAAAGGCTGAGAATGAGGTTCAATTAGTGCATTCCTAATAAGAAACCTGACTGCATTAAAAATACTTTGTATTGGGTCACATACTGAGTTGCCAAAGTGGGACCTAAGTCTAAGCAGGCAATAATTGAACTCATGCAAGTAGTCCTCAACCAAGCCATGAGCCATGGAATGCAAAAGAGTAGAGAGATACCTATCAAAAAGAAGATGTTTCCTTCAAAGGATGCCTCCCACTGAATTTGATCCCTGCAAAATATCATGACTTCAAAGTTGGCTGCAAAGAGGAAAGCAAACAAATGTGAGGTAGTAAATAAGTGCCATCCAAAAATTTAGCCATGTCAACACACCATAATACATCCATGATATTAGATACAAAGTGTGAGGTAAGTTCATGGGGGTAGTACCAATGCATTTAGCTCCATCCAATCATAATTGAGCACCACTTCAATTTCATCAAAGACTTGTTTGCATTCAATAGCAAAAGTCTGCTCAAGCTTAACCCTTGTGATGTTGGAATTAATTTCTACCACCTGCAATAACTTACCTCATTAAATGCGAAGTCTAGAGAATTCGATGCAAGAAAAGTCTAGAAAGATAACTATCGGTGATAGAAGAGTGTAGGAAGAAATATGAAGAACAACTTCTAGAGATTTCTACATACTCCTAAGACCTCTATAAAAGGAGGTGGTTGTAAATGTTTCAAGTAAGCAATATAGAAGCATGCACTAGCACGTAAAAGATTTAAGTGTTTGTGTTTATCTTTATAATTTTTTGTTTTAATTTTTGTGTGTGTCCATGCCCATCCACCCCATCTGAGTGGTATCAGAGCATTGAGTGAAACTTGGGTGTGGGTTCTGTGTCTAACTTGTCTTATATGAGCTGCATAGTAGACCCTAAAGACCCTGGAGAGCAAGAGAAACTATGGGAGTGTTTAGTGGCTGTCAAGAGACGGAGTCATCAACAAAATAAGCTATCAAACAAAGAAGATCGTTGGAACCGCCAGTTAGAAACTTCAAGCTATAGATCTGAAGTTTGCAAGAGAAGAAGTCGCTAGTTTTGTTGAAGCCGCTTGAAAGAATTATGAAGATCATTGTTGTTCTATTAGAAATCAAAGTCTAATTGGCAGATCACTGTTTTCAATAAGAGGTAATTGTGTTGTGTGATAAATAATTTAATGTGTGGATAAAAGGTTTGTAAAGTTGATGAGTTGTTGAAGTCAGCATTGTTGAAAGAAAGAATTGACAAAGTTTTTAGTTTACAGTCAAGTACAGAATATTTATGAAGTAAGCAGCCTCAAATCTATTTGTAAATTTTTGTGAATTCATCATTGTTTGTTGAAAAGTAAAAAAAAATGCACAGATAAAATGAGAGGCATATTTAAGATTAGAGAAGTCGTCTGTTAAAAGGTCGTGACCATTAAGGAGGAAGTCGCTGGTATGGATTCTGTTGTAGATTACTTTTTTCTGAGATTTCAAAGAGAAGGGTATCAGAAGAGATTGGCATGAGGCCGCAGTCCTTAGAAGTTGGCAGGAAAGAAGCTATCCAGAATTTGTAGAAATTGTAGTGACAAAGTTAATTGACAAAGAAGTTAAAGAAGATATTGGAAGGCATGTGAAGTTTCTAGAAGAAAGAAGCGAGTTTAATTATTTGTTTCAATGGGAAAAATTGGAAAAAGGGTTAAAAAAGAGAATGAAAATTTAGTGGTTGAAAACAATTTTTTGGAAGAAGAATTAACAAAGCTTAAAGAACAATTGGATATTGTTAAAAGGAATAATAGATTTTATTTTGAAATTAATAAAGAGATGCAGAGAGAAAAGTGTAAACTTTTAGATGAAAATTATAATCTTGAAAAGGAATTGGAAGAAGTTAAACATAAAAGTGAAAATTTAGAAGAAAAGTTAAAATTATTTGATGAGGTTAAAAAGAGGAATGAAGAGTTAGAGGAAAAGTTAAGATTGTTTGAGGAGATCAAGAAAAAGAATGAAGAACTGGAACAAAGAGTGGAATTGGTTGATGACTTAGAAGAGAAATTAAAGAAATTAGAAGAAGCAAATAACTTGCAGCTGAAGGAAATCATAAAATTAAAAGAAGAGAATGATAAATTAGTAGCATGCAATAAATGTGTGAAGTCAAAGCCTTTAGTGTGTTATATTTCATGTGATACAAATGATTTATGTTTTTGATCAGCCAATTGATAAGTGTGTTTTTGCTGAAGTTGTTTGTGATGAAGATAAACATAAGTCTGAAAATTGTGATGGCAATGTATTTGATTCCACAAATATTGTTAATTGTTTTGATGATAATGTTGGTTTCAAAATCATGAAAATAATGGGTTATAAAGGCCAAGGATTGGGAAAATATAGTCAGGGAATAAGAGAGCCCATTCAACCAGTTATAAGGCCCAAAAATCTAGGCCTTGGATATGGTAATCAAAATATAATTGATGTTGCTAGTATTACCAGTTCATGCAAATCAAGTAAAAGAATGGAATGTTCATATTGTCATAGAGAAGGGCATAAGAAAGAGAATTGTTGGGATCTTCATCCTTGTTCTATTTGTGGTATGAGAAATCATTGTGAAAAGACATGTTGGAATAAGCATTCCATGACAAGTTGTATGCGTATGGATTGTGGATGGGCTTATGGATCGAGTTGGCAAATTATTACAAGTATGATCAAGAATTTGTTCAAGTATAAAAATTCAAATGTAAACGTTGATAGAAATCATAACAAATTCAAAGGCACAACAAATACTTTTGGCAAGGCATCTATAAATGGAAAGTTTTCAAGAAATTGTATATTGAAGGTTTGAGAGATTGTCGCAACAGTTGGACAAAGACAAAGGCATTGAAGATCATCAAGAAGGCAAAGAAAAGGATTTGAAGAAGTTTGAAGATTTGCTTGCAACCACAAGAAAAAGAAGAGAAAGAATGACCGCAGTTAGTGGAAAATGAACAACAAAGGAATTGGAGAGTGCCACAACAATTATAGAAAAGAATTTGAGGAAGTCCACAGACTTCGTTAGAAACAAAGGAAAATAATTTGCAAAGAATAATGCTTTATTGACACAATTAGTAATTGTAAATGGGTACCTAACAAGGCTTTAGGCTGGGACCCATCTATACTAGATCATGGCATGATTATTCAGAGCAACTGGGTTGTGGGAGAAATTAAGGGGGAGAAATGTTGGAATTAATTTCTACCACCTGCAATAACTTACCTCATTAAATGTGGAGTCCAGAGAATTCGATGCAAGAAAAGTCTAGAAAGATAACTGTCGGTGATAGAAGAGTCTAGGAAGAAACATGAAGAACAACTTCTAGAGATTTCTACATACTCCTGAGACCTCTATAAAAGGAGGTGGTTGTAAACGTTTCAAGTAAGCAATATAGAAGCGTGCAACAACACGTAAAAGATTTAAGTGTTTGTGTTTTTCTTTATAAGTTTGTGTTTTAATTTCTGTGTGTGTCCATGCCCATCCACCCCATCATGTGAGAGGTGAATTATCACAAATTTCATGGATTCTGGGTGGTATGAAAATCCTATAAAAACTATCCATTATCAACCCAAAGTAAAGAAACTAGGTCCAAAGAAAAGTGTGAATAATAAGCCACCAAAATGTCGTGTTTAAAAGAAGAGATTTGGCCACTGTATCACTACTGTTGAGGCCACACACATGTAAGCATTTAAAAAACTAATATTCAATTGTACCACCTAGAGGAAAAGAGGCATGAGGCAATTAAGGATAAGGAAAAGCTAGTACCATGACCCAAGTAAAAAATGCTAAGTGACAGGTCTTACCTCAGCCTATATCCAATGAGATCATTATAAAATTTCCAATAAAGGAGAGAGCCCATAATGAGGACTTCTCTAATGTCCGTTGATGAGAATCACTTCTTACAGGTGAACAAAAGAGAAATTAAATGATAATCATTAGACTCATGTGATAAAGCACAAAGATAAGCAGAATGCCAAATTTGGCCAAGTGATTTGATAATTGTCGAAGGAATTATCTGCACCAATTACCATATTTTCAATAAATGCTAAATAAATAGAGACACCAAAATTCCCTCAAGGATGTCCCCCAAAGAGAAGAAAATTCGCTTTGGAGGACATGAGTAAGGGAGAAAGGGACAAGTGTCAAACCAAATACATGTGTGATAGAGGGCCACAACAATATCGAGAAGCAAGGATAGAGAAACCAGAGTGAAAGCACATCGGGAAGTGAATGCAAGTCGCCTACAACACCATGTCATCAGTGCCTAGAATGGGGTTGGAAACAAGTAAAATTTAGATCCCATAAGTTTCAAAAAAAATATTTTTGAGAATTGTAGCCACCACCAGGTATGTCAACAAGAACCTAGCACAAAGCATGAGACAGTTGACAATAAATGTTGCAACCAAAAGAATGTTGTAATGGTTGAGTCCAATATGAGCGAGAAGGGGAAATTTCTACCAAAAAGGATTGGCACAAGAAAGATGCCATTAATGCAAAATAAAAGTTTACCCAAGGGTGATGCAAAAAGAGAAAAGTAACAACTAATTCCAAAGAAGACCTAAAAAAGAAAAAGAAGTGGCCAACCAAACGAAATAAGCTTTATGGGTTGAAACTCTAGACTTGAGAAACAAGAGGCCACATTCCTGGGCTGAGAATTCTTTGTTAAAAATAACTTCATAAATTTCTTTCTTAGCCAGTGCATATGCAAAATAGTTGATTTCCCTGTAGCAATGTGAAATTTGGTAAGATGGAAACTCCTCCAGTTGATTCAAAATGTAGGATAGTATGTAGTCTGGATGTCAAGAACTAGAACCTTTGTTTTTTAAAACAGAGATAGCAACCACTAAATCCCCTTCAATGAAAAGTTGAGAGATTGAGAATTTCTTGGAAAAATTCAAACCTAGACACAATTCTTTAAGCTCAGCCACATTATTTGTACCATCAAGGACCATTTCATAAACAACACCAATAAAATCACCATGCCAATCTCTTAGAATTGCAGCTATGCTAGAATTACCAAGGTTACCTCTTGAAGCCTTGTCAAAGTTCAATTTAGCAAAATTTCTAGGAGGGGTCAATTTTAGAGAGTGTCTATTTGTTGTAGAGACCTTATTTGAATTTCAACTTGCACTAGGGAGCTTGAGGAGCTGCTAGTTCTTCAGTATGAGAGCATCCCAAGACGAGAAATTTTTGGATAAATTTACATTCTTGTACAAAGTGTATGTGGTCACCTTAGATATGGAAATCTCAATTTTTTTTGCAGAACTTGGGAGATGGTGGATGTATTTTTTCTAAAAATGCTATTGTTTCTTTCTAGCCAAATATTCCAAATTATTGTGGAGGGTCAAATCTTCCATAAGCAGGAGAAGGAGGAATAGGAGAAGAGGTGAGGCCATGAAAGAAAGTGGTTGAGAATTGAAAAAATGTGTGTATCAAAAAATAGTTGTTTCTATTTGACGTCAACTTTCATATTAAATATTTATCTAAAATAGAAAAAAAATATACCATCTTGATATAGATTCTTTTATCTAGTGCATCATATTTATTTAAAAATTTTTTAATAAGTTTTAGTACTTTTTCTTGGCATGGTAATCAACTTGATGTTTTGTGCTAATAACCTACTTTTAGTAAAAAATAAAAAAATCAAATATAAATAATAATTAAACTATTGAAATAAACATATTTTTGAAAACTACACTTATGGATCTACAAAAGAGTTTTTTTTGTATTTTAAAAAAATGTATTTTTACATGAGTAGGAGTTATTGGAACTTCAAGTTTTTTTTAAAAAAATATTTTTTTGGTAAATTGGTCACAAAGTGGTGCTCCATATATTTTTAGCTAGAAATTTTAGTTGAAAAAGTTATGAAAGTATCTAACTTAGCTACAATGAGTCTTACTATATTATATGTTTGAGCAAAACTAATTTTTAGTTACAAATACTTAAATTTAGTTGTTCTGATAAGTTCGTTGAAAGTGTGACACAACTTTTTACTTTTACCCTACTATAATGTATGGATGGGCCCACATCCTACATTTGTGGTATTGATTCATTTATAATATTAACTTATATCTAATTTCTTCACCATTATGGTTCCTAATAACCATGCATTCGACATCCATTCAATACTTTGATTTTTGATCCTTGTATTTTGGTTAGGCATACATATATATGAAGAACACTTCTCCATCATTCCATAAACATTTTATTCATATATATCTTCTTCATCAAATAATACAGGGAATTTATCTATCTAATATTTATCCCATTATATTTGTATTCCATAGTATAAACTTACTATATTTTTTAAGGCTTTCTTAGTATCCACCCTGATAGTGACACCTCTTTTTATGCTTTCTACCATTGGACACTCATTCCTTAATTTTACCTCTCTACTATAACTGTTACACAAAATATTGATCCTCTTATCTAAGAGAGAAGTCTCACTATTCTCACCTTTTACCAAAATTTCCTAATTTACCTTAATTTTTTCTAATTCTAACTTTAATTTTAAAATTTTCATCCTTTTTGAATAATTCATTATTCTCCTACCCCTAATTGACATTTCCCTCTACTATCCACTTCTAACACATATTTGTATGTAGAGAACACTTTTTTATATATTTTAGCCTTGATGTAGGGTATAATCCTAGTATTTAAAATTGTCATTTCTTTGTTTAAATTTTGTATTTCATGGTTCTTCCAAGTTTTTTACCACACTTTTGAAATGTTGATCATAGTCTTTCACTAATTCATTTTTTCTTACATCATCTCCCTTATTTTGCTTACACTTTTTATTGGAGCATTAGGAGAGTAAAAAATTATTAAAAATATTTCACTCAATTACTCTCATTTTTATCCTACTTAGTGCATTCTTTTGTGTACCACATTAGGGCTTCATCTCTAAGGGTTTCCAAAAAATTCATATAACTTAGTCTATGTGTCATTAATGGTAGTTCTATTCCAATGAGATTCTAAGATAAAAAAAAATACTCATTGGAATATTTAATTCCTTTCTCAAATAGAATAAACATGGTCTATTTATAGCCATATTTATAGGTGAAGACAAGAAAATAAGTAAAGCATAAAAAATGATTTAAATACAAAGAAAAGAAATCTTATACCTCATTTATTGTGCTCCTCTAATTGAGCTAGAAGATGAGTTACACCTAGTTCTTCACTTGATTTTTTTAGTACATATGCCTTTTATTTCTATGGAGTAATATTGGTTGCTAAAAAAACTAGGATAATAATAGCATAAGGATGTGATGGATTCTCAAAAGAGTGGCATGAGTTTTGCATAAGGATGTTATGTGGAGGAGATTTTTTCCTATTTATATTTTTTTGATGGAGGAAATGGAGGGCTAGGATGTAAAGTTAATGAAGGTCTAATATTTGATGAGGGTGAGTGCATGCATTGATGGTGTATCTTTGTGACACCTATCACAAGGGGGAAGAAGTTATTTGGCAAGTGTCCATGCGGTGTAAGATTGGGTGTGCCCACACATTTGCATGAGAAATATGACATGTGTAAGAGGTAGGGTGGTTACACACATGTGAGAAGATCATTCTTACACATGTTTGAGCATGGTAGTGGGATTAGGTCATATAAGGCAAGTATGAAGTAGAAGCATGTGAGGATTTTAATCTTACATGCTTAAACTCTCGTGCAAATGTGTGAGAAATAGAGTGGGTTGAGGTGGAATGTTCACATATGTGGAGCATGAGGACACTTACCACATGATGGTAAGTTTTAAAATTTAAAAGATTTAAAAATAGAATAAATTTATTAGTGGGAACCAATGAAGTTTAATTCATTAATTAATCAAGTAGGAAGAATTAAAAAGGGTTGTCTATTTAATCAATTAACCTTAGGGAAGAAGTGAGAGAGAAATTAATTAAATAATGAGTCATTTCATTAATAATAATAATGCAAATTAATTAAGTGATAAATTATTAAATTAATTACAAGAATGTTTTTGATAAAGGAAAAAACGGGTTTTACAGGGACTCAAAACCACAAATTTTACAAAACAGAAGAATAAGCGTTAAAGAAACCAAACAAATAGGATGCAAAAAGAAAAGAGCCCAGGAATGACAATAGCCACCAACCCAAGGCCAGCAAGGGCCATCAAAAGAACCCGACCAAAAAGCCAGCAAAAAACCCACAACTAACCTAAGGATTTAAGAGATTCAATAGCCTTAGCTTCGAGATTGTGTATATCGTATGTGCCCTTCTTTAGGGTCTCAACTATCTAGGGCATAGGAGGAGTCTTCCTCTTCAGAATAGCTCTTGTCTGCTTAGAGATACTTGCTTCCTCATACCTGTTTTTACCCTTATTAGTTTCTAGATTCACAATCAAAGATCCCTAATGTGAATTTTCCAATTTCTCAGCCATTGCATTAATTTCAAGAATGTTAAAAAGTGTTTAATTGGAGATTAATTAATTTATTAATACATAAAATGAGAAGTCAAAGGTTAATAATTAATTTTGGGTTGTCTACATTTTTATCCCTCTTTGATAGGGCATTGCAACTAAAAGAAGTGGGGTCATGTTAAAGAAGAAAAAAATACGAGGTTATCAATTTATTGAAATGGTCAAGAAAGGTAATAGAATGATTCCGCCTCAAGAGGTCACCTAAAAAAAATCATTAAAGGGAAATATTGAAATAAATAAACAAATGGATGAATTGGTCAGAGGATGAAAAAGGATTATCAATAGAAGACAAACAAATAAAAATACATCAAAGATGGAGAAATGGTGGAATAAATGATGAATGAGGTGAAAAATAGGCCTATGGCCCCTAAATTAGGGATTGGAAGGATTATAAATAATCCTATGGGGTGTAAATGCTTTATTTTCACCCTAATCCTATAGGAGATCAGAGCTCAAAATGCATGAAGGAGCTAGGAGAAGATGGATAATATCCCACACCATAGCCACTAAGCAAAATGAGGGAGGAAACTTGAGTGACCATCAAAGGTTAGAGTACCAATATGTATCAAAAATTGAACCCCTAGACTAGTTTAAGGTGCAATAAATGTGGGTCAAAGCGGTCAAATAGAGTTTTTGATTCATTAATCAATGATTGTGTGGGTAGGATTAGTTCTTGTATGAGAGACTAGCACTTGTCTAAATTTATTAGTGCTTGCATGGAAGGATTAGTGCTTTCGCATGTAATAGTGCTTGTTCATAATAAGGATAACACATGCAAGCAAACATTTGATCACACCTTTTAACACTTGTGTTACAAAATCAATATTTATGTTGGTTAGTGCTTGCATAGTTTAGTCCTTGCATGGATTAATAGGGCTTTCAACATAGTTTGTGTGGATGGGATTAGTACCTACACATGTGATATTAGATCTTGCATGAGTTGAATAGTAATTATAGTGTCGAAGGATTAGTGCTTGCACATGTAGTAGAACTTGTTAAAAAAAAGGTCACATATGTGAGAAAATATTTGCATGCACCTTTTAACACTTGTGTTGGAAAAGTGGAATTTGTGCATCAGTGCCTAGATTGGAAAGTAATGATTGACAGATTAAAGCTTACACATTTTGGGTAGGTTAGGCTAGAGATTATCATAGAAAATATTTGATGAATTGGTTTCAATGGGTGCAAGAATGATTGCCTCTACAGTCATGAGAGAGATGACCATTGGTTATGAGGATGAGGCTCTTGCTAATTAAGATGTATCACAATTTTTTGGATGTGAGATTATATGAGGCAATGCATATGTTAGAGATCTAGTAACATAAGGCTATGTTATTATCCTTATTAGAGAGATGGTAGAGTGACACTAGTCCTTCCCTACTATTGAAAAGCGAGCTCACAATCACAGTAAATGATGTATGGTGGATACTATGGAATCCCATCTATAGATAGTGTTGCAAGAATGAAAGTGTTGTGAAGGTGTTGTCATTGATGTCAAGTGGTTAACTTGTCATCAACTGGTTGTTAGTATCATTGATATCACGGATGCAAGTTATTGGTCGTATATGTCAAGGATATTGAGAAAATTGTAATGAAGAAAGGTTTCAGGTATTTAGTGTTTGCTTTGGGTTTTGATCCAATATTTTTTCTCATGTTCATGTGGTTCAAATATCTTAATCATGGTTGTTGGAAGTTTCTATACTTATAGTGTGAATTATGTTCACTAGTTGTGAATTTTTTTTTTAGTGTATCTGGTTGAGGTCTAGGAGAAATGTAGTTGCTTTGGATTTCTTCTCATTTGAGTTTTATGACTTGTAGTTTTGGAGATAAATTCATATGTTCATATTGAAGACAATTTTGTTACTTGGAAAGTTTGGATCATGCTAAGGATGTGTGTGCTTAATTGTTCTATGTTCTTTACACTAGTTTGGTTGACCTTGTTTTAAACACTACTTGAAAAATTCATGAAGTGTATTGGGACTTATTTAGGTACTCAATAAGCCTATGTTTGGGTCGCCCTCATTATAATTCCACCTTAGAATGTTTTCACACCGACCTAATTTGAATTTGTAAATAAAAATGGTGTGTGTGGCCAACTTTGGATATGTTTCAAAGTTGAAGATGGTATAAATATAGGATGAGATATTTGTGAAAGATATATAGAGAAATAGAGAAAGATAGATGTGAGATAGATGCAAAATAGAGTGTGTGGTTGGGCAGATCAATGTGAAATCTTAATGGTGAGTTTCCAGATGTAATGAGTTGAAGGTTTACTCTATCATTCAAGCATTTCTACAAGTGTGTGAATGAATTATGGTGGAAAAATTTCTTGCATTGAGATTTTCTTCTCTCTGTAACAAATATCTTCTATCTTCTTTGTATCTATGTGGCAATGATCCCTCTGGGTGGTTAACCCTTGTTGAATAGTGAGTACTATTTTGGCAGTGAGCCTTCTTTGGAAGTGATCCTTTGTATTTAGTTTTGATATTCTCTATATTGTGAGATAATCCTCATTGTGGTTTTTCCCTTATTGGGTTTTCCATGTAAATCTCATGTTGTTGTGTGTGTATGGTTTTTTCTTCTTTTAGTTTCTACATTTGCACTTAATGATTAATCATATTAGTAGAGTAAAGGATTTGTGAATGGTAATTGAATTAATCTTTGGTGAATGTTGTAAAGAAAAATTTTCCTACAACTTATTCACCCCCCTCTTACTTGTCTTGTTCAACAAATAGATAGTGGAGTATTGGATGGAAAAATTAGAGATGTATCTTGAGAGAATGTTTATAATGAAAAAACTATCCCTAGCATGTGTAAAGAATTTTATGGTAGTTTTGCGAGTCTTGGGAGATTTTCCCCTATTATTGGTGGGTCTTGTTAAAGTGGCATATTAATGCTTGGAAAGAGGTTGCAAGGATTTTCAATTAGGAGTTATGGAGTAGATGATATTAGAGGTTGAGGTGTTTTCATGGGGTATATGTATGCTAACATAATTATAATGGGATGTGTATATAATAGTTTATAGAGATGGTAGGAGCTTGGGCTATGGGGTAACACTAGTGTATATGGGCATGGGAACATATTGTTGTGCAATGGATAGTAGCAATGAGATATAGAATGTGAAATTAGGAATTTATCTACATGTATGAGAGATTTATGAGTCAAACATAAATGGGAGATATAGCCTACTAGAGGTAGGTGATTGATTAGATTAACTAGGTAAGTGGATACCATAGATGACATATGAGTCTTGGAAAAGTGATTATGAGTATTGATTAGCCTAGTTTTGGTCCAATTTTGGGTAGAATATATAGTTTATTTGTTGGTAGATGTCATGGAATTTAATGTTAAATGTTGATATTTTCATAATGTTTCCCTCAAACCATTGACATTGGAATTAATCTTATCTCTGCAAGCTTTAATGACATTTGGAATATTATGTGGATTATCTATATTTATTTTGCATGTGGTTAATGAATGTTCCTTAAGGTGATTACAAATATGTAGTTATTATGTGTACTGACATTACCATGAAGATTTAATATGCTAAGTTGAGGAAGACACCACTAGTTGGGCATACCCCATAAAGTCCAACAAAGAAATCGATCCAACTCAAAGGAGGCTAACGGTAGAAGATTCCTCATGCATCTGAACATAAATGCCTTGTAGTGGAATTTAATGATCGAGCATGCATGGGTGTTACTGTTGTGCTAAATTTACATTTGAACCTATATGTTTGACTAGATTCCATACACGCATAACTAACATCGCTCCATTTTCTCTGTTTTCCCTAAATGGTATCCTCCTAGTCATGGAGTTGACTACCTTGTGTAGCTGTTAGTATAAATAATGATATGATGCTCCTTCTTCAGGAGGTTGCACGATTTGATATTGTACTTGCACTCTCTAGCTTTCAATAATATAGATACATTACTCTTTTGTACTCATGATTCACAATGAATAAAATAAAGTTTTTAGTTCGATCATCTAAGTTCTCATTAGTTTTAGAGGATACTTATCCAAGTGGTCCCCATTGGTGAGTAATCTATCTTCTTAGTTTAGCATTAGTTTAGTATAACTTGTTATTTACTACTTAGTTAGAAGTTTTGCACCGACTGTTCCTGTAGCCACTAGAATTCCATTTTGTGACTGTTCCTACAACCAAAGTAGATAAAGTAGTTTCCTATTTGTTGCTCAGATTTTTATTCCTATTATGCATTTTACCTTAGCATAGTCATTTATTGATATTCAACATTTTCTCATTCCTTTTCAAGAAATTTACTTTTATTATTGTGTGTTGCTTAGTTGTAGAATGAAATGGCCACTTTGAGTTCCTAGTGCACATATTGTGCTGACCCAATTCAAGTTCATGTCTATGGGTTGAAAACTTAAATGCACCTTCATGATGATTGAAATAGCTATTCAAGTTAGATGTCTAATCTTTGAATCATGGTTGTAATGGCTTAGTTACTAAAATCATTGTAGGAGGCCAACATTTTTGGTGCCATTACCAAGGATGGTGTCAAACAAGGGAGTCTTTTGGAGTCATTGGTAGTTTTTCTTGTTGTAGTGTTCATGTAAGTTGTTCTTAGTATATCCTCATTTAGGAAGTAATGACCCCCCTTATTCATTACCAATTATTTGTGTGAGCTGACTGATAGTAAATGATATCACATGCATAGAGGAAAGAGAACGAATGCTTATGGGAGATTCCTTCCTAACAATCCTAATCCATTCTAGCTAGTTGAATATCATAATATTTGAGAAGAAGAAGAAGAAGATCCACACCCATTTTTTGATGCATATCCTGATCTGACTAGTTCTGAAGTCTCCTCTAAAGATCAAAATCAGCTTGAGAAACCCTTTGATTGGAACCACATCAAGCAAGCATGGTTGTTGCAAATAGGAACATACCTAACCAACAACTTTTCCTTTCCGCATTACCCATCAAAATTAAGTTGACAACATCAAGAACATTCCTGCCTCAACACTCCCAAAGTTTTATGGACTTTTCATAAAAGATTCTAATACCTTTTTATTTGAGTTTGGCATACTCTGTGAAAGTTATGATTTTACTACTGATTCCCATAGGCTTAAGCTATTTCCTACCACTTTGAAATAAGATACATTAAGATGGTTCATGAGCCTAGGAAGAGATACTATGGAAACTTGGGAAGAAATGAAGAAAAAATTCTTTAAGAAATGCAAGGAATATTGCAGGGGAAATGACATGAGAGGAGGTGACATTTTCAGGAATACAGAAAAAGGAAGATGAGAGCTTGGAAGATTACATTGCAAGGTTTCTTTTTTCCTGCAAAAATCTCCACACCATACACTTAATGAAGACTCACAAAATTTGTTTTTCCTAAGAGGAATCAATGATAGTTTCACTAATACCTTGGACCTCATAGGAGGAGGAGATATCTCCCAAGTTCCTTGGTAAGATATCAAGAAAATATGCTAGAACTACTCTGGGGTAGCTTCAAAGAAGGGGAGAGCTTACTAATATTCCATGGGTAAGTCAACTACCAGTGGAGTTTCAAGAATGGAGATTACTCATTTGTTGGCAGACTTCAAGCAAGATATTATAAATAATCTAGCTACTTAGCTAGATACACTTTAGGCCAAGAAGAAGCAAGAGGAGGTAGAGGAAATGTTGACAGAGTATTTCCCCCACTTTAGACAAAAGAAGGACTACAAAAGTAAGATGGTAGCTAATCCTAAAAGAAAACATGTTCCACCTGAGTTAAAGCCAATCTAGATTGATGAAGACCAAGTTTACTATGTTGCACAAAGGAAGCCTTGGGCTCCAAGACAAGGTATGCCACTTGATCCACTATCCTATGTTGGGCCATATTTTAATTCCTATTCATCTTGTAACCAATGGTAGCCCCCATATCCATCCAGTTATTGAGGATATCCACCACAACCTTGAAGAAACCCTCCAAATGTTTGGCCTAGTCATTAGAATTCTCCACCCTAGTGGTAACAACCTCAAGGAAATTGGCAGCAATTTCAATGGCATTGGCAAGCACCTCTAAGAAATTGGCAGCAAACAAATCAATGGAGAGGAGGACAACAATGGCCTACCTAGACAACCAGTTGCATGCAACCACCTTCTCAGCCCCAATATCCTTCTATAATTCCTTCACCTATTAATCCAAGGTCAAATGCACCTAAAACTACTCAACTACCAACTCAACCCACACCCAATCCAAATAACAAACCACAACAACAACCTGCATAGTCTACCGATTCAAATCAATTCCCTGCATATGTTGTGAGTGTAAGTTATATCCACTTGCATTCAAGTACTACTCTACCAACCCCTTCCAAGCCCATTATCATTGAGCTTCCTGTGGAATAGGAAGAGGAACCTCTGACTGATCCCATTTAGCCTAGTGTACCTAAAAGTCCTAAACCAACCCAAGTCAAGTAGATTAAACAAGAACAACCATTTCCTCAGAGATTGGAAGTTTCCAAGAAGAAAGGAGAAGAGGAGGATACAACTTTTGATATCTTGGATCAGTTGAAGCATATATGTGTCTAGATACCTCTATTTCAGGCCATAAAGGATGTTCCAATCTATAGAAAGGAAATCAAGGAAACATGTCTCAAGAAGTCAGGTATGAAAAGGAAGGACCCAAATACAATTCATGTGGTGGGATAGCTAGCTGACATCATGCTAGGAAAAATGACTATTCCCAAGTATAATGACCCAAGTAGTCCTATGGTAGCAGTTGTTATAAATGGGGTCCAAGTAAAGAATGTTGTGATTGATTTAGGGGCAGCAATAAATGTAATGATCAAAGACATCCCACAACAACTAAATATCACAAGCATGAGATCTACTCCTACTATCTTGTAGCTTGCTAATAGATCTACTATTAAGCCTGATGGTGTAGTGGAGGATCTTGTGGTGGTTCTAGACTTCTGGGAGTACCCAACAAACTTTATGATTCTTTTTTCTAAAGCTACACTAGGAAGGTATCCCATCATTCTTGGAAGGCCATGGTTGGCAACTATAAATGCATACATTGGATTTCGATTAGGAGACATGACCATTTCAGATGGTAGGAGCACTATTTTTTTTTGTTCTTTATCTACCTACTTAGCCATCTCATGATGAGGATAAATCTTGTATGGCCACAAGTTGGTGAAGAGGTCGAGGAAGTTAATTATGTGGCGCAACTTATGATGCTAGGTAGAAGCTCTTTTATGTAGCTTCAAGATGAGGATGAATTATTGGTTGACATAATTCAAAATGATTGTGAAGTGGAGGAAGCATCATCTTCTCATTCTACTACTCCATTCAAGACACTTCTACCTACACTTCCTACAACCACTATTCCTAAAAGCATTCTTCTTGCAACCACTGTTCCTGCAGCCACTGTTCCTGCAGAAAGGCTTCCTACAACAAGAGATCTGTCCCATACATTGTTGCCATATGAACTAAAGGTACCATGTGTTAATGAAGTAGCCATGATAGAGTTAATTACACAAGTACAAGTGTCAGAAGGAAAATATCTGAATGTTAATAGTAAATTGAATGAAGAACATCAATTGTCATTGGAAAACCTGTTAAGGACCCATCATCATGCATTTGCATGGGATTATCATGATATGAAGGGATTGAATCCTAAAAAATTTACACATAGAATTTACATCAGAGATGATTGCACTCGAGTAAGACATCCACAAAAAAAAATTAACCCTAAATTGAGAGAAATTGTGAAAGGAGAACTGCAAAAACTACTAGATGCAAGATTTATCTACCCCATTTCAAATAGTTAGTGGGTGTCTCCATTAGTTATTTTTCTCAAGAAAGGAGGGAAATGGTGAGTTTTCATTGATTATAGGGAACTTAATGCTGCCACTAAGAAGGACCACTTTCCTTTACCCTTCATTGATCAAGTTTTGGATACACTTGCAGGGAAATAATACTTTTCTTTTCTAGATGGATTCAATGGCTACAACCAGATCCAAATTACACCAGAGGACCAGGAGGAGACTAAATTTACCTATCCATGGGGGACCTATTCCTATTTGGTGCTCCCATTTGGCTTATGCAATGCACCTACAACTTTTCAGAGGGAATTCATTAGCATATTCTCAAACATTTCTCATGATTGCATGGAAATTTATATGGATGACTTTACCACATATGGTGTTGATTTTAATCAAGCATTGGAAAATCTCATAAGGGTCCTACAAAGATGTGAAGACCAAAACTTGTCCTTAAATAGTGAAAAGTGTCTCATGATGATGCAAGAAGGTGTATTTATTGGCCACTACTTCTCCCATTAGGGAATTCAAGTAGAACCTACAAAGATTAAGGTAATCACAAATCTACCCACACCTGAAAAAAATAAGCATGTTATGAGTTTTTTGGGTCATGTAGGATATTATAGGAATTTCATCAAGTATTTCAACAAGGTAGCATCACCATTGTACACTCTTCTCACTAAATATGATGAATTTCAATGGACTGAAGCATGTGACAAGGCATTTTCTGACTTGAAGGAAACTTTGAATCATGCTCATGTACTCAAAGGGCCTAATTGAGAGCTTCCTTTCCACATCCATACTAATTAATGCATCAAATTATGCCATAGGAGTAGTCTTAGGAAAAAAATAAGGAGCTATTGAAAAATCCATTTACTTTTTTACAAAAAAAATTACAAGGAGCTAAATTCTATGCACTGAACAAATTCAAACATTACATAACAGGCTACCAAATCTTTGTGCACACTAATCATGAAGCCATTAGATATCTCATGAATAAACCTTTGATCATAGGTAGATTGGAAAGATGGTTATTGTTGATGTAGGAGTTTGATATAACCATTGTGGATAAGCCAAGGAAGGCCAATGTTGTTGCAAATTTTCTTTCAAGGATAACTACATCAGAAGGAAACCAGTCCATAGATGACTCTTTCCTTGATGAGAATTTATTCTCCCTTAGTGTAAAAACACCATGGTATGCTAACATAGCCAATTAATTGGTCATAGGTAGAGTTCCTTCTCACTTCTCTCCAAAAGAGAAAACAAAACTCATTGAAAAATATTTTCCTTTCTCTTGGATTATTGGATGTTTGTTTTATACTGGACCTGACCATGTCATGAGGAGATGTGGGAGAGAAGATGAGACATATGACATTTTGTATGCATGTCACAATGAACAATGTGGAGGACACTTTGTATCCAAGAGTACAACAATGAAGGTTTTGAACACAGGATATTATTGGACAACACTCCACAAGGATGAAGAAAGGTATACTAGAAAATGTGATAGATATCAAAGAATGGGTAGACCAACCAGATTTGATGAGATTTCACTATGTCCTTAGGTAGTAGTCACTCCCTTTAACAAGTGAGGATTTGATTTTGTGGGACTCATTGATCCTCCATCAAATGGAAAGTCTTATATATTGTTATGCACTGATTATGTGACAAAGTGGATAAAAGTTAAGGCCATGAAGCATGGAAGAGATAACAAGTTTGCATAATTTCTTTATGAGGATATTTTCACAAGATATGAAGTCCCAAGAGAAATAGTGACTAATCAAGGGGCACAATTCACATCAACCCTTGTTGCAACACTAGTTAATGAGTATAGCATAAGGCAGAAGAAGTCTACTCCTTATCACCCACAGGCTAATGGCCAAGTTGAATTGACCAATAGAGAAATTGAAGCCATTCTAACTAAAATAATAGCTATTCATAGAAAGGATTGGGAAAATAAATTACCAGAAGTTGTTTGGGCCTATAGGACAACCTAGAAAATAATTACAAACTTCACCCCATTTGAGTTGTATGGAAAGACAACCATGATTCCAGTTGAATTTGAATATAAGATTCTATAGAATGTAGTAGATTTGGGAATGGATATTTCTAAGGAAAAAAGAGAAAGAATCACGCAGCCAAATGCTTTGGACGAGATAAGAAAAGTAACCCTGCAACATACAGAAGTAGTGTAGAATCAAAGAATCAAGGGACCTGCAAAATTTATCAAGGACAAGAAATTCCAACTAGGAGGTTGGGCCTTGCTCTATGACTCAAGACACCTGTAAAATGCAGAAAAATTGCAGACAAGGTGGCTAGGACCATATGAAGTTGTTGAGGTCTTTCCTAATGGAGTTGTTCAGCTTACTACCATTGACCCTATCAAGTTCAAATTACTTGTCAATGGTCATCGCCTCAGATTATATCACAAGCCAGCTTCCAAATAAGAGTTTCTACAACAATTCACCCAACATTCAACACTCGAGCTTCTTGTAGCTAAAGGAATGGACCTAGTGTCCCTCCTTTTGGCTAATTAAGGTACATATTTCTCATAATAAATACTTTCACTTATGTGGAAGCCCATTTCTTTGTCCATCCACCCATTCACCCATCCATCACCACCTTTCTCTCTCTTCCATCACTTCATTCCACCTCACCTCATTTCAATTCATTTTCATTAATTGCTCAATTTATTCCCTAAAAGGTGAGTGGTACTTTCTCCAAAATCTTTGTAGAAAATATTCCACACATTCAGGTATGTGCACATTAATTGCTATCTTTAATCATCTTTTAAGTGCCTTCATTTAATCACTATACATTAGTATAGACATTTACATAAAATGCCATCATTCCCTATCAAATCACCACTCCCATCTTGCATGTGTGGACACATGTCCAAATTTAGGTTGGGGGGAGGGGAAAGAAAAAGATGTAAATATATTTCCAATGTGTCAATTTATGCTAGGTTATGTAAGAAAATTTAAAATGAGCTGATTTGAAATTTGAGTGAGAGGATGGCTTGCATGTGTGAAGTGACATTAACTGTAGCTTCCATTTCTTCCCATCATAATTCCCCTTTATCACTCTTTTTCTTGTCATTATTGATCCTAACGCAGTCTTAAGTTGCAAGAAAAAAGGTGAAACAAAGAAAAGAAAATTCAGTTGATATTGGTACTGGAAATTTAGCAGGTACTATAGGAAAGTGAGCTTGATTTTCAATTAGGAATTGCAGTAAAGAAGTTGTAGAGAATTTGTTTGATTGTAGACAATGGGAGGTGGGTTAATTCAAAATGAACCCACATTGCATGATGTTTTATTGCAAAATGCACAATGCCTGACCGAATTTAGAAATTGTGGATGGTCAAATTAATTCTTGAAGTTCGATGGCTTTGATGAAAGCATTTCCCTTGAATTCTCCTAGAAAATTTCTAAAGCGAAAGCCACAGTAAAAGGGTTGGAAGTTGTGGAAACTAAGGAAAGAATTACAGAGATCATAGGGTTACTGAATGATGGAAAAAGTTACCCTACCTCTAGAGACGTTGGAGATCAGCCAAGGCTGAATTCGCAGAGTCGAACAACCCTCCATTGAGCATTGATAAATAGGGTGCAAAGAGAATTTCTCTATCTGATCCATGGAAGCAGATAGTCATTTATGTTTCAAATACATCACCTGTGAGGGTCACTAGTCAAATTTTCATTCTGCGCACTTCAATCTTTTGAATCACTTGAGGCACAGAAAGAGGATGAATGTTCCTAACATGATATACAATCTTCTCTTAATCACAGAAGCCAAGACCCAAAAAGGTAGGGATAATTTTGTTTCCCACTAGTGTCTAATTAAATTGCTAGTTGAAAAGTCTCTACATGATGTATCTAGAATGACTTGGGAAGAATTTATAAATGTTGATAAAATTAGACCTAAGCACTTGTAACCTAGGGCTTTACCTCAACCCCATAGTTATAGTAGGAGATTGAGAATGGTTGAATCTCCTCTTGGTGCTTCAGCCTCTAGTGTTGGATCTTGTGTGAATCCTCCTATAGTAGAAGAAACCATAGAAATTAATTCTTCTGGAATAGAGCACTCAAAAAAAGAAATTTCTTCCTTTGATTCTGATGATGAAATTCCAATGAAACCTTGATGAAAACTAGGGCACAATAGAGAGAAGAAAAAGTGAGAAAAGGGAAAGCTAAAACATCACCTATAGAGAGAAAGGCTAACATTGTTCATCCTACACCCAAAAGAAAATGTGAGACACCTCCTAGGAAATCAAGACTAGCTAGGCCTAAGATTGGTACACCTCCACAAGAAATCCCTGAGCATGGTGAGACATCACATGAGGATGATAAAGCTCCAATGGGGCAGGAGAATGTCGAAGAAGAAGAGATATTTAGGAAAGCAATGAATATACCACTGGTTGATCTTGGTAACATTACAAAAGAGTTTGACGAAAATCAAGATTTCCTATAGCATGAGCAGGAAGTCCTATAGCAATAGCCAAAAATAGAGTAGGGGTTCCTATAGCCACAACAAGAACAAGAACGAGGGTCCCTACAACAACAAGTGGAAGAAGAAACAATACCCCTATAGCCAGAGATAACTAGAGAACTTGAGTCCATGCAGATAGTGCCATATGAGGAGCCACCATCGAAAAAAGAGTGGTAGGAATTCATAATCCTTATGATTGTATAGTACATATAACAATTTTGAATTTATGGAAAGAAATACAAATGAGGGAGGAAGAATAGAAAAAGGAAAAACAGAAATTGAAGAAGGAAATTCAAAAAAAGGATGAAGAGATTGAAGATAAAGATGCATAAATTGCCACCCTAGAGTAGAAGGTGGATGATATGGCAACCTTGGCACTATAGATTTTGGAATGTAGGACCCCTCCAAGGGTCTATGCTCTTCTCCTAAAAGAGAAATATCTCTCTTTTAAGCTATCAAGGATTTCCTTAAGTTTGAATCCTTCTATTGACACCCTTGTTGAATTGTTCAATGCTTACAGGATTGCCTCCCTTGAAATGAAGAATTTTCTATGTGAATTTTATTTATATAATTATGTTGTAACTTAAGACCAAGATTGGAACTCACTATTGTATGTTGGGGATGTCTAATTGAGGGCATTTATGTTGGGTACAAAATGAGATTATTTGGGGACAACAACATGGGGCTTATAAGCAATTGGAGTCAAATATCCCTATGCCCATTAAGGCTGAATCAAGCAACCAAAGGGATATTTAAAGAGAATAGCACAAAATGCTTCTTAGACCTAGTTATGGCAATAGATTATGCCTTGGATTGAGGTAGTTTACAATGAGTATGAGGTAAAGAAAACAACAAAGGAGGAAACTATGAGAAGATGTCTATCACAGAGATGAAATAGTCTAATTGATGAGCTGAAACAGGCTAAGCCTCATTCCATCCACAATTATGTTGTAGCACTAAAAAGGATTGATAGGTATATTCAAATTGGTAGAACACAGGGGCGATCTTGGCTTCCTTGACTTTCCAGCCACTCATTCTCATGTAGCTCATTCCAAACTTCAGATTCTACCAATTTGACATTGTTGTAGAAAAATAGAGATGGAACAGATTTGATAGATTGGGAGGATTCTATTAGGATCCTGATTCATGCACTGCAACCATTGATGTGGGACAACTATTAGTTGTAAATTTTATAGCTTTCACCAAGTAGAAGAACAACCCTTCCCCTACTGGAGGACCAAAAAAACACTAGGTTTGGGGGAGTGATAAGCCTAGTATTTGGTCCAATTTTGGGTAGAATCTATAGTTTATTTTCTAGTAGATGCCATGAACTTTAATGTTAAATGTTGATATTTTCATAATGTTTCCATCAAACCATTGACATTGGACTTAATCCTATCTTTGCAAACTTTAATGACATTTGGTATATTATGTGGCTTATCTATATTTATTCTACATGTGGTTAATGAATGTTCCTTAAGGTGGTTATAGATGTGCAATTATTATGCATACAAACATTACCATGCAGATTTAATATGCTAAGTTGAGGAAGACACAACCAGTTGTGCATGCACCATAATTTCCAGCAAAGGAATCTCTCCAAGTCAAAGGAGGCTAACGACAAAAGATTCTTCATGCAACTAAACATAACCACCTTGTAGTGGACTTTAATGATAGATCATGCACGGGCATTACTGTTGTGTTAAATTTTCATTTGGACCTACATGTCTAACCAGATTCCATGCACATGTAATCGACATCACTCCATTTTCTCTATTTTCCCTAAATGGCATCCTCCTAGTCATGGAGTTGAATGCCTTGTTTGGCTATTAGTATAAATATTGATATGATGCTCCTTATTCAACAGGTTGGATGATTTGATATTGTTCTTGCACTCTCTAGTTTTTAGTAATACAGATACATTAATCTTTTGTACTCATGATTCGCAGTGAATGAAATAAAGTTTTAAGTTCAAACATCTAAGTTCTCATTAGTTTTAGAGGATACTTATCCAAGGGGGGCCACTTGGTGAGTAATCTGTATTCTTAGTTTAGCATTAGTTTAGTATTACTTGTTGCTTAGTACTTGGTTAGAAGTCTGACACCAACTATTCCTACAACTACTAGAATTCCATTCTATGACTATTCTTGTAGCCAAAGCGGAAATAGTATTTTCTTGTTTATTGCTCAAATTTTTATTCTTGTTATGCATTTCAGCTTAGCATAGTCATTGATTGATGTGCAAAATTTGTCTCATTCATTTTCAAGCAATTTACTTTCAATATTGTGTGTTCCCTAGCTGTAGAATGAAATGGCTACTTTGAGTTCCTAGTGCACATACTATGCTAACCCATTTCAAGTTCACATCCCTAGGTTGAAAAGTTAAATGCACCTTCATGATGATTGAAATAGCTATTCAAGTTAGATGTCCAATATTTGAATCACAGTTGTGAAGGATTAGTTATTAAAATCATTGTAGGAGGCCAACAAGTATTTGGTGTATGTACAATCATCGTGTTTTTTGGTTGGGTGAACCTCTCACGTGGTAGAGCAATATCTACCTCATAGGGTGTTGAGATAGTTCAATTTATAATAATGTAAGCTATTGAGTGAGATGGTTTTTACATGGGTGACTCAAGAGATAGGGTCATGGATGATTTTTGGGCATGAGTAGGATGGTTATAGTTGCAACCAATAAAATTGGGTTTCATAAATAGATATATTTGATGTAAATGTTACTCATTATTATACTAAATGGTGGGTGATACATTATTTAGTGAGGTTGAAAATTCCTCGTGAAGGAGGAGTGATAAGTGGAGGTGATGAAGATGGGGTGGGAGGAGGTAGGATGATGGAGCTACTATAGTAGGAGGTGAAGGTGATGGATCAAGTCCATAAGGAGTTGGGGAAAGAGAGGGTGTGTAGGAGGGAGAGGAGATGGATATGGATAAGTGGTAATAGGAGGAGGAGGATATGCAAGTGCTACTAGGTACAGTGTTGTCAAAGATGGATGCATGTCATAAGGAGAGAGATGAGGCTCAAGTAGTACATTATTAGGCTACAAGAGAGAGGGATATCTTGTATCCATAAAGGGATTTACTGCAAGGGGGTTTGGATATGTAGAGAGCTATCGGGATAGCCTCCAATTAGATAAATATAGAGTCTATGTGGACTTAGATGTAGCTAGTAGGGAGAAGGATACAACTTGAGCTCAAGGATAGGGAAGTGAATGAGGGGAGGCCCATATGGGAGAAAAAAAGGGATACATTAGCTATTCAATTTGATTAGGCTCGATGAGACTTACAATGGAATTCAAGTGGAAAATGGCTAGGTTCAATGATTGTTATGTGCATAAGGATTGGCTCCTATGGTAATGGAGATGGCTAGATTTATGGAATGGGCTAGAAAGGTAGGGAATGAGTCTAAGTATTACCATCAACTATATGATCTAGTAGTTACCTTAGAGCAAAGAGAGACATTATATATAGTTAAATCAGCTAGAAAATTTGTATGGTCATAGAGGTTGTAACGCCAAGAAAATGCACATGACAAGATTAAGAGAAAACAATGCAATGCAAATCTAAATGCAATCTAATGTTAAGCAACAAAGAACAAAGGAAGTAAAAAACGTAAAAAAAACTAGAACAATCTCACCAAATTTTTACGTATTTCCATGATTCATCTCAATTGCCCTTCTCCATTTTGCTTGTAGTAGTATAATTGCCCTAAGATTTCTCGTAAGTTCGTGCAAGTATAGCCTCGGATAGTGATTAGCAAAACATCGAAGATTCAAGATATGTGCTCTCAAAAGTAATAAGATTTCGCAAGTTTTCGAGAGAGATTGGAATGAAGAATGACAATTCAATTTATAGAAAATTGATTATTCGAATGACAGGCCAAGATCGAAAGATCAATAGATGGTTGAGATTGACTGATTAGACATGCATTCTAATAACTGTCAGTGGTGACATGAGTGATACATATTAGAAATAGAATTAAAGATTAAATAAATGATTTAATCTTCAAGTTTGGTATTCAAAAATAGAGGAATTATCTTTGCATGACAAAGATAAATATTGATTAAAGCAACTCTTGTTTGAATGCGTGTACAAGGTTTAATTAATTAAATAAGAATATTTAATTAATATGCATGTACATGCAATTGAGTTAGCACTGAATGATTGAATACCTCACAAGAATTTACTAGAAAAATTCACCACTAGAAACACTCAAGGACAAATCATAGTAGAGGACATAGAGGCCATTGCATAGGACCCTGAATTTGCCTCTTTTGTAGATGAATACCTAGCAAACGATTGTCAACGATATTTAGCCAAACTGCTAGCTGAAGGCACTACCTTACCCATAGGATTTGGCATTAGCACCTTGCAAACTCAACCTACACAAGGGACAAACACAATGACTGCTAGTACTACTATACCTTGGGTCAGCACAACTATGCTATCTAGCACACCTACACAGAGTATGATAGTCCATACGTCTCCATTTGGTACATCCAGCATGACATCGGGATTTAATTTAACTATAGGGGCTTCATCATCTACTCCTTTCAGTCCTCTTGTTGGGAGTAAAAGACCTAAAACGTCAGCCTCTATACCTTATGTCAGTGTCACAAGTTCACAGTCAATGACCACACCTAATGCTAGTATCATGAGCACCATACCCCAGTCGATGGCCATACCTAGTGCTCAAGTCACTAGTACTATACCACTGATTACACAAAAAAGAGGCATTCCCTCCTTCCAATATGGAAATCATAATCCATTCTCCCAAACTGGTAATTAGAATCCATTCACACAGATTCTGAATCATAATCCTTTCTATCAGATTGGAAATCAGAATCTGTTCACATAGATTCCAAGTCAAAACCAATTTACACAGATTCTGAATCAGAATCCTTTCATCCAAGGTGGTATTCATAATCCATTCACACAGATCCCAAGTCAAAATCAATTTATGCAGACTCTAGAACACAACACGTTCACCAACATTCCAAATCCAAACCCACCTCAGATACCAACATTCAATCAAAACCCATCATAAGACCTTGGATTTCAGAATACATACACAAATCCGCATAATCCACCTAGCACATCTTTGACCCAGGTTGATGTCTTGCAAACACAAATGCATTCCCTACAAACACAAATGGACAACATTGCGGTGTCAACTAAGAAATCCTATTCGACAAAGGACATATGCTCGTTTCCCTTTGATAGATCATTGTACATGACCCCTTTTCCTCACAGGTATGTCATACCGAATCTTCCTAAGTACAATGGAAAACAAAATTCGATAGAACATATAAGGGAATTTTCTACCATATGCATAGATGTTTCTTATGACCCCACATATCTTATGAGGCTCTTTCCAAGAAGTCTTGTAGGGATTGCACTAGAATGGTTTTTCAGGTCTAGACTCTAGCATTAGATCTTGGGGTGAACTAGTCCAGAAATTTGTGGAGCAATTCTCCTTCAACATAGACCATGAAATAAATATAGCAACCTCTTGTCATACAACACAAGACGAAGGAGAATCATTTATCGCTTTCTTCCAAAGGTGGAGGACTATAGCTAGCCAGTGTCTTATCGAGATACTTGAAAAACAAAAAGTTACTATGTTCCAAGAAAACCTTCATGCGAAACTACAAAGTAATCTAAGAGTACATTATTGTATATCTTTCTCAGAACTAGTGGAAAAAGGGGTTATAATAGAAAAGGATCTCATTGAAAAAGGTGAACTTAAGACATCAACATCCAATAGAAATCCAATTGTGCAAAACACCCCCACTGACAGAAATAGATGTTGGTCTCGTAACAAAAATGTCACCAATGATGGGGTAGTTGATGCTAAAACGATACAAGTAGGACCACTCATCACAATACAGGGACCTCACACTTTTTCCAACATGCTTAATGTTGTCAATCAACCTCCTAACATGGTCCAAAATACTCAATGTCCACAACAAAGGAGATTTCAAAAACATGAGTTCACTCCCTTGGGGGAACCCATTGAGTCGGTGTTCAAACAATTGTTACAACATAATCTTATACAGTTGCAAGAACCAAGACAATACAATCCAGGACAATTTAAACCAGCTTGGTGGGATGACAATGCCTTTTGTGATTATCATAGAAATAAGGGACATAACTTACAAAACTGTCAACAACTGAAGAATGTCATATAGGATCTTGTCGAAAGGAGAATTATCGAAGTTAGTGGACAAAACCAAAAGTCATCAAACACTGATCATCAAGTATTTTCTGACCCACTACATGACCATGGGAAAGGAACTATCCCCATTTTGAGTACTAAGACCAATATTCAGCCAACTATGCCAATATCAAGCATGATTATAATAGCGGCAAAACCATTCATCACCTTCGTACTACAGATGAGAATATCAATCACATTACTATCAATACGAATCCCAAGTCTGCGGTCAATACTCGTCGTACTAAGTTCACTATCCAAGGCCCTCCATTGTAACAAACACCACAACCTTCCAAGTTACAATATAACCTACTTGACTAGTTGGGGAAGACCCCATCCCAAATTTCAATCTTGGAACTATTGTGTATTTCCCCTGAGCATCAATCTGTTCTCGATAAAGCTTTACATAACACCACAGTCCCTAATGACCTTGATGTCAATCGTTTCCAAGAAATGGTGGGCTACTTGACCAATAATCACCATGCCACATTTTCTAAACAAGACTATGCAACTAAAAAGATGAACCACAATGACCCTTTACATCTAGAAGTCCTTGTTGATGACACCAAAGTTAGACGAGTTTTGGTAGACGGAGGAGCAGGGTTAAATCTGTGCACTTTAAAACTAATGAAGGCCTTAGGTATCTCAGAAGAATGCATAGACATGACCAAGAGTATTTTCATTAAAGCTTATGATGATGAGGAAAGAAAATCAAAGGGAGTGGTAACACTTCCTATCAAAATTGGTCTTGTAGTGATGGAGACAAAGTTCTAAGTCTTGGATCTCACCCTTCCTTATAACCTTCTGCTAGGCAGGCCATGGATTCATGCCATGAAGGTGGTCCCTTCCACATATCATCAGTGTCTTAAATTCCCTTACAATGGCACATAAATAACTATAGATGGTGATCCTGATCCATTTCAATACTGCACCAATCTAAAAGAGGTCCCCCGACGTCAAGTGCTAGTGAACCAAGAGGCTTCATCATCCAATCCATCTTCCTATGTTGATCCATCTATGCTCACTTGAACATATATTTCTCCCTCCATACCTACCACTCCTAGGGTTGAGATCCAAGATAAAGGTTGTGGAGAGTATTACATGAAGACATCTTATTGTGTTAGCCAGTTGATTCCTCCTAAGTCATACGGTTTATCTACATTAGATAGGAGACAATCTAAGGTCACTATACACATTCCTCCCACAACAAATTTTACTAAATGGGGTGAATTAAGCAAAGAGGCCATAGATGCAGATGATGTCACTTCTTGGTTGTATAAGGAAGATAAGGAGGAACCTCTCTCACTTGCTCACATTCCTACAGATCTATATGGTAAAGGTTTCAACATTATGCAAAGCAAGGGATACGATGGATAGAGTGGGTTGGGTTTAAATCAAGATGGAAGGACTGAACCAATCTTTGTTTCTCAATGGCCAAAAGGAGTGGGGCTAGGGTTTCAACTGATTCAAATTGGTGTTCCTAGTATCACATCACCCTTAATTGAGGAAGTAAGTGCTTTGGAAGATCTTGAGACATCTCATGAACCACCTGACCAATATCATTGTGACTCCCCTGACTCTAATGACTATGAGTGGGATTCCTTATCCTCTACCTCTTCCATGGACCTTGACAAGCTATTTGGAGAACTTGACTTTATGTTAAGATCCTCCCCAAATCTATTGAATTCCTATCCACCAAAGAAAATGACAAAGGAGGAGTGGTTTACACACTACTATTGGGAATCACTTGATCCTACCTCTTGGCAACCCGATACATCTGTTTCAAATAATCAAAACTTGGCATTAGACCCACCTATCAATCTACCTAGACCTAAACCTAAGAGCAAATGGGATTTAGTACAAGGCTTTTGTGACCATATGAATAACACAATTTTTACCTTGACCCCATTAAACTTTGATAACTCTGATGATGACATGCCCTTAGTTTATCCCCAACTCATTGATTGGGATCAACAAGACACACTTGTCTTAGACATTTTTGAGAATGATGAAGCAATCACTGAGTTCCTAGGATTACGAGAAGGCATACCTAACAGTGATCATAAGGGCGGTTTTACCATTGACTTGGACAACAAAGCATATTTTGGGGAATCTATTCAACCCTTCGGTCACAAAAATGAGAAAAAGAATAAACAAGATAAAAGCGATGAGTCTCTAGGTGAAAACTGAAAGGCACCTTTAGACAATGAAAAAGTAAAAAGAAAGGACGCATCTGAAGGTGGAAAACTCTCTTAGGCACCTAAGGATGGAGGTTTGAACATTCTCCCCATTGCATAGGAAAAGTTACCCATGCTCGTGGAAGAATCGGTAGAAGTCAACATAGGCACAAAAGAGCATCCTCAACTACTTTATTTTGTAGTGTCATTGACAACAAAAGAGCAGCCAGAGTTCCACAATTTCTTTGCACAACGATAGATAAATTTTACTTGGTCATATGTAGACATGCCGAGGTTGGATCCTGAACTTGTTCTACATCAGTTGCCGTTACAACCAAGTATCAAGCTAGTGAAACAAAAGTTGAGAAAAATGCATCCACAGATTGCTTTATTAGTCAAGGCAGAACTCAAGAAAGTGTTAGACATTGGTTTCATAAGATCAATCGACTATGCAGATTGGATCTCCAATCTTGTACCAGTCACTAAACCAACTGGGGACATCTGCATCTGCACTGATTTTAGAGATATCAACAAAGCTTGTCCTAAAGATGACTTCCCTTTGCCCAACATAGACATGATAGTTGACATGATAGTAGGATATGAGATGTTGTCCCTTATGGATGGATTTTCAGGATATAATCAGATCAGAATTGCAACTGAAGACCAACCTAAAATGGATTTCTCTTGTCCTTTGGGAACGTATTGCTGGAATGTTATGCCCTTTGGACTCAAGAATGCTAGAGCAACCTACCAACGTGCCATGACCACCATCTTTCATGATCTAGTACACACTCTTATGGAGGATTATGTCGATGATCTTATTGTTAAATCCAAGAAAAGGGCATAACATTTACAGGTTTTAGACAAGATATTTCAAAAACTGGAGAAGTATAAAGTGAGACTCAATCCTAAGAAGTGTGTGTTTGGAGTGAAGTCAGGAAAGCTGTTAGGTTATATCATTTCCAGACGAGGCATTGAAGTGGATCTGGCTAAGGTAAAAGAAATCATGGACATGCCTCCACCCACTAATCTTAGTCAACTAAGGACATTACATTGAAGGCTGCAATCCATCAGATGATTTATAGTGCAGCTAGCAGATAAGACACATCCTTTTCAACATCTACTTAAGAAAGGGGTGCCATTTGCATGGATAGCTAGGTGTGGAGAGGCCTTTCAACTAATTAAGGAATATTTACTCACACCACCAGTCTTAATGCCACCTATTGAAGGCAGACCATTGATTCTTTATATTATGGCAACCCATTCACCACTCGGAGCATTGCTTGCACAAAATGACGAAGAAGGTCATGAAAGGGTAGTCTATTATATCAGTCTGACTTTGGTAGGTTATGAGGTCAACTATAGTACCATTGAACATGCCTGTCTTGCAGTAGTATTTGCTACCCAAAAACTAAGGCACTATATGCTAAACCATCAAACAATGTTGATTGCTAAAATAGACCCTCTGAAATATCTTCTCAGCAAGGAAGCATTAACAGGGTGACTAGCCAAATGGGTTATGATTCTTAGTGAGTATGATATCCAGTATGTAGAAAGAAAGGCTATTAAAGGACAAGTCATTGCTGATGAGTTAGCAAACACACCAATACAGGCAGATCACCCATTAGTTGTAGACTTTCCTGATGAGTTTATATTTACAATGGATACAAACACCACATGGAAACTATACTTCAATGGCTCACACACAAATCATGGTTCAGGGGCTGGTATATTGTTTATCACACCACAGGGTGATTCCATCCCTAAGTCATTCAGGATTGCATTTCCATGCACTAACAACATGGTAGAGTATGAAGCTCTAGTGAGAGGGTTACGTATGGTAGTCAAGTGGAAAATTAAAAATTTATAGGTATATGGTGATTCTCAACTAGTAATCAGACAAGTAAATGATAATTATGAGACTAAGGATGAGATGCTTGCTCCATATAAGTTCATGGATGATAGCTTTAAAGAGTACTTTGACAAAGTTGAATTTCATCAAATACCTCATGTTTTAAATAGGGTAGCAAACATTATGGCTACAATTGCATCACTTCTTGACATTCCTAACAATGTGCCTAAGTTCAAATTCTTGGTAGAATAGCTTTTGGTCCCAGCCTACAATATCCCAGATTCTGAAATGTTGTGTGACATTGTTGGTCCTAATTCCCCATGGTACAAAGAAATCTATGATTACCTTCATGCCAAAGTCATACCCAATGGCCTATCAAATAACCAACGTAGGACATTCCTCCACAAGTCAGCCAAATACACCATTGTCGAAGACACCCTATATAGACACGCCTTAGATAATACCCTGCTAAGATGTCTCCATTCTACTAAAGCACAAGCAACCTTGCATGGGGTGCATGAGGGTATATGTGGTTCCCATTCTAGCGGTCCTACCTTAGCCAAAAAGATTATGATACTGGGTTATTACTGGCCTACTATGGAAAAAGACTCATATGTCTTTGTAACGAAATGCCGCCAATGCCAAGTTCATGGAGACTTGATACATGCGCCAGCACAAGAGAGCCATCCTATAATGTCACCATGGCCCTTTTCCTAATGGGGATTCGACCTCATAGGTAAGATCCACCCCACATCATCTAATGGACACAAGTTCATTATCACTGCCACTGAGTACTTTACGAAGTGGATTGAATCCATTCCTATGACATACATTACCGGCACACAGATTTCTAAGCTTATTCTGAACTATATGATCTGTCAGTATGGTGTCTCTCAGTCCATCATCACGGATAATGGCTGCCCATTTAAGAATCAAGAAGTCTGCTATCTGTGTGATGAATTTCATATCCAACATCACTTCTCCACTCCATACTACCCACAAGGTAATGGCCAAGTAGAGGCATTGGTGCAGGAGCACCTAGGGTACATTAGGTGGCACTAGCATTAGATGGCACTAGGCAAATTTGGAAGCCTAGCATGAAATTTTGAGATTTTAAATACTTCAAGGTCATGTTGACCATTTAATTATCTTTTTTTTTTTGAATAAATCTTGATCTGTTGTGATCAGTTTAATAGGAGGTGAAAGGATTAGATGAGTGTAGTTGCTCATTTGGCTTAGGTTGCCAACATTTGGGAAAGGTTGGAAAACACAACAGGTTTTTCAACATTTGCTATTTGATCATTAGAAGGTCTGATCAATGGAGTGTAACTACTTTGGGAACCTTTAAAAGGTGGCCCTCAACCTGGAATGGGGGTTGGTTGGTTGGAAACTTTTGTACCATTTTGGAGTTTGTAGATTACATGGAAAAGTAATGAAGTTCTTGCAATTTTCTGGTTTTTAGTTCTTCTGACTGTGTTAATGGAGGGTTCCAGGCATTGAACTATGTGTGGAACATGTGGTATTCCTTTTTCAAGCTTTGTGTGGTCATCAGTTGTGTTGTTTCATCATTTTCAAGTTTTGTTCTTAGTAGGTTTGTTTCTTTTCTTTGATGATCAATCCAGTAGACTGATATTCATGGAGTCTTACTCCTCTGCTTCTCACTATACCTAGTGTATAGCCCATGGGGAATGAGGCTAATCTCCATGCCTGTATATAGGATAGGTGTAGGAGGCAAGGTTTCATGGAAAAGGTCTTCTCATAGGCGAGCTTGACTGTGCCCAGCTAGGAAAGACAGTAAAAACTAACACTAACGCAGCAGGGGTGACCATTCCTAGGAAACCCAAGTTGTGTGGTGGTTGCAGGAGGTCTTATAGATGCTTGGTAGGAAGACAAAGTCTTCACCAATCCATTTGGTGGCTGAAAGAAGCAGACAGTTCACAGTGAGGACAAGAAATGGCCTAAAAATCCCTAAATTCTCACAAAATCAGGGTTACGCCTATGTACGGACTGAGAAAGCTTGAAACCTCAAAAAATCCTTGAGAGGTTAGAAAATGAACTAGGGTCTCAAAAGGAAGTTTGTGGTGTTCATTATTCAGATAAGAGATTTAGCCTATTCTCTCAGGTTAAGAGGCCTAATAGGGGCTCAAGGGCTAGTAGCCCTTCTTAAACCCTAGAATAGGGTTTGGTGGAAGCGATGAGGAATTGAAGTCTTTTGATTGATCAAGAACCATAGAGGAATGGTTTTGAATCTATAGAAGACACCACATGCCCCTACAATAAGTTAGTGAGGTTTGGAGAGATAGCTAACCTTTAGGAAGATCAAGCCTACTAAGGAGAGAATGGAGGAGAAAGCACCAAGATTGGCTTGGTTAGGTGAATGTAGATGATAGGAGGGTTGGCCAGGAGAACCGGGGGTGCCTAACAATCTATAGGGCCTATAGGTTAAGAAGGTGGAGAGTGACACCAAAGGAGTTTTCCAAGGAGGACCCAGAGCATGGGACAATGAGTGTTCCATCCAACCCTACCCTATCAGGCATCTAACAAAACCATCATTAGAATCCTCAAGAAGACTATCAATGATGTTGATCATGACTGGCATTTACAACTTAACCCAACCTTATGGGATTATCACACAAGTATCCATACTCCCATTGGTGCTACTCCCTATTCATTAGTATTTGGTTTTGAAGCTATTCTGCCTATTGAGGTCGAGATTCCTTCCCTAAGGGTATCCTTGAAAGGCCACATTGATGATAAAGAGTACCGAGTATCGAGACTCCATGAGCTAGAATTCCTAGATGAGCGAAGACAAAAGGTACTAGACCATCTCCAAGCATATCTAAATTGCCTTCGTCGTAGCTATAACAGGAAGGTCTTGAACAAAAACTTTGATATTAGTGACCTAGTTTTAATGGAGAACCCAAAGAATCAAGCAGAAAGAGACAAACCAGGAAAGTTCAAACCAAACTGGTTAGGACCTTATATTGTTACAGAAGCTTTTGGATCAAGAGCTTACCAACTCTCTACTCTTGAAGGGGAACCATTGTCCTCACCAATCAATAGTCTGCATCTGAAGAAGTTCTACGCATAACTTCTGAGAGCCTTGTCTTATTTAGCAAAAATACAAAAAAAAATAGAAAATCAAAAAAATCGTTACTAAGGTGAAAACCTGGCAAACAAGCATCTTGGTAACACCAAAAAATTAGATAATCCAGAAAATAGTAAAGAAAAATAATTCATCCAATAGTGAAAACCACTTCGGTGGCGCTTTGGATATGTACCGTGGTGAAAACCTGGCAAACAGGTGCCATGTGTAGTTGACTCTGCTCCTTTGTCTACTATTATTCTAATCTAGAGCATCTCTGTACATATTCCACTACCCTATACATAGTCCTTATTCTTGTACATACTATGTATCCCTGTACATATCCCTTATCTTTCATATCCATCGCTTGTATATACCATTCATAAGAAGTGGTATTCTTTCCCATAACCTAGAATGATTGACATCGAGTGTATTTCATATCCCCCATATTACCCTATTCATAATCATTTGGTCTTATACTCAACTGGGGGCAAATGCTTGATGTGTGTCATATTGATTCTTCCATTGGCTGTGTTGAAGACATCAAAACCATAGAAAATTCCACAAACATCGCAACATGACCTGAGAAAACACAAAACAATCAGAAAACTTCAAAAAAGATAAAAAAATCAAAACATTTCAAAAATCCAAAAATAGAGTCTGAGTCAGTCGCACTTGTCAGTCTTTGTCATTGGTCGAACTACATTGCCTCTATGACTGGATGTAGGCAAGGCCATTTGCCAATGTGCCCCCGAGGCATTAGGTTAGTCCGTTTAGGTTTTTCTGTATAAAATCATGATTCGATCCATATGTCTATATGAAAAGTTCATTGGTCATGTCAAACTATGAGGTCTCTACGTGTATAACGTAGTTAAGGCCATCAATCGATGAACCCCCGAGGCCACACTAGGTTAGTCCATTAGGGTTCGTCACATTCACTTTCACACACATCTTCTATTTGTAGTCAGTCTTGTCAGTCAAAGTCAAGTCAAACTACGAGGTCTTTGTGTGTATAACGTAGGCAAGGCCATCCATTGATGAGCCCCCGAGGCCACACTAGGTCAGTCCTTTAGGGTTTGTCATCACACATAGTCAATTGTCAACACATCGTATCAAGCCCTGTATCAATCTAGTGAACAAGTCAGCAATGTCTCTAAGTCAAATCAAACAAATTGCCAAGGAAACAATCAAAATGGATCAATTGATGTCTGCAAAAGGATGAGTCCTTCCTGCCAGACAGACACTATCAAAACAATCAACCTTGTCTTATTTAGGATGAGTCCTTCCTGAATATGGATATCAATAAGGCAATCTATGTCTTATATAGGATGAGTCTTTTCTATATAATCGACGTTGTCAAATAATCAAACATATCCTTACATAGGTTATCACATCAATAGCATCTGACTCAACCTCTTATACGATACATGTCTTTCTGAAACCATACTTTGTCATGCCTTATACAGATAGTCATAACATTGAAACCAGACTCACAGTCTTATCCGGTATGTGTATCTCCTGACATCAGGCTCTATCAATCAATCCTTTTATCAATCAAAACAAATCAAACAAACAGATCAAGTTTTGGAAAATATTTTATTGGCTTATTGACTTTATGGCTTATTTATCTTATCATTTATCTTGAATTAATGACTAGGATTTATGTTACTAGCTTTCTCAATGATGTCCCATGAAGGATTTAGAGAAGCAACGATGTATCAGAATTCTGTTTTCTTTGACTATTGTCTGTCGACTATGTTTTTAAATTTGATTTGGAGTCATGTTACTAGTTTCCTCAAGGATGTCCCATGAAGGATTTAGATGAGCGATGACGTCTCATGACCCATCTTTTATTTTGATTGTTGTCTATGGTTTTTCTTGACAAAAAGACTGGGGCAGCTTATGCCCTTAGTATGAGTTAATGACAATCCTTGTCTGCGACTGTCTATTATTAGCAAGTGGTTGACCTTGCACACCTTGATCTATCTCATATCATGGTGTTTGTCTCCATTTGTATTAGTCCCACCAAATGATGATAAAGTGCAATACCTTTTGTGATACATCGAAACATAGAAGATTGCTAATACTAACCTCTATCTCATTTCTTTCGTTATTTCTCAATCTTTCTTTCCGCGCTAACAATTCTTCTTTCTTGCATTATGATGGAGTCCTGTGACACACAACAATAACAGTCATCCTGCATACACATACATGTTAGAAAAATACATACATCTAGGCATCTATCATATTTAGGACATCATGGCATAATAGACATTCATCATCATACACTACATATCATAAACACTCCATGTACATCACAAATGTAAATACATGCATCACATTACATTTGTATAGCATCACATGTAGTATGCATTGTACCTATAACATCATATTGCATCTCATAATTATAAATTGCATACATCATATAGAATCGACATCACATAGAATCAACATTATCTCATTAGCTACATAAACATCATAAAATACATATAATCATCCATCACATAGGCATATCATATAACCAACATAGGTATAAATAAACAATTGCATAATCAATAGATAGAAATGCATATCATAAGAATCACTGCCAAAATCATATATATATATATATATATATATATTGCTCAAACATGTCACATCACAATGTCATAATGTATCAATAATACATGGAAGACCACAGGCTATAGGATCATAATACAATGTCTTGATGCATATCAAGAAGTATCCCTATCCTGAACTGCCACTACTATCATGCCTGGAGTGTGTAGAGGAATGATGATGGGAACCTGATGAACTATGAGCTGAGGCAGGTCTGTCATATGGACCTGCTCTACGTGGCTGCTCCACCCCCTCTGTGCTAACTGTCCTAGTGTGGGTCCTAGTTTGTGACCTGCTACTATGTGCCTGTGAAAAGCTGGGAACCCGTCTCTCAGGAGGAATCTCTGCCTCATATAAATCGTGGTAATATCTCTCTCTCTCCCCAGCTCTGACTAACTCTCTGGCAAAAGTAACTCATGGTCCAGTACATAAGGCCTGGAGCTCTATGAATCTCTGCTCTGTCTCCTATCTCCAAGCTATAGCTTGATCTCAGTCCATGATGGCTCTATCCCTCTCTATCTAGAACACATCCCTCTCTGACATCAAGACTCTCATCTGCTCCTTTAGGGAGGCAACCTGGGCTCGTAATGTAGTAGTATCAGGATCTACTAACCCTGTCTCATCCTGTCTAACCCTCACTACCCCATCCTCCTCCTCATCCAGCTCCTCTAGAATATGATCACGAATCTCTCTCTCATGATCATCATCCTCCTCGTCATCCTCTTGGTAGGCACCTAGCAAGCCCAAGGCATCAATCTCTGCCTCATCTCTGCCTGCCTCCTCTCTGCCTGCCTCCTCCTCTGCCAGGATATTAGGAATGGCCTCCCCTGTGGGCTACTCCTCCTCACCGCCTATTGCAACATCCACCTCCTCCCCTCCTCTCCCAATGTCTGGTATGACCACATCCTCATCCCCTCATCCCTCCTCATGGATTGGTGACAATGGTGGCCCTCGTCCTCTCCATCCATGTCTCCCTCTCCTGCCCCCTCGTAGTCCACCTCTGCCATCATCGCCACCATCACCTCAGCCTCCTCCATCTCCCTGACCTCTACCTCTACCATGCCTACCTCACGGACCTATCCCTCGCCACTCTACTGGTGCTAGCTAGTCTAGATCTATCAACAAAATTGGCATGTGTATTGCCCACTACTGATCGTATTCCTCTGTGGTCCTTGGGTCTACTGGACCATCTCTCCATCCCCACGGAACTACCTATAACACACTAATGTCTTCCTCAGCTATGGCCACTAGAATCTTTGGGCCCCATAGGGGGATCTCTCACGATGACCTCAAGAACTCGGCCCGTCCTCTTGGCACATCCTGTACCTCTCCAAACTACCATAGGACACGACCTGGCAACTGACGCTCAATAATGTGGACATGTGACACTATCTACCCAATCAAGAACTATACCTGTTGGCAAAATGGCAAATGCTCATCCTTGTCTAACCAATCTGCGCAACCCAAGTATGGTCTCCATGTGAACTGAACCATCGTGTCTATGGCATGCATGAAATAACCTGTATCCCCTATGTGGTGTTGAGTGTTAGCCCCTGCATAGCGGAAGGCATAAGGCACTCCGTGTGGAAGATCAACTGTCACTAGTGGCCAAAAAATGGTGATGTGTTCCCACACCCATACCATTAGGAGCGTGGTACCACAACTCATAGACTGTGCCTCTCGGTAGGCAATATCATGCAAATAAAAGTACAACATCCCAAGGAGACAGGGACCCCAAGCATATACTTCTTGTCTCTCTAACATCCCTACCAACATCTCTCCCCATCCCACAGGAAAACCATGACCTCAACGGTCAGGAAGTACTATGCCACCTATCAGTGTGCATAGTACATAGTCTAGCTGCCTATACCTCTAGGCCAACACACGCCACCTAATCTCATAATGGTCAAACCTTAGCTGTCTGACATCTGTGTGCGGGTAATATCGACACATCTCGGCAATAACCCTCTTGGTATCATAGCTCACCCACGTGCCTCTAATAGGTAGTCTTAGAATCCTATAGATGTCCTCTAACGTCACTGTGGCCTCTCCAGTTGGTAGGTGAAAGGATGATGTCTTCGAGTGCCACCGCTTGCACAATGCTTTCAATAATCCCCAATTCATTCGAATCTGGGGCATGTCGGTAACATGTAACAGAGCTAGATGCCATAGGAACCATTGCTCTGCACTTCGCAAGTTGTCTCTGAACTGAAAGGTCGTCGGTCTCGACTCTCGTGTGTATACACTGTCCAACACAACCTGCAATGACATTACACATGCCTCATGTTAGCATAAAACATCTATCCTAGTGCAAAATGACTAAATTGATTGCTCATTCAAATGCGTCATTATTTTGCAAATGTGTCATTTCATTAAACAAATGTGTCGTTAAACACATATGCGGTGCATCAAAATCACATGTGTCATTTCCATTAACACATGCGTCATTCCTTTTCACATACATCATTTCACCTTGCATATGTGTGTATTCTTAGAATACCGTGAACAATTACCTTTGAAAAATCAAATGCGTTGAAATATATGCATATGTGTTGTAATAAAATCAAATGCGTCAAATCAAATACATATGTGTTGCAAAATTAACAAATGCGGTTATTCTAATTACACATGCGATGATATTTATCAAATGTGTTGCCCTAAACTACAAATGCATCGACACGCATACAAACTACGCTAAACATTCAACGTAACTTTGTAGATGTGGTTTTTCGCACACAGATGCGTCGTTCGCACACACACATGCGGTGTTTTGTTAAAATGATGCATCCATATATTTTGAATTAAATGCATAAAACTACATGCAAAGGGAAAATTTCAAAGGTCAAGTTTGAGGTACATACCAGGGGGTCCACGTCGGCTGGCCTCTGGAAGGTTCGGATCTTGTGTGCGTGATGGTGAGTGTTCAGGACGGGTGACATCTTCGCTGTGCGTGTAGAGCAAAATCTCAATTCTAAGGCTAGGTGGGTGAAAATGAATTGGTTTTTACCCCAATTTCTATATATACCTATGGTTTTGGTGGCATTTCTTTTCTACTAACTGTGTCAGCTTCCAACCTCAATTAACCTGTACCCATCCCTAACATTTCCAACCTCAATTTTGTCAACTCCATTGCATTTTTGGCTATCCAATGGACTAATCGAGATCATTTCCACATTTTTCTAAACTTTTTTGACAATTTGTCAATTTTCCCGAGGGGGCATACCTTCACCTGTTTTACACTGGGGCATATTTCATATCAATTTTCTTTGACACAATGCCGAAATGACATTGTATCAAAGAGGGGCAAATGTAGACACCGAAATATGGTTTAAGCCTATGACTTCAATACTCTTCATAATTTGTATTCTTCATGGTCATGATTAAATAATGTCAATTATTTAATTATCCACTTTAACTTTAATTCCTCTATTAATTAAATAATCTTAATTATTTAATTAATTCACACTTTATTCTATCTGATTAATTAAATAAATGTTTTTTATTTAATTATGTTACTAATTAACTTTATCTGTCTTGTCAAATTAAATAATTAATTTAATTTACTCTTTATCATACTTCAGCTATAATTAAATAAATTCTTTATTTATTTAATTATTCATTTAAATCCCTTCATCACTTAATTAAATAAATCTTATTTATTTAATTATTCTTCAAATATCAAATCTTGAATTAAATTAACTCATAAATCCTATTTTAACGCATTCTTCTATATTTAGATAAATTGTGTGAGTTATCTAAGTATTCACTTTTACTCAACTCAAAGATCTATTTTAATTGCCCAGTTAACTCTTGATTTAATGTCTGAGTGGCGTTCTCGAGTAATCTCTTTGTCAAGTCATTCAATCATTCAGTGCTAACTCAATTGCGTGTACATGCATATTAATTAAATATTCTTATTTAATTAATTAAACCTTGTACATGCATTCAAACAAGAGTTGTTTTAATCAATCTTTATCTTTGTCATGCAAAGATTAAGAGCAAACAATGTAATGAAAATCTAAATTCCAATCAATCTTTATCTTTGTCATGCCAAAGATAAAGATTGATTAAAGCAACTCTTGTTTGAATGCACATACAAGGTTTAATTAATTAAATAAGAATATTTAATTAATATGCATGTACACGCAATTGAGTTAGCACTGAATGATTGAATGACTTGACAAAGAGATTACTTGAGAACACCACTCAAACATTAAATCAAGAGTTAACTGAGCGATTAAAATAGATCTTTGAGTTGAGTAAAAGTGAATACTTAGATAACTCACACAATTTATCTAAATATAGAAGAATGCGTTAAAATAGGATTTATGAATTAATTTAATTCAAGATTTGATATTTGAAGAAAAATTAAATAAATAAGATTTATTTAATTAAGTGATGAAGGGATTTAAATGAATAATTAAATAAATAAAGAATTTATTTAATTATAGTTGAAGTATGATAAAGAGTAAATTAAATAAGAATTTATTTAATTTGACAGGACGGATAAAGTTAATTGGTAACATAATTAAATAAAAAGTGTTTATTTAATTAATCAGATAGAATAAAGTGTGAATTAATTAAATAATTAAGATTATTTAATTAATAGAGGAATTAAAGTTAAAGTGGATAATTAAATAATTGACATTATTTAATCATGACCATGAAGAATACGAATTATGAAGAGTATTGAAGTCGCAGGCTTAAACCAGATTTCGGTGTCTACAGAGGTTAAGGAGGATAAAATCCATGCTAGTAGGATAGTCATTAATGTATCCTAGGGGTCTAAATGAATGTGCAAGAAAATATATATAGATGGAATTTTTGAGTCATTTTGATGTATACTAGTCTTAGCTATCTAGAGCATATTTGTACTCTATATTAGGGTGATCCACAATATTGGTTTACAATTTTTGGCCAAACTGTACATTGAATTAATTTTTTTTAACTAAATCTTCACTTTCGGGCACCTATAGCTGCTAAACTATGAGAAATTTGAAGATGATGCAAACTAGTGATTTGTGACATTTTGTCTGTAGACTATATATATATATATATATATATGAATCAAATTGTATTTCTTTTTCCATCTCCTTCAAAAACTAGTTTTTAATAATAAACACCATTTTTAACTTAGTGTGATGTGTACTTGCTAACACAACTTTTTTTCTATGAAGCATAAATTCTATTTTTTTTAATTTAAATTCATAACTATGATATCTAGTGCATACAATTGGTTTCATATTGTTTTATTGAATATTTTTTCTTAAATAAGTTTTGAAGTCAAACTAGTTACAATTCAAGCATTGATAACACAACTTTTTTTGTATGTATCAAGATTTTTTTTGGTTGGATCAAGGACATCAATATCTAGTGCATACATATTTTTTACAAATTGTTTTGGTAATTTACTATTTTTCTACATGTGCAGAACAAAGAGCTTGATATTTAGTGAAAAAATATGTTTAATTAAACTAAAATATATAATAAAACCAATATATATATTAAAATTATATTTGATGGATAGCTCGTTTTGAGGGCTACCATCATCCAATTGGGTCTATGAATTTTCCTCCATTTTCATCCTCAACCTAAGCTTCAAAAGGAATTTTTTTGTAGAAAATTGGTAGAAGAGGGGGAGAAGGGAAAAAAAGGGGGTTCAAGTGAGCCCCCCTTGATGCCTTTGAGCAAAGGGGAGTTCAATTGAATGGGGGTTCACTCGAAGCCCCCTTTTTTTGAATTTCCCTTTATTTTCATTAAAAAAGGTGTCAAAAGGGATGACATCACCAAAAGGGGTTCACTAGAATGGAGGTTTGAGCGTGTTGGATATTTTTAATATGTGGTTGTCATTGATGTCAACACTATTGGCATTAAGGTTGTATATGTCGAGGATATTGAGAAAATTGTAATAAAATAATTTGCAAGTTATCAGTGATGCATTGAAGTTCAATCTAATGGCTAGCTTAGTATATATTCATGATTATAGGTTGTGGATCAAAGGATTCATTTTCGAGTATATCTAGTTTATCCACATAAAGTTTTAGAGATCCGCATGAAGATTTGATCAAGTTATGAGTATTTGTACTCTAACATTTTTTTGTTGCTTCAGTTGGTGTTCCTGAAACAAGATAATGTGATTCTAGTAACCTGAGTTGTTACAGATGCTTCTATAGTGATTCATGATGCTTGTGGATGTTTCTAGATCATGCTCTATTTGTGTTGCACATCCGCATTGATCGTTGTGCTCGTGATTAGTGATTTTCTTCTATGTGTTCATGTTTTTCATGATCATGGCCAACAGGGTGATTGTAGCATGTTGTGGATATTTGAGGCATAATTGTTTAAGGTGTTTCATGTTTGAGGATGTTGTTTTGGGTCTTCACTATGTTGTGGCTGACATTGGTTGGTGAACATTAAAACTTGTTTATTGATTTGGGCTGATAGTTTGTACACATTTTATATTTTATTGAAGCTGACATGTAGATGATGTTATCCCTAGTTGTGGATATCTATGAGTGATTGTTTATACCATTTGGAAGAGTTTGTGCGAATGATGTGCGAATGCTATGTGCAAATAATATTCTAATATTTCAAAGGTAGAAGTAAAGTGTGAAGAAGAGTGAGCAGATGTTTATGCACTTAACCGAAATTATAATCAAGCATTAGAAGATGCTACTGTCTCAGTTCAACATCTTTTGGATGTAATCTGAATGTTTTTGTAAGAAAGTTGTCTTCCTTTAGGCACTAAGCCTTGCTTTTTTTGAGTGTGCACCTTAATGCATGTGCATTCCCTATTTACAATTCTTTTCTACTTCTAACATAGTATAAATTTGTGGATTAATCTCCATAGTGGTTTTTACCCTAATAGGGTTTCCATGTAAAAAATCTTGGTGTTATGTGTGTTTCTAATGTGTTGATGGTTTATTCTTTCATGTCTATTTATCAGATCTGAGGATAAGTTTAATAAGTTTAATTTCTCTCACAACTGATTCACCCCCCATCTCAGTTGTCTACCCTTGTGTTTCCAAAAATTGGTATTAGAGCAGGTTCCTCAAATAATTTTGATAGCTTGAGGTGATCTAGGATGGAAACATATAAGAAGGATAGTCTGAGATTTGATGGAAAAAAATATTCTCTATGGAAGACTTGAATGGAGTGTCATCTGAGATGCATTGGTGAACCTTACTGGACAATTAGGGTATGTGCAGGATCATGATGGACCAAAAAGTGGCAATATGATGGGTATGTGGCTAACGACTTTTTTTAAACCCAAAATTGATGAAACAAAAAGGGTTTTTAAAGGAAATTCCCAGCTTTCCACCAATATAAATTATTCTTTACTTTAAATTTAATAAGTAATTATTATTCATTTTTTATTCAAATTATGACTAAAGTCCTCATTGATAGAATAATTGAAAAACATCTACAGCTTTCAAATGGTATCACATTTTTTGAATCCAAAACATGCATCACATTCTATGCTTCACATCCTATAGGATTAAAAAAAGAAAAATTGAATTCATGAAGTTTTCACCAAGTTAAGGTGGTTAGACATATGAGTTTTTTATATTTTTAAAAATTTGTAATAAGAAATTCATAATTAATTATTTACTTGGAAATAAATTACAAAAAAATATGCATCACATTAGGACATGAGTCCTTTACTTATAACTAAAATATTATAAAAAAGTATTATCATTTTATTGTGGTTAGGGTGGTCAGACAAACACCTACTTATTTTTTCCCTGAAATTTAAGTAATACTACATTGAAATTTCATATTTTCAGCAAATAGATTTCTTTTTTATTTAAATAAACCTAGTAGTTTAGAAACTACATTCAATTTGCTACAAATTCTATTCCTACATATTTTTGAAATAATATAGACAACTTATTCAAATTTTTACATCAAGTTGCCTAACTCTGATTTTTGTAATTTTTTTGCCACTTAAGGGCCTATTTTTTCCATGATGATCTTGCACATACCCATTACAAAGAATAGATATGTCATCCCACATAATGGTCCTTCTACTTCTGCTAAGATTAAGGATGCTAAGTACAATATTAGGGCTAAGGAGCATTGTTGAGTGCTCCGATTGATTTTGAAATGACATGTAATGGATCTAAAGATTCCTTATGAGATTTGGAAAAAGTTGGAAACTTTGTATGAAGGTCATGCTCATGTGAAGATTGCTAAGTTGTAAAGCCTGAAAGGGAAATATGAAATGTTGATAATGGGAGATGATGAGAACATTACTTCTTGCATACAAAGAGTGAATGAGCTTGTGTGTAGTATCAGATGTGCTGGTGGAACATTAGAAGAATAAAAGATTGTTGCTAAAGTGCTCAGATCCTTTCCTACTATATACAAAGCCAATGCTACTGCTATTGAGGAGATCCATATTGTGACAAATGTAACTAGAGACATGTTGATTGGTAAGCTTACTGCTTTTGAGTTAAGTGAGTTTGGTGATTCTCTTCCTAAGACAAAATTTTCACTCAAGGCTACTATCTCCAGAAAGGATAATCAGAGATATGATCTGGGTGAAATTTCTTCTAGAAAGGTGTTCAAGTATGAGGAAGAAATGAGAGAGATAGAAGAAGAAGAGAGAAAACTAGACAATCTTGAAGAACTTATTATCAAGAGGGAAGCCAGAGGAGAAGGTAAGTATAAAGGGAAATTACCTATTAAATGTTTTTCTTGCAATAAGATAGGTCATTTTTCCTCATGGTGTCTAGAAAGAGTTCCTAAGCCAAGAACTAACAAGCCTAGATTCCAAGGAAAGTGTTATTTTGTTGCTAATGAAGGTGTGGCAGATGATGAATCTAATAAAGGGAATGTAAGTGAGGATGAATGGGTATTTATTGCTATCAAGGAAAATGATCCTATACCTACTAAATCTACTAAGTGCACAAATGTGGAGAAAGCCCTAAATGCCCGAGTTGAAGAAAAAGATGAATGGGTGATTGACAATGGATGGTCTCATCACATGACAAGTGATAAAAGTAAGTTTGTGAGCTTGTAAAAGTATGATGGTGGTGTTGTAAGATTTAGTGATGGTAAAGTTGGTGTAATACATGGTAGAGGATCCATTTCTCTTGATGGTAAGAATAATACTAATGATGTTGTATATGTGGAAGGTTTGAAGCATAATCTCTTAAGTGTTGGAAAAATGGTTGACAAGGGATACAATCTTCAATTCAAGGATGGAAAGTATAGAATATTAGGGAGTTTTGGAAATGTGATTGCATCAGGTACAAAAAAAAAAGGTAATATCTTTCACCTGAATGTTTCTAGTAAAAGTTGTTTGATTGCTCAAGTTGATGAAAGCTGGTTGTGGCATAGGAGAATGTGTCATGATTTTGACAATATTATCAAGATAAGTTCTACTTAGATAGTGAGAGATCTTCCTAAGTTGATAAAACCTACTAATGCCTTATGCAAGGAATGTCAGTTAGGGAAGCAAACTAGAGTTTCATTCTAGGGACAACAACATTTTTCAAATGAAGTGTTGGAGCTTGTGCATACTGACTTGTGTGGTCCTTCTAGAGTCAAAAGTTTACAAGGATATAGGTATTTCATGTTACTTATTGATGATTATTCTAGGATGATGTGGGTTACTATATTTTAAGGGAAAATTTTGAAGCTCTAGAGAAATTCAATATTTTCAAGGCTATGGTTGAGACAGAGACAAGTCTAAAGATTAAATGTCAGAGATCAAATAGAGGTGGTGAATTCACTTCTAGTGAGTTTAATTATTTTTGTGAAGTGCATGGGATAAAGAGACAATTATCTGCACCATGAACCCCTCAAAAAAATGGATTTGTGGAAAGGAAGAATAGGACAATTGAAGAAGTTGCTAGGACTATGATGCTAGAAGGATTATTTTCCTCATATCTACTGGAGAGAAGTTGAGTACTGTTGTTTACACTCTCAACCAGGTACAAATCAAAGGTGATATTAGTACAAGACTCCTTATGAGCTATGGTATGGTCATAAGCCTACTGTTTGATACTTTAAAATCTTTGGAAGTAAATTCTATATCAAAAGAGATGAAGATATAGGAAAGTTTGATGCTAGAAGTCATGAAGGAATCTTTCTTAGTTATTCTACTAAAAGGAAAGCCTATTGGTGCTACAAAAAGAGATTGAGGAAAGTAATTGAGAGTGTTAATGTCAAGGTTGATGAAGACATAGTTAGACCATCCAGAACCTTTGGATATGATTCAAATGATCAGAATAATAGTTCAGATAAAGGGAAGAAAGTTCAGACTCCAAATCAAGTTCAGATCATTTCAGTGAATCGGTAAAATCAAGAAGAAGGAACTAGTGAAAGTGTAAAAGTGAGATCACAAGAGCCTAAAGTTCAAGAACATCCTAAGAATGCAAGGTATGTAAAACTAAATCATTCAAAAGATCATATTATTGGGGATAAGAACAAAGGTGTTCAAACTAGAAGAAGAATTGTAGAAGAATATTGTTTGATCTCAAAGAGTGAGCCTAATAGTGTCAATGAAGCATGCAAAGATGAACATTGGGTGGAGTAATGAAAGAAGAATTATTGCAAATTGAGAAGAATGATACATGGAATCTTGTTCCTAGACCTTAGGACAAAAATGTAATTGGAACTAAATGGGTCTTTTAGAACAAACTGAATGAGCAAGGTGAAGTTTTTAGAAACAAAGAAAGACTAGTGTGTAAAATATATTCTCAAATGGAAGGAATTGAATTTGAAGAAAAATTTTGTACTAATGCTAGGATTGAAGCTATGAGACTATTTCTTGCTTATGTTTCTTACAAAAATTTCAAGGTTTATCAAATGGATGTCAAGTCAACAGTTCTAAATAACAAACTGGAAGAAGTGTATATTGATGGATTTCAATTGACTGATCAGGGAGATATGGTTTTTTAGTTGAAGGAAGCATTGTATGGACTTCAGCAAGCACCAAGAGCATGGTATGCCATATTGGACAAGTATTTGTTGAAGCTTGGATTTAATAAAGGTAATGCTAATAGTAATTTGTATTTCAAGATTGATCATGATAAAGATTTGATTGTTGAAGTTTTTGTTGATGATATCATTTTTGGAGGAGATGATAGTTTGTGCATGAAGTTTTCTGATGAGATGCATAATGAGTTTGAGATTTATATGATTGGAGAAATGATTTTTTTTTGGGATTGCAAATTACTCAACTAGATAAAAGGATCTTTATATCTTAGTCCAAGTATCTGAAACAACTACTGAAGAAGTTTGGTATGGAAGATTCAAATCTAGTTGGTACACCTATGGTGATCGGATGTAAGTTGACACAAGATGATGATTCTCCTAAACCAAACCAAACTACATAAAGATCCATGATTGGTGGATTTATTTATTTGAATCAAACTAGACTTGATATCATGAATGCCGTATGGATTGTTGCAAGATTTCAAGCTAATCCTAAGGAATCTCATGTGATAGCTGTGAAGAGGATTTTTAGGTACTTGAAGGGGATAGTTGATTTTTGCCTATGGTATCATAAAAAAGATGACCTTATTTTGAGTGCTTTTACTGATGTTGATTGGGAAAGAGATGTGAATGACATTTGAAAAGAGTACTAGTGGTGGTGAATTTTTCTTGGGAAAGAAGTTGATTTCATGGTTAAGTAAGAAGTAAAATTCCATTTCTTTATCTACTACAGAGGTAGAATACAATGTTGTTGCTAACAATTGTCCTCAAGTTTTGTGGATGAAGTAGATGCTGAAAGATATCAAAGTTGTGTATGATGAACCTATTGCTATATTTTATGATAATTCAAGTTCAATTAACATTTCTAAGAATTTGGTGTTGCATTCAAAGAACCAACATAAATCTATCAAGTTTCAATTTTTGAGAGAGAAGGTGAGTGAGAAGGAAGGCAGATTAGAGTATGTGCCCACTAAGGAACATATTGAATATATCTTTACCAAGCCTTTTCCTAAGGATAATTTTGAGTATCTTAGAGGAAAAATAGGGGTGATTACCACTCCTAATCAGAATTAAGATGCATTGACTTGCATCAGTCCATGCATTTCATAGTCATATCTTTATCCAGATTGATGTTGTGGTGGCTGCTACTCAAGGGGAGTAGTCAAATGCTCATAAATGTGGCTCAAAGCTTGTATGGAGAAAGATAATGTGTATCTTTTTCATTGATGTCAAAGGGGGAGAAGAGTCAAAATCTAAGGGGGAGAAAGTGCTAATAGAAAGTTGTGTTGATGGTGTTTTTCACATCATGTGTTTCCATCAATGCCAAATGGGGAGATTGTTGGATATTGTTGATATGTGGTTTTCATTGATGTCAACACTATTGGCATTAAGGCTGTATATGTCGAGGATATTGAGAAAATTGTAATAAAATAAGTTGTGGGTTGTTATTGATGCACTAAAGTTCAGTCTAATGGCTAGCTCAGTATATTCATCACTAAAGGTTGTGGATCAAAGGGTTTTTTTTTAGTATATCTATTTTATCCACATAAATTTTTAGAGATCTGCATGAAGATTTGATTGAGTTATGAATATCTATGTTTTGACAATTTTCTGTTGCTTCAATTGGTGTTCTTGAAAGAAGATAATGTGATTCTAGTAACCCGAGTTGTAGATTATTTTGTAGTGATTCATGATACTTGTGGATGTTTCTAGATCATGCTCTATCTATGTTGTACGTCTGCATTGATCATTGTGCTCACGATTGATGATTTTCTTCTCTGTGTTCATGCTTTTCATGATCATGGTTGACAGGATGATTGTAGTGTGTTGTAGATCTTCGAGGCATAATTGTTTAAGGTGTTTCATGTTTTAGGATGTTGTTTTGGGTCTTCACTATGTTGTGGCCAACATTGGTTGGTGTACATTGAAAAATATTTACTAATTTGGGCCGACAGTTTGTAAACATTTAATATTTTATTGAAGCCAACATGTAGATGATGTTATCCCTAACTATGGATATATATGAGTGATTGTTTATACCATTTGGAAGAGTGTGTGTGAATGATGTGCAAATTTTGTGTGTTTATAATATTCTAATCTTTTAAAGGCATAAATAAAGTGTGAAGAAGAGTGAGTAGGTATTTATATGCTTAACCAAAACTATAATCAAGCATTAGTAGATGCTACTTTCTTAGTTCAAAATCTTCTAGATATAATTTGAATTTTTTTGTAAGATAGTGTGTCTTCCTTTGGGTAGCAAGCCTTGTTGTATTTGAGTAATGAGCTCTAGGCAGTGCACCTAAATATATGTGCATTCCCCATTTACAATTATCTTATACTTCCAATAGAGTATAAACTTGTGGATTAACCTCCACCATGGTTCTTCCCCTAATAGGGTCTCCACATAAAAAATATTGGTGTTATGTGTGTTTCTAATGTGGTGATAGTTTATGATTTCATGTCTATTTATTAGATATGAGGATAAGTTTAATAAGTTTAGTTTATGTGACAACTGATTCAACCCCCCCCCCCCTCTCAGTTGTCTTCCCTTGTTTTTCCAATAGAGAAAACCCCTTTTTTGAGTTTTCTTGAACCCCCCTTCGAGTGAACCCCTAAAAACCCAAAAAAAAATTCATGCGAGCATTTTGGAAATTTTTCTTTGTGAAGAGAATTGTAAACAAGTTTTGTGAGATCACCCATTATAGACACATTGTACCATGATATATTGTTTATGTGTATATTGATGAGATGATAATTATTTTGCATTGATATATGTGTTACAAATATTTATTATAGATGGGGGCGTCGGTCCTAGCTCAGTTGGTTAAGGTGTTCCCTGTAGCAGGGCGCCCACCATGGGTTCGACTCTCCGGCGCTCCCGTGGTACCGGTTGGTGTGTCCCACCAGCACTGCCGGTCATGGTAAAAAGTTTACCGGCGGTGGGGGGTTATATGGGGGGTCGTGCTGCACCTGATTCCCCTCGTTAAAAATATATATATATATATTTATTATAGATGTGTGTTGATATGGTGTAATGATTTATGACATTGTATGCATGTGACAATGTATGATATGATAATATTATGATGGATACAACTATATAAATATCAACCCATCCATTAGAATATGAAAACTTAATGTTATTTCTCCTTGTGTCCTAACAAAATAGGGACCACAAGGCTATGAAAAGCACAGTGATGAATCTATTGAGATATAAATTTTGTTCCCCACTTTTATATGCCTCACTAAATTCATGTGGTTGAGGCCATTCCTTAGTGTGGTGAAATCCAAAAGTAGGCCTGCTAAAGGGAAATTAATACTAGCTATTTTTTATCACCCAAGATCACACAAAGTGCAAGGGGAGAGCATACACATAAACTAGCACTTGTAGGTTCTAATCTAAACACAAAGAGGAGAGTTTGAAACTTTTGATCCCCAAGATTCATTAAGTCAAAAGGAAGAGTATGTTTCACAAATCGCAAAGGCATGGAAAAAAACTTAGCTAACCCTCCAATCTAATTTCAATGCAACTAAACTAGTGGGAAAATAATGTCTACTACAAAGAAAATCCTACACCAACTGAATTATTATTTTCAAAGTTGAACTTTGGCATATGTAGATAGTTGTACCACTAAGTTAGAATGATGTTCAAAACATAGGGTTAGTATACAACTTGATAAAAATAAAAAATAAATAGAAACAACAAAAACACTGAAGTGGTTATAGTGTTGAAAGAATGCAAGCACTTAAATAATGAATATGCTAAAATAAAATAAAAGTGTTAAAAAAGAGGAAAATAAAAATAAATTTAAAGCTGGGAGACAATGTTGATTCCATATATATGTTAAACTATATGTAGACACAAATTTTTAGGGCATAAGCATTGATTTTAGAGCCTACATATAATAGAGGACAGTAGTGATTTTTCCATTAGAAATTTATAACATAAAATACTAAAAATGTTATACTAAAAGTCTTGAAGAGTATGAAAAGAGACACCAGTAGACAAGAAAAATAGAAAAATTGAAGACAAAAATGAAAAATGATAAAAAATAGAAAATAAGCACCAAACCATGGAAGCATCAAATTATTATGCAAAAGAATTGAATTAGGCAAGGAATGATACCTACAATAAAAATATGCTATTATTGCAAATGATGAGTTAGAAACAACATAAATTTATAAACAAGATAGATATCACACAGAATGGACAACACAAAGCCAAGAAATATGTAAACAAACATTAGAAAACAACAAAATGAAAAGAAAAATTAAAATTGTAAGTGTTGTGAGAAGCACAAGCACTAATTTTTCCACTAAAGTGTTGACACATAGGTCAAAAGTGCTAAACCAAAAACTTAGATGTGAAAAATTGCAAGAAATTTAAATAAATTCTAGTAATATAGGGATGTGGGTCCCACATAACATGTTAGAATGGAGATAAGAAAACTCAATAATGCATAAAAATGATTTGAATTCACAAAAAAATAAAATAGTATACATGTCATTTTCTTTCTCCTCCAATTGCGCTAAAAGAGAAGTTGCACCTAATGCTCCACTTGATTTTCTCACTAGATATTTATTTGATTGTTTTGGACTAATGTATATTGCTCAAGAAACTAGCATTTAATAACATCATAAGGATGTGATAGATTCTTAAAAGAGCAACACGAATTTGGCATAAGGATGTTGTGTGTTGGGAATACAAGAAATGGTATCCTATTTATATATTTTTGGTGGAGGAAATGGAGGGCTTGGAATTAAAGTTGATGAAGGGATAATATTTAATGAGAGTCAATGCATGCATGATTTAGCTTTGTGACAAGTGTTATAAGTGGCCCGAAGAGAGGAATTGAAAAGTGTTCATAGGGTGTAAAAATGAGTGTTCTCAAACACATGTGTGAACATTATGATGTGTATGAGGTAGGGTGGTTAAACATGTGTGAGAATAATATGCATGTGTGGGCATGGTATTGGTAGTGGGATGAGTCCACAAGACACAACTATGAGTTGGAAGCATGGGAAGATTTCAAGCTTACAAACTTGAATGCTTATAGAAGATTTATATTAGTAGGGACTAATAAAGGTTAATTTATTAATTAATCAAGTAGGAAGAATCAAAGGGATCTAAGGCTCTTAAAATTAATTTGATTTAATTAGTTGACCTTATGGAAGAAGTAGGAGAGTAACTAATTAGTTAACTAATGAGTCATTTAATTAATTACAAGAATAAAAATTAATTAAATAATAATTATTTAATTAATTATGGGAATGTGGAAAAGTGGTTAATTAATGAAGAAAATGATAAGTCAAGGGTTAATAATAAATTTTGGGGTGTCTACAATAAGAGTTAACAATGTTTTTTTATTTAGCTTTTTTGGTTGAGGGCTTGTCCTTCCTCCTATTTTTTTTTTCAATTACATTTTTCTCTTTTCTTCAAGTTTCTTCTACCTAATTCTACTATTTGAATACTTTAATAATCTACTCTAACTTTATCTCTAGGAAACTAATATCAAAAAACTCACAACCAAATATCTCTTTGAAATCAATTATAAAATTACTTCTTTTTCTTACTTCCTCTAGCCTAAGAAATGATTCACTACTTATGGATTCATTAGAGACCCTTCTTATCTTATATGGCATGAGGGGTGACTCTTGGTCTAAAGGGTTCATCTCATCATAGTCTCTCTTTGGATTAGGGGATGTATCTTATGGAAAATCTTCATTTGTTAGTTTTTTATCTTTATTTGTGCCTTATTTATTCATTTTTATTAGTATTGGGTTTGTTTCATTCTAATACTTTTAAGATTTCAATGAAAATTTTAATTTTTTCATTAATATTTCTTATCATCTCCTTATCTCTTTCATAATATCTATTGGATGTTAATTTATTAATTTATTCCATTTGTTCTATCCCATCATACCTACTTGCTTCAATATTTGAATGGTCATTATAGAGGTTGAGCATGCTCCATCCAAATATTTGGGTTGTTTAATCCTCAAACCCATTATTTATTATGACCCTAAGTTATGATCAATTAGAATATTCTTCAAAAAATGGCCCTTGGGTTCTTCTTCATATAAAGTAAGCATCATTGCTTCTAATCCTATCCTTTTCCATTTCATCTACAATATCTTTTAGCTAAGGTTGCAAGTCATTCATATGTTGATGCCTCATATTTTTAACTATTTCATCATTTTGCTCATATTTTCTTTTGTAATTTTAATTAGGGTTATGGACAACTTTGGTCCCTCTATAGTGGTGAGTGTCATGCCCATTGAGTACCCTCCTATCTCTATTATGAGAGTTTCTTTAGCTACATCCTCATAGAATACTCTATAGATCCTTCTCACACCTTTTTGTTCATTTTTCGTAGCTTTCCTCTCTTTTTGGGGCCTATTTATCCTTTCTTTCATCATCTTCTTCTTAGCCATGATCATATTTTAGATTTTAATCAATCCTATCTCAAATTCAAGAACAATTTCTCTCACCATTTTTATGATTGCTATTAATAGCAAGGATCAACTATTCAATGATATAATAATTTATAAATGTATAATACGAAAGACATTGGATAAAAGATATGAAATCAAGTCATGTGGTGCATCAAAGGTATTATATGTTCTTTTTATGTGGCGGATATGCCACACATTAGCAATACATATTTTTGATTTAATTTAGTTTTATGATTTTATCCAATCAATTAAAAAAAATAGAGAAAAAAAGAAAAATGAAAAGAATAAAATATTTTGTCAAGAATAATTTATTTTATGAGCAAAGAAGAGCTAAAATTTGTTATATACTAAACAAAGCTTGAGATTTAACTCTTCTACTTTAATTATATCAAAATAGAAATGAAAAAGCACCTATTTATAAATGAAACTATAACATTCAAAATTTTCTAATTAATTGCAGATATCAAGACATGATGAAGATTATATTTTGTAGTAAAAAGCTATTTATGGGTTGGCATAATTTAAAGTCATGAACAATTTGGAGCGGTTAAAAGCAAATACCATAGCAAGTATCATAACCATCTTTGAACAAAATGGACTAATATATGCATTACCGTACAACTTGCGATTTCTTTAGATCCCATTTTTTCTAATTTTTTTGTTTAATAAAATAAATAATAAACCTAAAATCCAACTATTTTAATTAAAAAAATAAACCATACTTTCTCTACAAAACATCAATAAAAGTGAACTTTACCTCTATTAAAAACTAATAATACATTAAAAGTAGTTGACTTTTTTATTTTAAAAACTCTTACCCAGCACCACTCATTAAAATCTAAATCTAACACAGTGACATTATCCAAGTATTCATAATGTATCGATTATTATTATAATAACATAGCACATGGAAAAGATAACAATAAAGTAAAAAAGACAGTTAAAGCACAAATCTTATGCACTGTTAAGGTAAAACTTCAAAGAATTTTGTAATGTTCCACACGATGGCAAGGAAAACATTGTCACTAAAATCAAATAAATGTGGCTAGTTGGGCGGGTCAACTCACTTGTTTTTCTTTGCACGACTTAACACTGTTTCAGTGGTCTGTCAGTGATAGGAGGAATATTTACTACTTACTACCATTCAATGACAATTGACAAGAATTTAGTAGCAGTCAATTTCCACGTCAGAAAAGAAAACATGTGGAGGAGGACGCCCAACACTTTCCTCCCGGTTTTCAGAATTTATTCCGCTTTCGTGTGGAAATGGATGAAATCAAGATTGACCAAAAGTTCAATTGGTAATTTAAACATCGACGACTCCGTCAATGGAGACAAGTTGCACATCTTTCTGACTATTCTAAACACTTCTCATTTCCCCTACCATTAAAAAATAAACGATACTTTCTCTACAAAACATCAATAAAACATTCAGTGTTTCATTTTTTTGAGCATCATCTAGATGCAATGAGCGTTAAGTGGGCCATTCATTATTATGAGAGATGGATTCTTGTGAACCACTACTCATGAAACATGGGTCAATGAGTTTGACTCTTAAAACTACATGGTTGAATCCTGATAGCAATATCATACTAAAAATTGTTATCAAATTCTTCAACCTGAAGGAAAATGATACATCTATTCAAACCAGCAATCCTACATTTCTGGAGATTCTCATGATGAAGAAATTTATTGAAAGCTATGGTCCACATGAAAGAATTAATGTTTGGCCAACACTTAGAATGCCAAACCCTTTTCCAAAGTGTAGAGTTCTTAACTCATGGGTTTTCAACCTAAAGAGATCTATAACGAGTTTGCAACATTTAAATCTAAAAACCTTCCAAACTCAATCTAAGGAAACATAAATCACCATCTAAAGGGACCTTTAAAGATGCTAAAATATGAGCTAATCAATCAATGAGGAGGAAATTGTTGACCTAGCTAAAGATCTTTAGATTTTCATTTTAAAATCTTCACACTTTTTTGCATGACCTCATACTAAAATAAAAAACATAACTCTACTCAACTTCAACACATTTATATTTTGAATTGAGGATATTAGGGAATATCACACAAAGAGGGCTATATTGATCCCACACATCATTCAAAAAAATGAAGGTCATCTTTTCCTACAATTCAGAAAAGACTAGCTTCAATCAAACTCCTATCTAAATTCATAATTCTCCATAACTAAGAACCCTTGCCAAGGGTTGACATCCTAGGAATAAAAGAATGATTCTCTAAGTTTAAGTACTCAACCTTTAAAATTCTTCCTCATAAGTCTTGTTTCTCCACACAAAATCTCCAATATAATTTGGAAACAAAAGCTATATTATTAAGGAGGGTAGATCTCAAATCTAAACCACCTCTCTCTTTAGGTTGAATTTTTTTATCCGGGTTAACCAAATACCATTTATTTTTCTTTGAGTTTCCTTGCCAAAGAAACTTTCTCATTCTACTATCCAGATCATGAAGGATGTCTTTTGGACCTATAAGAGCCATAAATCTATAAACTTGAGGAGCTTGAATCATAGCTTGAATATATGGAAAGCCAAAGAGAAGTGTCTATGCCCAATAACTAATATGACACTAAATAGAATCCACCATAACATTTAGTCTCTTTTCCCAATGCAAGTAGAAGAAATATAGATACCCAAATATTTAAAAGGAGGAGAAGCAACCTAAAAATAAAGAATATTAGTAATTTGTTTCCAAAGATGAGGGTCTAAATGGAAGAAAAAACTCTATGACATTTTTTCATTAAAGAGCATATCATACGTGCACTAATATACATATCAAGATCTCTCCTAAAAGACATATCTTTCTCAAGAGTGGTATTTCCTATCAAAAAAATTCTTCCATAAACTAAAGAAGAAAAAGTGTATTCATACGCTTCCTAATGCGAAAGCTAGAAATACATTTAGAATATTTGAGGTACTTATAAAACCAATCAAATCCTTCCATGAGAATAAGAAAGATATGAGAGAGATGATCTCCCTAAGACAAACCTCTTTCAAAATGAAAAATATTAGAAGGAGAATAATTTATAAGTATAAAAAAGGAGAGGTACAATTAACCATGATCAATTGAATCCAATTATCATCAAAAGAAAAGGTACATAAGATATCCTTCATAAAAAATTAGCATACCCTATCATAAGATTTAGAAATTATATCAAACTTCATGAACATGGAACTTTTCTTATTAACATTTATAGAATAAATAAATTCTTAGACAATAACAACACCTTTGAAATTTTGGGGTCCTTGAACAAAACCACTTTTTTGAGAGAAATGGATGAAGGAAGAAACTATTTTAGCCACTCAATAATATTTTTTGAAAAATATTATAAATAGAATTGCAAAGAGCTACAAAGTGGACAATGGACTTTTAAATATAATAAGTCTAAGAATCAAAGCTAAAAAATATTTTTAAAGATATTTTAACATTTCTTGTAGGTGCATAGCTCCTCAAAAGCCTTCACAATGTTCTTTTTGACAATATTTAGAAATATTGAAAGAACTCAATAGGAAATCCATACAAACTTGCGATTAAATTACATTCTTCATCATAAAGAAAAATTGTTTCAGCTCATCCATGGAAATAGGGCCATTAAGGAAGGAATTATCAAGAGTGAAGCTAATTCTAGGAATGCAATTCAAAATGGAACATCTATTATCAATAGAGAAATCAGTGGGTGATTTGAAAAACTCATAAATGTTAGAAACAACTTCTAGTTAGATATCTTGAATGGATTCAATTAGAACCATCCTCTCTTTAATCTTCTTGGAAGCATTAACATGTTTATCTACCACAAGAGTGATGGAAAACACTAGAATTCACGTGCCTTACCAATTAGTATGATATTTTTATCACCGCATGATTTCTTTATCAATTTTTTTACCGATTCATTTTGGAGTTTAGAGTGATGAGTTAAGAGATGAAATTGCTTAATTGTTCTCAAATACAACCTTCAATATTTTCCAACTTAGAAAAAATATTCATGTTTACTTGCATAATATTACTGCATGAGGAAACATTATATTCTTTGGTTTTTGTTTGTAAAATCACAATTTATAGAATAGATCATATAAATTTGTACCATGAGGAAGTTTATCTTCTTACCACCAAGGTCCAATATTTTCGTCCAACTCATCTTATTTTAACCTCATTAGTTGAAATATAAAAGAAGAATTTGGGGGCTTAAGGAATCCTTCCCAGTGCAAAGCTATGGGCTAGTGATCCCAACTCACATTCTTAGAAGAAGCAAGTCAAAGAAACTGAGAAGGTCAATATTATACTAACTAAAAATTTATAGCTAAATATTTTAATTTGAAAACATCTCTAGATATTTGATTTTTCCAAGTGAAATAACTATTATTAGAAGTGATATGAATCATTAATTAAATCTAAATAATATTTTGTACATGAAGAAGACTATCTTGAGGGATGGTAGGAATTACACCCCTTTTTCCTCATTAAGAAAAAATACAACCTTAAATTCACATCCAATAATCCAAGGATAATCTTAAGGTGAAACTCCTCTATGAACCTACAAACTTTCCCAATGTTTAACCTTACCTTGGAGATCTCCGGGAGCATGACAATTATTCATTGAAACACTAATATTGTTGAATGTATGAACCTCTTCTCAAGAGATACCACAATTACAACTTAAGGAATTTTTAGACAACATTATCTTGAGTGCCAAGCACACATAAGACCACAAAATACACTAAGAGTAGAATTAACAACACTTTCCAAATATGATCAATTTTGCTTCTGGTTTTTGTGTTTGAGTTTTTTGTCATCGACGTTTCGGATCACACTCCATGATCCATCATCAGGATGAGAGAGAGCATTTCTCTTCCTTATGCTCTCTCTCATCCTGATGATGGATCATGGAGTGTGATCCGAAACGTCGATGACAAAAAACTCAAACACAATCAAAACCAGAAGCAAAATTGATCATAATTATGGATTGTGGAAACTTGATATCTCTTACTTTCCAAATATCTATCAATTCTATAACATTTTTTTTAGTTGATTCTTTACGAAACTTAATTTCTTGAATTAACACCATACAAGGGTTAAAATATTTAATCATTCTTCTAACAATATTATTTTTGGGTCTACTACCAAGCCTTTTTTTATTCTAGGAAATAATCGTGATTGAGATAGGTTTCAAAGCACTAGTAGAATTTGGCAAATAAATGATTACGTGACTAAAAAATATAGTCACAACAAATAAAGATGACTATATTCTGCTCATTTTTTGCAACACAACTATAAATGACTAAACAAATGACTAATTTGATCATCATAAGTGACTAATTTGATCATCGGGTAAAAAATAAAAATAAATAATTAGTCACACAAATAAAAATTAGAGAATATGATATTAAAGTGGATAATTAAAAAAAATTCAAATTGAGGGAGTGGGTTGTATTATAATATAATATAATAATAATATATTATATTTCAATACAATATAATGCAATATATTATAATATATAATATAATATATATTATAGTATATATATTATATAATATTATAAATTATTATAGAATATTGAATTGTTGACTTTTGTCTCGTATGGACAACTCTTGCTCTTCTAGGGTTTTTCACCTAAAAGGAGAGAGAAAGGAGCAAAAATGCTAATGGTTCATTCAAATTATGCAATGTGTGATGTTTTCTAACCTAAATGAAGTTAAATAAATTCAATTGAATTATTTAAATGAATGAAAACGAATGCAAAAGTGAGATTTAAGCTATGTTTGAAAACACATTATGATATGCAACAATGAACTAAATGAAGAAAATTTGTAGAACAT
>VDFB02270651.1:489250710-489301608 GCA_007258455.2 Sequoia sempervirens
ATCTAGATATGAAATTCTCAAAACCCTAAACCTCTAAAAATGAAATATGATGAGATGTTGCTTTAAAATATGATTTTCAAACCTGGAACTACAAATCTGACTTCAAAACTAAATTCTGCAAAAAGACATTGACTACCCTCAACCTAGAGATATCTTCTTAATTTTTTTCTGATTTTTCCCAAGAAAATCATCTTTAGTTCTCCAAAAATTGTCTCAAGTAGAGAAAAACACTGTCGCAATAAATCGGTGAACTCACTTTTCTTTATGTCAGCCACAATTTAATTTTTTTCTACTTTTCATGTTTGTCAAAATATTGACGAAACACAGGTTCGTCAAAATTTTGACAAACATCGGGGATAAACTTTCAAAAAATTGAAAATTACACATAAAATTTTACAAGCACTTGACGATACATCAAATTATACATATTTCGTCAGATATTTTTTGTCAGATTTTGTAGTCAAATGAGTTAGTGTGGGCTCTGATTTTATCTTAGGCTGAATTTGCATATAATGACTCCATGAATAGGAGCATTGGTAGAATTCTTTTTGAAGTAGTCTATGGCATGCACCCTAGAGGGGTCTATGAACTAAGAGATCTACAAGGAGTTGCTAAGAGAAGTGCTCAAGGTGAGGAATTTGTTGTTACAATTAGGGATATTCATCAAGTGAAGGGAACCCTTCAAAAGAATGTTGAGAAGTATAAGGAAAAGGCAGATTTAAAGAAGAGGAATTTCCAATTCAAGGTTGGAGACTTGGTGATGGAACACTTGAAGAAGGAGAGACTTCCAAAAGGAAAGTATACCAAACTCATGATGAAGAAGATAGGACCAAAATGCTTATGAAATAGAGCTACCTCCTGGGGTGGCAATATCTCCTATCTTCAACATTTCTGACTTGTATCCTTTCAAATATTTTGTGAATGTAGGTGATGGAGTAGGTACAACAGCAATGGAGGATGAATATTGGGTGAAAGAAGTACCCCCCAACCAACTTATGACTCTTGAATGCATCCTAGACACCAAGGAGACAAAGAAGACTAGAAGGAAGGTTTACAAGGAATACCTGGTCAAATGGAAAGACACTTGAAGAGGATGCAACATGGATGCCAAAAAATTATATTAAACAACATGGAACTATTGTAGAAGACCTGATCTCAAAGAGGACTTGAGATCTTTTTCTTGCTTGGGAGTATGGTGCAGGAGCACCCATGGGTCTAAGGGACCTAGAATAATTTTTCATGTTTTTTTTATTGGTTTATGGATGGAATAAGGTACTACAGACCATTTCAATGCTCTGTAGTAGGTCTTCTAGGTTTTTGGTTGAGGTTTTGGTCTTGATGACCAACTTCTTTAGACAACAAGGTCTCCATCCTCCTTTGTAAGTCTAGTGCATCTTGGAAAAATAAGGAAAAAGGATGCCTTGCTATATATAGACACCTGAGGGGAGTCACCTTACTTTTTTACACAGTTTTAAATTCCTTTGACACATTTTGGAAGGTTCTTTGTGGTCGAGTTGGTAGAAGTTGCTCACATTGCCTTAACTAGGCAATTAGAAGTCAAAGCATGAGATTAGTTGTTTTCCAATGTCTCTCTTTTCAAAAGACAGATGTAAGAAGTTGGAGGGAGTTTTTAAGAATTCAAATATTCCTCTCTTGGTCAAGGCAAGGTTGATGTTGATGCTTTGAAGAAGTTTCAATGAGAAGTTTGTTGTTTTTCCTGTGTTTTTCTAAAGAATTTGTTGATCCCATACTTGGTACAGACTATATGTTCACTTTCATGCTCCAAGCCCATAATGGTTGGATAGGTAATTGAATAAGCTTTCCTTTGGCATCAAAGTGGTGAGATTTCATTGAGTATCAAGGGAGATATTCCAATTTCTCTATCGGATGGTCTGAAAACCCTTAAAATCAGGGCTTTGGGTGAAAAATATATATTTCTTCCATTCCCATGAACTATAAAATTCTTAAATCTCATTGGGATGGAAGATATAAGGTTTTAGTATCATGTCCTCAATGTTTTGGAGAATGGAAGGCTCATTGTTGGAGGTTGTGCATGAATTTTGGCTTGACATCTCTATATGGCAAGCATAATTGACAAGGAAAAAAATGAGTTTTTTCTTGATTTTGAAGAATTTGTTTAAGAGGCACTTAGGAATAGTGGAAAAAGGTGTGGAAAACCTGTAGGAGTTTGAATTTTGGCTTTGGGGTGAAGGGGAGAGCCTAGATAGTCAAGAACTAGGTGTAGGTCTGTGAATTAGGCCTTTTGGAGCAGCGGTAGAAAGGGCCATTGTGAGTGATGTTTTGACAGTCAAGAGGAAGGGTTTTGGAACCTTGTAGGGGTCCATCTTAGGGGTCTAAATCCATAGGTTTGGTGTCTTAATAGTATTCCTTGTGTTTTTTATTTTGACTGTCCTACCGGGCAAGGGCTGCAAGCCTTAAGAGAGAGTGAGGTCTAAGTCACCATAGTGATGGGTGTTTGTTGAAACCTAAGTGCTAGAAGGTTGTTAAACCTTTTTTTGAATTAATGAGACATGATCCAAATGTTTTCAAGCTTTGTGAGTGGTCTAAGTTGTGAACCCTAGGTGTGTGGGGTTGATCTCTTAAAGAATAGTGGAGTTTAGGACTCCTCATAAGAGTATTTTAGAGAAGCATTTAGTGGAGTGACTTTGCCATTTACGATTGTGAGTTTTCCTTCCCTGCCACTCTGCATCATTTCTAAAGCTTATGCAGGATATTTCCATGGTGTTTGTAGTGGTGGCAAGTGTATTTAAGGTTTGTAAGTACCTTATGCAATAAACCCTCCTTTGTAGGGCTTGATTTGTTCATAGAATAAGCTTAGTTAATAAACATGATGTGAGTAATGTCTTGGAAGTCAGATGAAATGATTGAGGTGTAAATGGTTGATTGTAGTATCTTGGTCTTGAGGAACAAGTTGGTAAAAGCAAAAATTTGGTGAGTTGTTTGGGAGGTGCATCATGTGAGGGGGCTCTTTGCTCGGGTTTTCTTTGAATTGAGATAAATTGGCTTGATATTAAAGGTGTGTTAGGATGTCGATGGATATAAGGTTTAGCAACATGAAAGGTGGTTTTAGGTTTGACACCTAGGTAAAGCAAATTGGAAGGGTGCCTTGGTGAATGATGAAAGAGTGGATTGTTTAGTGACTCTAATTAGGTTTCTTGTGCATGGATCAGTCATTTTTGCTGATAAATAAGATGTTTGAAGCTTGAGGATGATAAGAAGTATTGAAATGAGTTGGCTTATTGTTGCCTTGTGGTTTGCAAATGAAACAATGTGATTTTTGATGAAAAGAGAAAGAAATTTTAGTTGCTTATTCAATTTTATCTTCTCCTAATTCAATTGGGTCAGATGTTGGTGCAGGAGCACCTAGGTCAACAAATACTTTTCAATTTTGCAAAAGGGATGAGTGTTCAAATTTGTATTGAGTGAATCACAAAAGGTCATGGAAAAGTGATGTAAATCTTGTTCAAGGTCATATGAGGTCTTATTTGAATGTATTTTGGAGTTTATGGGTAAGTTCGGTGGTCAAGGTGGGAAAGTGGCTCAATGTGTGGCCAGTAGAAATTTATTGATCCCAACCAAAAGCAGAAGTCAAGGCATAGTATTAAGGGGTTAAAAGGGTGGGTTCGCTAGTGAAAGGTAGTTATAGAAAAGAGCCAATACTAAAGGTACTGGGTAGAGAGAAAAAGCAGAAGTTTGTGTTCTTGTAATTAGATTTTGAAATAAAAATTCCCTGTTTCTGAGTTTGCAACATTACTCCATTGTTTTCTTTTCTTGTGTTGGTAATTTAGGAACACCCAAAGTTAAATCATAGTGTGGATACATGTAAAGAGGAGTTAGTTTCCAATTTCAAGAAGAGTTGGACTTAGTTAGTTTTAGGAAACAAAAGGAATAAATTAAGCAGTTCAGGTGCCAAATGAGTCCTGCAGAAATAAGTTTAGAGAGTCCAATAGAGGTTTGCCTACCCACTACTCACACCAGTATAGGTCAGAAGTAAATTGGTGAATTTGGAGTTATCATGGAATGTTTCATGTTTTATTATTGTAAGTGCTGAAATAAAGGCATAGGTGATTCATTGCTGGAGGTTTGGGTTGGGGTGGAATAGAAAGAGTCTTAGAGAGCCATAAATTCCTACATGTTCAGGTAGCTTAGAAATAGAGGGTTTGCAAGAGTATTTTCACAAAACCCTCCTTGATTGTGCTTTTAGACCCTATAAACAAGGGTTTATTGGATCAAAACGTTTTCATGGTTTTCAATCCCTATAAATGGTGAAATCTTGAGTTATAAGACATGATTGAAGAATTTTTTGAGGTTTTGAGTTATTTGGAATGGTTTTGAAGGGGTCTCCTTTGTAAAATAGGCCTAATCTAGTAGCCTTTCTTTAGAGGACAGTCTGAAATCTGATGATTTTATTTATGTCAAACGTCTAAGAACTTTGATATGTTGTGATGTGTTGGAAAGAGTTTCTAAATGTGCATTGAGTTTTTTAATAAGCTTTGAGATAGGAATGTAACTACCCAATTCAATGGTTGACAGACCTACTAGAGGAATATGATATTGTCTGATCAAAACAAATATGTTTGTTTAAATAGGGGAAAGGATGATATTGAGTGCTTGGTTACTATCAAACTAATGATATGATTGATGTTACTAAATTTGGTTCAGGTGTATAAGATAGGTTTGGTGACTTTGATGGTTGGATGGGTGAGTATTATGAAGCCTTTTGAGTAAATTGGTGATTAACCACAAGATGATAATCAAGATTTTGTTGTAGTAGGAGTTTGTAACCTATAAATAGACTACTACAGTCAAAATATGGTGAGTATAGTGCTTGATAATGAACTGATAATAGTGAGGTATGGTTTAGTTGATTTGTTTCCTTGGTGAATAAATGAAAGGATGAATTGTTCAAGTGTCAATAATCAGGTTTACGTTGTTTTTATGGTGGTTGAGAATGATGTGAATCTAATTGATTAAGTCAAAGTTTTCTTTAATATGGTTTTTGCTTTAAATGAGTCAATTGGAATACTGATTAGTGGAATGATGGATGATGGCCTATGGAATGGCTAAGAGAATTTGAGTGGATTTTGGTTGAATGAAAAGTAGATTTATGATGAAATTATATTTGATCTTCTCCTGATTCTATTTGGGATTGAAATCCCTTGAAGAAATGATGTTGATGGTGTTTGTTGGATGCTCTGCATCAGATGTACCTTGATGATTGAGTGTTTTGATATGATGCTCTGCATCACTAACTTCCTTGTCTATGATATTACTTACTATTATGGTTTCATAGATATTTTCCAAGCATCCATAGTTTGTCGTGCTGGTGCACCTTTACAAGCACATTCCTCCATGTGAAGTAATTGCATTGTGTTGCTTATGTTGATTTTCTAAACAACTATATTGTACAACTAAAATTTTGTCATCTATCAACATCTAGTTATTAGTTATGGAATTTGAAGTAATGCTTTGAGTTTGAATGATGTGTAATTCAACATAACCAACAATATGAATATAAACTACACAAATCTATTAAGTATAATTCATTAGTTAAGTTCTTTGTATTCTATTACCTTTGTGTATGTTTGAGTAAATCCACTGGCACTAGGAGGTGTTTGCTTGAAACCTCCAATATTAGCCTATTCAACATCCAAAATCACATATTAAAATACCATTTGTAAAACAATACTATTAACATGTAATAAATTTATAATTGTTTACTAGTTACATACCCCACTAATAGGTGTACTGCAGAAATAAGTAGGTGGAGGACCGATGTATCTAGTCTCAACACTGTGACCCTGCAATTTTATTAAAATAATAAAACTAAATTAGTTAATATTTTATTTCAAAATCAAAATTTAATAAATTAAATTCAATGGACATGTTGAATTTTACCTGACTATCAATGCCATATGCATGATGCAAAATGTCATTTGTCCTCTCCATCCCCGTACCAGCATATGGATCTTGCATAGCAGCCTCTTGAGTGTCAATGGGGACATATGAACAAGTCGCCCCACAAGATTGACACACATGGGTTTGAAGGCCACCACCCGAAGGCTCCCTTGGATGGCGTTGTACAATAGGGCTAGTATGATGGATGAAACTCTAGGTCAAAGTTTTGATCACCTGCAATGTCTCTACGTCGGCACTCTCCTTCACAACGACAAGCATAACAATGTTCTCATGAGGTGGCCTAGCAAGAGGTCATCTCCCTTGCCGCACAGGATCCGGCTATGCACCGAGCCTATCCTAATCCGACCCCCCACCTCTCCCCTGGAACTCCCTCATATCAAAATAATTTGGGATTTGGCTCAATACAAACTCACTATATAGTTTTCTAAGAAAATATTGGGGGACTTCACAATTGTTGCACGGTGGATAATCAAAGACCAAGTACCACCTATCATAAAAATAGTTCCTAATCTCATGGTGGTGGCACCAATGAATAGGAAACATCTTCGCATTGAGGCTAAGATTTTAATTTGTTCTAGGGTCAGTGAATAAAGAGCACAAATCACCTTTAGTAATTTATAAATCTGTTACTTGTTTATATGATAGTTTAGCTGCATAATATGCCCTAGCTTCCTGCCTCCTATCTTGCCATCCTGTTATTTGTTGGGTTATTAAATCTACATTTTTTAACATCTCTTTCATTGAATTTGCTAGTGTCATTCTTTCTGTGGTTGAAGCATTTGGATCACTCAACCTACTGATAAGATCCTCAATTTTTTTTTGTTGTTCTCAATTTCACTCCTCAAATTTTGTTGAGTGCCAGGAGGGTGTTGAGTGATTGGTGGGGGAGGTTGATTTTGTTGAGGATTTTGTTGAGGAGGATTTTCCTATTCTTCTTGTTGAGGATTTTGAGGATTTGTAGGATCATTTGCATCTCCTAAAAATTTATAAAAAAAATCAAATCTAACCTAAAACAAACAAAATCAACTTGAAACTAAGAAATTCAAAACAAATAGAAAATAATACTTAGCTCCTGCACCTCTTCATCGTCGTAGTGCCATCTTTGCAAAGGAAAAGAAACTATTGTTGATGAATTTTGTAGAATGCCTCCTAGAACGCGAGTGTGAAAATGAGGGTTTTTGGCCGCGGGCAGAGCAGAAAAACAGACAAGAGAAAATGAATCACTTTCACTTTTTTTTTGCTTTTAAAATGAAATAGCATGAGCGCGTTATAACGCGCTCACGTTATGTCATTTTTTAATTTTTTTTTGGAGTTGGCCACAAAATTGTAACCCAACTTCAGGCACCCACCCACCAATGTACTACAATTACAGATGTGTCAGAAATTGTCACAAAGATTTTTGTTCTTTTTCAGGTACATGCAACTCACTAACATCAAAGATGACCAAACAAATGGACCAGTGTTTTTTTTAAGCGCGACGAAGTCACATATGCAATAAATTGTAATACATTAGGAAATGGAAACAAGTATTTGTAGACTATTGTATATTACTTTTTAACACAACTCGATGTGTCTAGAAATAGAAACTTCTTAATAGTCCTTGAATTTCACTTATAAATATATGATCTCATTTAAGCATTTATTTAGCTCTTTGAACTAAAGCAAAAACAAAATCACACATTCAACCAGAGTGATTGAAGATGAATAAATGAACCTTGATCCCTTTATTCATAATTCAAAAGCCAAAATTATATAGGAGAGAAACTAATCCACAAACTTGCACTTATATATCTTTGTTATTGTAGAAGAATTGAGCCTATTACATATCTGAATACATTCCTAAGACTCAACACTAATCTATTTCTTTGTGCTTGAAATTATCAGAATTACTCATGCATGAGCTCAAATTTGATTAACCATCAAAATACCTGTGTAATTGTCCTTGAGTTCCCATTTATAGAAAACATGGGAGCAATAAGCATCGGGCCAAATTACAATTAAAGTCACATTTACATTTGACAATTTCAATTTCAATTTCAAAATTCCCTAGACAATTATATTTGCACTTTGCAAAGTGGGGGGAAAGCATATAAGAAAAAAAAAAAATTCATTTGTTGAGGAAGATACACCCACCTTCCAAAAGGCATCTTTCATTTGTTGCAACAACTTCAAAATATTGTCCTCAAGAGCCAAAATTGTTATCCACGTGCATGCCCAATCAACAAAACTCTAAAAGAATGAAAATTAATAGAAAGATATACAACAGACCCATCCAATTCAACATTTTTTCCACGAGTTTCAATGTTGGGGAGAGAACAATATTTTTGCAATACTTCAACAAAAACCTAATCTGTACTATTTCCAGGCTATGCATTATTTCTCTCCCATCCATTACTCTCCATTTCTACTATCACTTCACTTATACTGGCTCACTCAATAAAATTTTCAAACCATGTGTTGTATTCATCTTCAGTGGGCCATTTTGCATCCATTAATCTCAGTATATTTGTACTATGTTGATTATACCTTGCATCAATTCAAGCTCTAGCCTCTCTGATAAAAGTATTCATTCTTGTTTCAACTCCAACCATACTATCAATATTATGATTCAACATGGAATAATAAATTACAATCAACATCATCTTAGCCTATGGGAGTAATCCTCCTAGATCATTCTTCTGTGTATCAAACTCCTTTAGCTCACCTTTATTATTAAATATTGCAGGCATACCGAAATCCTCCATTTCTATGAATATTTTCAATTTTCTTTGGAGTTGCACTCCTAACTTCCCATGAAAAGTTGTTATTTCATTCACCAGGTCAATAGCTTGTAATATTTCCACAATATTTGTAGGAGCTTTAGGATCTTCTCGCATCTTAGACATCATTTCTTTTAGTGCCCCTACCCTAGTGCTCCATTTGCTCCATCAAGTCTAGAAAGCTTCCTGAACCTATAGATACCTTATTTTTGCTTCATGGATGTTCCTATAAGCAATCCACACATCATCAAATTTTTTCACAAGCTTTATCACCCTATGTTTCAACACATCCTCAAAGATGTCATTTGCCACCTCAATAGTTTCATATTTGGCCTTCTTGACATTTTCCTTCTCTGTCTTTAACTGGTTATTCAAATCATTAATCCTTAAGGCTAAGGTTTCCCTATCTTGTGTAGACAAGTCTGAAGAAGAAGAGGATGGTGAAGATAGTGCTCTTATTCATTGGCTATCCTAAACAATGGCTCTCATCTTATTAAGTTCATATAAATCCTTATTGTAAGTAATCCTTCAATAAGGAATCATATTTCCTCTCAAAAATTTGTGTTGTATTAGCACTGAGCATTGTAGCATGTACAGTTAACTTTGCTGCTTGGAAAGGAGTCATATCTATAGCTCTCTTTACTACTACCAAACCAATGACCTCTTCAATAGGCCTAGAAACCTCATGCTTCTTAGTATTGGGTGCCATGGACTAGATTGCGAGAGTATGCAATTTTTGACTATAACCAAACCCAAACACCTTGTTGTCGAAATACTCCTTAGATACAGAAGCCTAGGGGTCTTTTCTTATTGCATCAATTGCAATAGCTGAGGTGAGGGTGCACCTTGGTAGTAACATCATTCCACTTTCTATGAAAATAGTCGCGGCCTCGGCAGGAGTAATAGCTACAATCTTAGCCATAATATTTTTAGCCTTTGCCTTCTCAGCCTCCTTTTGTTGAGAAGGATCAACATTAGCCTTTGCTTGTTCAATCCTTTCCTTTATTTCTTTTCTTCTCTACTGAATAATGAATTCTTTGATTCCTTAGTTTGCACAAATGTAGCATCCACAAGGAACTCATCACAGGCTTTGATCCTTGGGTCATTTTTAGCCATTTCATCATAATGCCATTGGACAATTCTATCTTGGGGATCTTTGAATCAAGAGCATCATTAATATTTGGAGGGAATTTCCTCTCCACTTCCTCATCACCGGGCATATGCTCTGCCATTTTCTCCTCCCCAATTACTTGAGCATCTTCTCCTTGTAATTCTGCAAACTGCTATAGAATATCCATAACCTAAGGTTGTTCCTCTAAGAGAGCTTGTGCTCTCTCAGCAACCCCCTTTACCTTTGCCTTAAAATCACCACTCTCATAATCCTTTAGCTTTGAAAAATCCCTTTCAAAAGGAATCTCTATTGCATCATAGGAGCTCACATAAAAATAATTTCTCTTCATAATTCTCTCCTCAATGTCACATATGGTTGTCCATTCCTTTTTCCTAGATATAACAATGCCATCATAGGTCAAGTTCCTCAACATGTCATCTGTGTACAAGAAATGGTGGGAGAGCCTAGATAAACCCTTGCTTCTTCCCTTTGCATGCACAAAACCCTCTAGGTCAAAACTCCTAACCTCATCAATAGGTAACCTAAGGTTATTCACCATTATTCAAAATTTCTCATATGCCTCCTTAGCAGTAGTTGTAAAGTAAGAAAAAGAAACTTGGGGCACTAACACAATTCCCTTCCTATGGTTTTTGAATAATTCTTGGTCCATAAAATTGAGTTACCACATCAACTCCATAAATTCCAATCGGTCAGAGACATATAGGGGCAACCAGTGTGGTGCTACTTTGGCTCCATAAGCCCTTATTAGAGTATATTCTAAATGCATAAACCAATCTTCCCAATTATGCTTTGTAATTGTTCTTGTGACTCCATTTGGGTACATTATGAATCTGATTAACTTTGAAATCCTATGAGCGGGGGTCAGACCCAAACTCTCTAGAATACCAAACCCGATGACATTACAAAACATCAAGTAGTTGGAATAGGGAAAATCTTGGTCCCAAATATATGTCCACATTTGGATGGGAAAATCATTATTCCCATTATTCTTTTTTCCTAATATCAACTTCTTCTTCCATTTCTCTCATCCCACAAATAGAAGCATATGCATCAATAAAGAATAATGTGGACAGGGAGAGTTTCCTTCTTTAGATTGATAAAATCCTTATGCATTTTTTATGTAGTATAAGTAGCATAATCAAAACCTGTGTTTGAATTTGGACTATGTATGTTTGTCATCATCACCAACAAGTTAGTAGTTATCCTAGCATCAAAACTATGAGCCAGAACTTGATTCAAAAAATAATATGTGTTCTTGAAATAGTAAAAAAATTCTTCACACTCAAAGGGCTCTATATCCTTAGGGATGAATATTTCCTTGCAATTCTTTCTATGCCTTACAAGAAATCATTCCTGAATGCAAATATGTTATGCTCATACTTGCCATATAAATTGACATGCTTGATGCCAACTATATAATTAGGGTTCAACCCAAATACCTCCATAATTTTATCCCTCATTACCTCGAGGATCAGACTACCATTTTCACTCTTGATCTTCTTGTCTTCAGGATCATAATACTTAGCTAATTCCATCATTACATCCACTTCCACAAACACATTAGACACTACCATCTTTCCAAGGTTAAGGCCCCATAAGTAACAAGCCGGCGTCCTAGCATACTTGTTGTTAAAGGAATACAAAAACAACTACCATCCACTCTGAGGTTGGGCTAGTTCTCCAATTTCACAAGCCACGTCAATTAATCTGCTTGTTACAACTTGCCCCATAGATCTCTTGCCAATTCATGACCCACCCTCATTTATGTCTCTAGAGGCACCATCCATGAATCTATCTTGAGTTCTCTTCACACCCTTTTACCTTATGGATGCCGCAGGGGTATCCAGTGTAGGGTTAGATGCTTCAGGTGCTTCTGGCTTAACCATGGATGAAACATCCTGCGTTTTAGGTTTCTTTACCCTCCTCTGCTTAGGTTTTCTTTTAGGTCTTATACTGGATTTGCTAGGTTCAAGCTCACTCATTTTCACAATGTATCAAGACTAGGGTTCACAGTTTTTAATTCATAGAAGGTTTTGCTATATATATTCTTAAGAGATAAGTTACAGAAATAAAAACCCTCAGCAAATCTCACCTAGCCCAATTTTAAAATGAACATAAGATAAACCTAGTGAACCTTAAGTAATTAGAATTCGCATACCTCCTATTAACCTAGACCAATTCAATTCAGTGCAATTAATAGAAAAATTTGATTGTTTACTTACCCAGATGAAAACAAATATTGCTACCTTATTGTTTGATGGGGTTCTTCACTACATTCCCTCAAACTCAGCTAGCTCCTCAATTCTTGAATGATTTCAATTATGTTCAAAGAAACAAGTTAATTTCTTTCTTAAAATCTAGGAAATGGAACGTATCACCATTAATGGCTAATAAAAATCTCATGTGAGCGAACTGACGCTTAGTCATTTGAATTTAAATCCTGCTCATTTGATCATCTTGCTTTAAAACATATCAATGGCTCACTCTTGATCTCACTACTTTTCTCTTTTACGTTAAGTGATTCCCTCAGGATGTTGCCACATATCCCCTTTAGACATCACACACACCTTTTTTCTGGCAACCATCGCATATCACCCATGCATTCCTTAGACCCTCTTTTGTACCCACGATAGTTCAAAATGTACGATAGGCAATAGAATTAATAATCCATCGCTCATTGCATATGTTCCTTCTCTTTCCAAAGTCCTATCAGTGATGTGAACATTAGCGCAATAGAATCTCAACCATTGGATCAAGTTCCACCTTTGACAAATCTTTATCTCGCATTGCACATCATAAATCTATGTCTCAATGTTCGGCTCAAATTAGCGACGGGAGAAAGGTGGTGATGGAACAAGAGCGGGCCACATGTACCTGTTTCAAAAACAAAGGAACAAAAGGTATTGCCCATATCAACACTTCAAATTAGCGAAGGAACATTAGAACAGAGGACATCATCGCTCATTGCCAATTTAAAAAAGATAAGTGCACAACTATCTACGATAAGTGATGAAAAGAATCACAAAGAGTGTTAAAGGTCATCGCACATTGCTAATTTAAGACTTAGGACTCAAAAGCAATTAGTGATAGTGAAACAACCAGTGATACAAAGGGAACCTCATATCGCTCATCGCTCATATGAAACATAAAGTTAGAATTCTATCCGCGATGAGCGACCAACAAAGCAATGAACAGGGATTTAAGTGAGACAAATTTGTATGTGCTTGCAAGTCATTTTAAAAAGGGGAAACTCCTAGGAAAGTGTAAGATAAGGTCATGAGATGGCAAAGAAACATTTATGCAAAGGATGTAAAGGCCAAACAAGGTTGATCAGTCAACCTTATAAAATAAAATATTTCTCAAACCTAGGCATGAGGGGACAGTTACTTCATGGGCTCCAATGACCCAAGTTGTTTTAACATGACCAAGAATGGGCCACAATAGGTCACCAAAGGAATAGACCGAAAGACCAAAGGTTAAGATTTAAGAGAAAATACTCAAAGTAAAATGATACATTATATAAAACCCTAAACCCTAGTCACACCAAACCCAACTAACGCCCAGGAAAATGTATCTTCAAATCAATGGAACATGAAATTTTTTTGAGGGTTCCACCAGCTCCAACCCCCATGGCTGCTCTCAGTAATCTTATTTCAACTCCATCAAGTTTTTCTTCTTCTCCATAAACCACCTCTTCTTTGGCTTGTTGCTCCTCTTCTTCATTGTCACTTATATCTCCAACAAGTAATCCCCTCCTTTGTGCCTACTCCATGACATTCATTCTTGTTGTGAGATTCTACAACAATTCAAGAATCCCTTCATCCATACCTCTTCTAGCACTCCTCAAGTGACATTCTTCTTAGTGACATCTTTCCAAACTTTACCCTACCCAATCACTTGCTGTTTTGATACCAAAAATTTATGACAAGAAGTTAATTCAAATATAAAAATCTGCATTTTACTTTAGCAATGACAAAATCAGCACAGTGCTGGCATATCGAGGCAAATACCAAATCAATTCCTTTCTTGCATAGTTTGCTAACAAACACATCAACAAAATAATTCGCACAACAAGACAACAAATTAAAGCAATTAAAGTTCCAATTCTATGCAACAATGAAAGGGTGAATAGATAGCAAAATCAATTGCGAAAATCAATTGCCACATTAAAATAAACAGACAATAATTACAATGGAGTTTGAAGCAATTTAAAATAAACAGACAGCAATTACAATGGAGTTTACTAAATATTAGCATTGAGCTGCTATCATTTGTGCTCCTGTTCATGTTCATTGATCATGCCATCATCTTTTTCTTCTAACTCCCTAGATCTGCCTTTGTTGCTTCCCACGCCTCCTCCTTTCTTTTTATTTTCTGTTGTCCTTTCTCTAGCGATGCCTTTCTTGGTAATTAAAAACCAAGAATTATAATTATTTTTCCTTTCCTTCTACGTGGGTGTGTTGCTAAAGGTTTTGTTTTTGTTTTTACATATATCAACTACCTCACTTCCACACCAACCTCAGCCATTTCTTATGCCCCTCTAACTGTCTCTTCTTTCCCGCACCAATCCTTCTCATCAATGCAACTTTCAAAACTGAATTTACAACTAATTCTTGTATTTTTCCCCATGCACCCATATCAAGTTTGATTTTATTTTACATATATCATTTTCCCTTCTCACATGGGTATGAATATTTGTCTGTGTGTTAAATTTCAAATGGCTTTTCAAAACAATCATGACCTCGCGCCCAAAGTCAAACCAAAATCTGAAAGAAAAGAAAAATGCCAAACTAAATTTAAAGAGCAAACTAAAATTGAAGGTGTCGATGCTCCTACATCAATTTTATTGACAAGATGATTTCACTTGATGATGGCAATTATTGACAAGATGATTTCACTTGATGATGGCAACCCTAACCTTGTGAGTGATATTTCATTATAGGAAGTGGGCTAGCAGTTTCGGGATCAAACAATTAGTATTCACTTGGTTTTATTAGAATATTAATTATAGTGGCATTAAAAGGGGAATTGAAGTATGATATTGGTGGATACAAATTTATATGAAATCATTTATGGAACTTCCTCATTCCTAGGAGCTAGGATGGATAGTTGAGTATCTTTGCATTTATTAGGTGGGTCCCATATGAGTTGGTGAAGGAAAAATGAAATACTATTCTTGGGAAGTGTTCTCATTGAATGATATTGGTCAAAATTGATATATTATTAGTTCTATCCATGTTGCACTAATTTATTTCAGCATGGGGATGTTGGCTTTTTTCCATTACATTTATTGTGCTAGTATTAGTTTTAGGAATCCACTAATGGTTTTCTCTCAACTCCTCTCTATAAATTTTCAGCATTTGATGGAGTTCTTCTAGTTATTTTAAAAGTACATAGGTATTTCCAAAATACTATAAGTCTAAGGATAAATTTTTAATGACTCAGCCCTATTCTAATTCTCAATGGATACCAAAAGAATGGAGGCAAATTGGGCATGGTGAGATAACTAGATATTTGGGTATTCCCTTTGGTTTGGGAGTTTCTCTTTCTGAAATGTGGACTTGGTTTTTAAATAGAATTAAGCATAAGCTGTTTTCTTTTGGCAATAAATTTCTGTCTTTGGCTGGCAAGATTCAAGTGGCAAATAAAATTCTCATTGCTTCCCATGTGTACTATTCTTCTTGTTGGATGCCTTCCAAGCAAGGCTATGAGGAACTCAACAAAATAATTCGAAGATTCTTGTGGTCCAAATGGGATGGTAATGGTGGTTTTATAGCTTCTTCATGGTCTCACTATATTCAGCCAAAGCATAAAGGTGGACTTGGACTTATCAATCCCCAAACCCAAGGGTTTTGTCTTGCTGCAAAATGGATTATAAGAGCTGCTAGTGGAGATGAACCTTGGAAGGTTTTAGTTTGTCAATGAATCATGGATGCTTCTATTAAGAAGAAGTGGCAAGGGGTTCGTTGGCTTGATAAATTGCTGCTGCCCTCTTCCTTTAAAATCAAAGCTTCTTTCCCCCTTCAAGTAGTTTGGAAAGCATGGCAAAAAGTTAGCAAGTTTTTACATTGGTATGGCTCATCTTTGCAAACTGGGTTTAGCTTTGTTTCGATGTCCATTTGGTGGAACAAATTAATCATGTATCATGATCAACCTTTAGCTTTATGTTTCCCAAGACATGCTTACTATTTGTTTAAAAAGGGAGTTAGACAATTTAAAGATCTTTGGGATTTTGACCTTTTTGATTGGGCTCCTTGGTATAAAATTAAGGAGCAGTATGGGCTGAGTTCTGGTTATGAATATTTCATCATTTTTATTAAATCTCTTGTGCCAGTGGATTTGACTATGAAGTTTTGTACTTCAAGGGATTGATACTTTTTTCGAGATTGGAAATGGTTATCTTATCGTCATTTCAATAACTTTCCTTTGAAACAAATATATTTGAAGCTTTTGCCTAGTTGCAATATTGCTTCTCGCTTGAACCAGAAGTGGAAATGCAGATTTAGCATCAAATTTTGGTGCAAATTAAGTGCTCAGATATGGCGTTCTAAAGCTGATTTTGATGCACAGGTGTTGGTTTGGAAAATTTTGCACTGCAAGCTACCTGTGGGGGATAGATTGAAGTGCATTATGGTTCAACCAGCAAGCTATCCTTTTTGCAAGGGTGTGGAAACTTTGAAGCACATTTTTTGGGACTACACTTATGTTAAAAGGCTTCGGTTTTCTATTTTTAGAGATTTGTCTACTATTTTTAATCATGATTTGTCTTGGAAAGAGGCTATTTTCAGCTTTGGCATGCAAAAAGATGTGATTGCTGATTCTATTCGACATGTTGTTTTGAAAAACATATGGAAGATTAGGTGTGCTACAATGTTTTCTAGCAACTCTTATCAGATTGTTGGGGCTTTAAGGCTTTACTCTGACATATATCTACAGGTGATTGTTCTTTTGTCACAGATTCGGGTTATACGTAAGAAGAATGAGCAGGATAAACAAAGACTACTACAAATTAAAGAGTAGATCGCGAAGTTTCAACTAGTCAATAAGATTGAGCATTGTAATATTATACAACTTTTGTAATCCGTCTTCTTGTGGCTGTTTCTTTTGGCTGATGCCTTGTTCAGCCTCTGATATTGTAATTCGATTTATGTATCTCTGGCTTTGTCTAGCTTCTTTTGGTTAGATTATTTTTCAGCTACTGCTGATAGCTTTCTTCTTGTAATTCTTTCTACTTTGTTCAATATTAAAAAAAAAAAAAAAAAATTCTAAAGATAAATTTGTTGTACTGATTTAACACATTGTTTGAATTAATACATCAAGTTTATGTTCTCTTTGGTGGTGGAGATTTTTCTCAAAAATGTTTCTTCATGTATGTTTAGTGTCACATGTTTGAATCTTATAGGTTTTTTATTTCTTATATGTTAATTTATTCGTCCACACATATATTTGATGGTAAGTCAAATGATGTTATAATTAGATTTTTTGACTTGCATACTAAGTGAGTTCAAGCTTTCATTTGTAGTAGTTTACCCTATATTTTACACCCTATTTATAACATACACAAAATAAATATATTTTAAAGATGTAAAATATGAAAGTGTAACATGATTTAATTGTAATATTTTTTATTATTAAATATGATTTAGATAGTGTGGCATGTTGGGAGTAGCTTAAACTATGTCTCTTAATGTATCCTACTATAAAATTTGTAAGGTGGATTTACTGCTTATTTTTATTCTAGGTGACTTATGTCCTATAATATCTTATGATTGTAAGAATTCTAGAAAGAAAGATTATTTATCATTTTGAGAAAAACCTAACTAGGTAGTACAACAATTTATGAAAATTAAGATATAAAGTAAAAATTAAATATAGTCATGCATAATATCAAGATTATAAAATTGTTATAAATATGTTAACCTTTCCATGAACTTGGGTATATGTATGATAACATTTTTATTTTTCTTCTATAATCCACCTATATATTATCAATGTTGTAGATTTATGGATTTGACTGTGTCAATTTTTGACTAAAAAATTGACACACAATCAAATCTGAAAATCTACAACATTGATGATATGGATTGTGGAAATCTAATAACAGCCGCCTACATATTGATAAAGGGGAATATATACATGATTAGTAGTTTTCTAGTAGAAATAATAATTATAAATTATATTACATAGTTTTATAGTATATGATGGCTTATAATTAAATAAATAAATGAAATGTAAGTTTTGGGAACTTGAACCTTTAAGTAGCTGGTTTGGGGTTAGTTTGGTATTTATTCATGAATGCCTTTATAAGACAATACAAGTTCACTAAAATATCATATTGATTGAATGAAGAGTAAATTTTAGTGAAATCAATAAAATAAAAGATTGTATTTATGTGTAACAATACTATAATCTAAGTTTTATTTCTCTGTGCTCTACCATTTTCAACATGATATTATAGCAATTTATCTCATGATATTTTAAGGAGTGAAGACTACAAGGAGACATAAAACTCTATAATGGGAGAATAGAATGGGGCATATCCATACTCCAACTGCCAAATTCTGAGGGAATAATACCAAAATAGGGATGGAATCACCAATTTGAACATAAATTACTAATCTAATGATGTCCTTATGATAATTTTTTTTAATAAATAAATAATATATGTGAATAAATGCTTAGCATATTTGTTATTATGAGAAGAGGAAAGTTTGAAGGTTTCAGGTTGTAGCATCATATCATTTTTAATATTAATATTGTGGAGCACTATAATTTTGTTAATACTAATGTATTATTTTTTAATTAAGATAATCTATCAAACAATAAAAATGTAGATTCTTTTGTAAGAGTTCGAAGGGAATTTACATAATCCCATACATTATGTTTGATAGGAATTTTGAGCCAATTTAAAATATTTTATAATGTATAAGGTGTAGATTCATTCATAGATATATAACATCCCATAAATAAGTTGTTTGTGTTAGTTCAATTAATGAAACAATATGTTCATTCTCAATAAGTTTAGACTTTTATAACATCACAAATCATGTGCCTTTACAATTTCACATTATATTTTGGTTTTGATTTTTTGACCATTCCCATATCATGTTTTAGGGATCATTTTAGCCTCATCCTTGACCCTTTTCTTTCTCTATATTTATATATTTCTTTAGTACATTCTAATTTCTTACTAACGTGGGAACCTTAACATGTTAAATTTTGAGTAACTTCTATAGGGAATGAGCATGATGAGTATATTTATGTGTGATGTGCTCGCATCCCAAAAAATAAAAATTTAAACATTAATCTCCTACCTAACTACTTATTTTATTCCCATTTATTAAAAAAGTTCCTCTTACATCTAAATTTGATCTTTTAGTTTCCAAGAAACCCTTTTGAAAACTTCTCTATGATTTTTCTTCCCCTCCAACAACATGATTTTTTCTTCTTCTCTCTCTTGGCTATTCTTGGTTAATCATACCTCCATATTGAATATTTTTGAAGATACACACTACTATATTTTTGTTAACATCTATATACATGCTCATTTATCATTTCTATATTATGTTGGTAATATTATTTTGATAATTTATTATCCTTGTTTTCAAATAATATTGTAGTTTTTCTTTATCAAGTCCTACATTTCTATTGACAAATATCTTAATGGATATCTCCAAGTTATTTATCTAATCTCATACACACACTAGTTTATCAATCATTCTAGGCCCATAATTTATATTCGTGGCTTTGTTTAAATTTATTGTTGAGTCCTATATACACATATTATGAGAGCATACATTATTCTAATCTCGATATTTTGTATGCCTAGTAAATGAAGTGGAAAGAATAAACTAGGGGCTTGACCATTCTTAGAAAGCTCCCAAGCAGTCCCAACCACTTTTATTGTTCTAGAATAGGTATTAAGAAGACTGTACTTGTATAAAGGTTTTGTTCTCTCTCTTCCTTTCTCTTATCAATTTATTATTTCATTTATTGTAGTTAGTCTAAATTTATTTTTGTATCATCTAGTTTCCTCTAGTTTTCTACTTTTTTGTCCATATTTCTATTGTGATGATCCGAGTGTGATTCTTAATGCCTATGACTTATAAATGCAGTGAGCAGAAGGTGTCTACATTTTAGTATGTCCGATGAGTTGTTTGTGCTTTAGTGGAACTATACCTTTGGCATATGAGAGATGCATTATTAGCAATTCAAATTGGTAGTGATCCACTCCTTCTATTCTTCTTTCTCTTGGAAAGTGAGCCTTGCTTTATCTTTATGGGAAATGAGCCCTTGGAAGTAAGCCTTATTGTATTCAATATTGCAATTCATATATATTAGTGAGCTAATCCTTACTCTGGTTCTTCTCTTCTTGGGTTTTCCGCATAAATCTACTGTTCTTATGTGTTTGATGTGTTTGCATTACTTTACATGTTTACATTCTATTAATGCATGGGGTGAAGCCACAATAGTGGTTTACAATTGAAATGAGGAAGGAAAACTCACAAAAAATGAATGCATGGAAAAAAACTTGATTTTAGGGGTTCGTACGAACCTATTGGTTCGACCAAACAAATTAGGGGTTCGCTAGAACCTGGGTTCAGCCAAACCCTTTTAATACTTTCCTGCCAAAAAGGACAACAAAAACCCTTATAGAAGGGGGGTTCGAATGAACCCTGGTTCGAGGGGTTCGCTCGAACCCCTGGGGGTTCGTACGAACCCCCCTTATTTCTCATCCCCCCTTGAGGCACAAAAAAACCTAAATTTTGGTGATTCAGAGCTCGGGTTGAGGATGAAAATGGAAGAAGTTTCACAAACCCATATGGAATTAGGTAGTCCTCAGAACGATCTATCTAATGAATATAATTCTAGTATGTTTTTTTATTATGTATTTGTTTTTTAGTTTTATTAAACATAGGTTTTTCATCGAAAATGAAGGTCTTTGTTCTGCACATGTGGAAAAATAGCATATTATCAAAAAAAAAATTGAAAAATATGAGTGCACCAGATATTTAAGTCCTTCATCCAACAAAAACAATAAAATTGAATTTTTATATAAACAAAAACAGTTATGTGTTATACGGTCGCGCTATGTCTGAATTGTAATTAGTTTGACTTCAAAACTTGATTAAAGAAAAAATATTCAATAAAAAACTATCTAACCAAGTGGAAGCACTAGATATCGGAGTTACAAATCTAAATTCGAAATAATTATAATTTTATCCTTCATGGAAAAAAAGTTATGCATTATACGGTGTGCGTCACTTTTTTAAAATGTTTTTTGAAAAAAACTAATTTTCGTGGGAGATGGAAAAAGAAGTGCAATCTGATTCCAAAAATTTTGAGAAAAATATTTTTAGAATCTACAAACAAAATGTGACAAGACTCTAGTTTTCATCATCTTCAAATTCTTCACTGTTTAGCCACTATAGGTGCCCGAATGTGAATATTTAGTTTTAAAAAATAATTTCAGTGTCCAGTTTGGCCAAAAATTGTAAACCACTATTGTGGGATCACCCCATGTTAATGTTTTAATGGTTGATCAAGGTTTGAAAAGATATTAAAGGTTTGAATGTTTTAAAATATGCAATTGATTCACCCACCCCTCTTAGTTGTCATGTGCATCTAACAATTGGTATCAAAGGTGTGGTTCCCAGGAAGAAGCTTAACTACTTGAGGTAGATTCAAATGGAACACAAGAAAGGTGTCAAAACTCCTTTGTTCGATGGAACAAATTTTACCTACTGGAAAGCTAGAATGTAGTCCTTTATGGTTTCTCTTGGATTTGGTGTTTGGAAATCTATTGAAAAAGGTTATATTATGCTTGCAAATGGTCCGACAAGTGATGATGAGATTAAAGATTACAAAAATAATGGAAAAGCATGAAATGCAATCTTGAGTGGTCTTCCTGATTATGAACTTGGAAAGGTGATAAGTCTAAATTCTACTAAAGAGATCTAGACAGAGCTAGAAGGTATCTGTGAAGGAGATGGAAAGGACAAACAAGTGAAGATGTAGAACTACAAAGCCAAATTTGAAACCCTACAGATGCCTTAAGATGGAGATATTACTGCCTACATTCTCAGACTTGATGAAGTTGTCAATTCCATCAATGGTCTTGGAGGAAAGTTGGATGAAAGCGAAGTTATGAAAAAGGTATTAAGAAATTTTCCTAAAGCTCATAGTTCTAAAGCTTTTGCTATTGAGGAAGCTCATAATTTGGATAATTATTCTAGAGATCACTTTTTTGGTGCTTTAACTTCTTTTGAAATGAAATATTTTGGTCAAGATGCTACAATCAAAGAAACTACTTCTAAAGTCTGCAAAGTGGAAAAAGATGATGGATCGGATCCAAATGATCTTGATGAGATGGAATCAAACTTTATGAGGAGACTGGAAAAGGGTACTAGAAAATTTAGAGGTAAACTACCTTTCAAATGTTCCAATTGTGGAAAGATAGGACATTATACATCTAAATTTCCAATCAAAGTTATTAATGACAAACAAAAGGATCATAAGGGTAAATTTTTCAAAAAGATTTATTATGTTGAAAAGGACAATAGTGTATCTAATGATAAAGAATCAAATTATCTAGATGAAGGAAGTGATGAATGTTTGTTCATGGATTTAAATGTTAGAACTAATTCTACTAATCTTGAAATATGTGTGAAGGAAAGTGCTCCAAAAATAGGTCATAACATTGAAGGAACTATGTTGACTACTTTTCATGCTAGTGAAGAGAAGAATTATTGGATCATTGACAATGGATGCTCAAATCATGTATGAAAAGTGATAAGAGTAAGTTTGTTAAGCTTGAAAAGTATGATGGTGGTCTCGTTAAGTTTGGTGATAATACATCTACTAGATCTATGGAAAAGGTTCAATTAGTTTTGATGGAAAGCATAAAACAAATGGTGTTCTTTATGTCAAGGGTCTCTGACATAATCTTCTAAGTGTAGGACAAATGTGTAGCGAAGGATATAATATTATATTTTAGAATGGTGGTTGTGAAATTAGAAAAGGAAGCTCTAATACTCTAGTTGATGTTAGAACAAGGATAGAAGGTAATGTCTATCAACTAGAAGGTAGTGGTACAAAGTTCTTTATGTCTCAAACTAATGAAATATGGCTATGGAATAGAAGAATGGGTCACATTGATTTTGATAGCATAGTGAATATTAGTTCTACTGATGTTGTGAGAGATTTTCCAAAGATTAAAAAGCCTATCAATGCAATTTGCAAAGAATGTCAAGTTGGAAAGCAAAAAAAGAAAAGATTCAAGACAAAAGAATACTCTACCATAGGTCCCTTGGAGTTAGTACATAAAGATCTATGTGGACCTACTAGAATTAGAAGATCATGTGGTGACAGGTATTTCATGTTATTAATTGATGATTATTCTAGAATGGCTTGGGTTACATTTCTCAAAGAAAAGTCAAAATCTCTAGACAAGTTTAAATAATTTAAGGATATGGTTGAGAATTAAATGAATCTGAAAATCAAATGTTTGAGATCGGATAGAGGTGGTGAGTTTCCTTCAAATAATTTTAACCTATTTTGTGAAGATCATAGAATAAGGAGGTATTTATCAACCCCTAAAACTCCTCAGTAGAATGTTGTTGTGGAATGGAAAAATAGAACAATTCAAGATGCATCTAAGAAAATGATGAAGGAAGCTAATCTTCTAGATGTCTATTTGAGAAGCAATTCATACTGTAGTCTACATTCTTAACAGAGGTCAAGCAAGAGTGAACAATTCAAAGACTCCCTATGAGTTATTGTATGGTAAAACTCCTATTGTGAAATATTTTAGAGTTTTTGGAAGTAAGTGTTATATCAGAAGAGATGAAGAAAACTTAGGAAAGTTTGATGTAAGATTTGATGAAGGAATCATCCTTGGATACTCTACAAGAGCATGTACCGGTTCTACAACAAAATATTAAAGAATATTGTTGAGAGTGAAAGTGTCAAAGTGGATAAAGAACCACATAAAAGTTCACTACTGGTAGAAATAAATGAATTTGATGAATCCCCTTACAGTGAAGAAAAAAAGGATAAAAAATAAAGGAAAGTAGTTGGCAGTTGAAGAGGAAGAAGGTCTAGAAAATAATCCTAAGACTCCCAAGTATGTGAAGAAGAATCATTTAGAAGATCAAATAATTGGAGATAAGAGAAAAGGTGTGCTGAAAAGAAGAAAATGTTGGTGTAATTAAATATTTAATTACACTTTATTAAGTTTACTTAGGTCCTAATTAGGTTTTCCTTTTAGGGTTTTCATCTTGCTTTATAAAATAAAGTTATCTCATGTAATTAATTATTCCCAATAATATTATTTGCATTTGTTTATGCAAATTTCTCTTACATGTTTGATTTTCTCCTTGTAGAAGGTTAATCATAGGTTTTGAAGGTGATCTCAAGGTTTTATTGAGTTTATTGGAAACTCTACTAGAAAAATTGCTATGACAAAAGAACAAGTAAATTTATGTTTACTTTCTAAGATGGAACCAAAAATAATGATTAAGGCATGCAATTATGACAATTAGGTCAAAGAAATGAAGGAAGAGTTGGAACATATAGAGAAAATTTTGACTTGGAAATTGGTCCCAAGACCAGAAAATAAGAATGTGGCTGGTACTAAGTGGGTATTTTGGAACAAGTTGAATGAAGATGCAAAATTTTTTAGGAACAAGGCTACACTTGTGTGTAAGGGTTAGTCATAGGTTGAAGGTGTAGACACGTAAAATGTATCGATTTACATTGTGCATCTGATCTTAACTACTAACATCATTTCATCCTGAATCATCCCTCGGTCTAACCATTTAATCAAATCTCCTTATCTAATTAAATTCATCAATATTCCTTTCTTAATTAAATAAATCATTTTTTCTAATTAAGTCACTCCCTTTTGTTAATTAAATCAATCCAGTTGATCTAATTATCCCTATTTAATTAAATAATTAATTTTATTTGATTAAATCTCTAAAGTCTATCTATTAAATTAAATAAATTAAAACCTTATTTAATTCGATCTAACATCATCTCTTTTTAATTAAATAAATCAAAATCCTTATTTAATTATTCTCTTATCATATTCCTCTCTTATTTGATTTAAATAAATCCATAAATATGAGTCAAATAGGTCACATCATCTAATATCTCATTAAATTAATTAACCCTTGATTAATTTAATCTCATGCCATGTCCCATCCTCTATATTTTGCAAGTTGCACATGAAAATATATTTAATTCATTTATTAAATCTCTATTTTCCTCACAAGGCATCTTTTGGAATATTCTCAAATTTTGAATTCAAAAATTCCAAGTCAACATGTACATCCAACAAGGCAATAAATTCATCTTACATGTCCTTTTCCTTGAGCCAAGTGGCATTTATTGCATTTTACCTTCCCTCTTACAAGTCATTTCAACAAATTTTAAATTCAAAAATATGCATTTATTGGCACAATCCTCAAAACTTGCACATCCTCCATCCACTCATAGATTGACAAGTGCCATCATGTCATTGGATGAATTTTAGTCCCACATTGTTCAAATTTGGACATTCATCCATCTTGACATTCTATAAATAAAGAGTTCATCTCCTTATTTGATCATCCACAAATTATGCAAAGTTATTATGCTAAAATATTTAGCCATTTTCATCCATCACCATAGAGTTCTTAGCTAGGTTTTTGTAGATTTTGGCTTGGAGCTCTCATCCTTCACCAACAAAGTGGATCAATCATCATCAATCTATCAAGCTTGCATCTTCGGAATCGGGAAAGGGCCAATTTTCACATCAAATTGGCACCAATTCCCCCATGGGATCATGTGTTTTCTATTCTAATTAGGATTGAATCTATATTTTCTTGTTTTATTGTGTTCTTCATTGTTTCCTTTCCTAATTCAAAGTTTGTAAATGGATTTCATGGGGAATCCTTGTTCATGCTTGCAATATCTAACTTAATGTGTTTATTCTCTTTGTTTTGCAGGTATTCGGATTGGGGTTCACACATTTAGCGCTAGAAGGAGGGCAACATCTCATCTTCAATCATTTTTTCTTAAAATTTCAACATTTTTTACTTATACACAGAAAATTCCCATGCTGAGAGCTCAGCATTGCTGTTTTGGCACTATTGACTCTTCAGCGTCGCTATATAGCACTGCGGGAAACTCAAAGTGCAACGCTGGACTCTTCCCACCCAAAAATTTTGAATTCTAAACTCCACCGCTTGACTATTTGACTCGCAAGAATTTTCAAAAAAAACCAAACTATGACGCTGGGAAAAACTGCGACACAGTTGAGCTGACTATCCCGACATAGAGTGACGCTGACTAATAAGCGGCACTATGAGAGCACCACTGAGAAATCAAACTCTGACGCAGTCATGAGTTGCGCCGCTGGTAGGGAGTAAAAAGTGGAAATTAAATTTTAGCACGTTCTTTTTGATTAATGATCAATTTGTCTTCTGTTTTCTGCTTTTTAATCTTTGTATTTTCCATAATCTGACCGATTTTCTCCATTGTAGGTTGGAAATCAAAAACAAAGAAAGAAGAAGCATGGGGAGGATATTTCATCAAATCAAAGTGTTTTTAAACACTTTAGTGTTTGTTTAACACTTCTTAAGAAATTGTTATCACTTCTTTCTTAGGACACTAATTTCATTTGGGTTTAAAAAGAATCTTTTCATTTCTTGCAAAAGGATAAAATGAACATTAGGATCACGACATACTAAATTTTGTTTCTTTGGATAACAATTGAACAAAATGTCTATCATTTATCTTTTGGTGCCTAAAAAGAACTCACATTTTGCTTTGTGGATTTAAAAAGAACAAGTGCAACTTTGTTTTTGTGAAGGCTTACTTAAACTAAATTCATTGAAAAAGGACGTATGCGCTTCTCTCGCGCTTTATAGCGATCTTGAGAATCAAAAGGCCTTTTTCATGACTTTAGGGTGAGACAAAGCAATCACCTCCACACTTCATCTTTGGGTTTTAAAATTGAACAAAATCTTGTGTGAGTGTGAGTGGGGGCATTATTGCGTACATTCTCTCTCTTTGTTGCCAACGAAGATTGATCGAGTTACAAATATTGTTTTTACTCGCTTTTGTTTATCCTATCCTGCCTTGGGGAAAAAGTACTCACCCAAGGGAATGACTCAATCGGTAACACTCTAAAGCCAAGAGTATTTCCAACCAGGATATAAATGTGGGTATTGGAGTAAACGCCAATATCATGCGGTTGATTCTGACAAGATGGATATGAAAGGGGACTCTTGTCGTATGGGTCAATCTCCATGAATGGAAAGTCCTTATTAAAAACCATGTACTAGAATTTTCCAAAATCATTTGATCTATTTGTTGGTGCAAGAATGGTCGTTCTGAAGCCACCCCACACTTTACAGTCTTTTAGTAGAAATGGAAAGCATGCCATGGGAGTTTCATGGGTGTTGATGCTTGGTTGCCCCGATTGACGATAATGAGCCATGGAGGGGAGCCAATTGGGTCAACCATCCAACCATTCGCTAAGATAAATGTAGATGGACTTGTCCAAGTGGGAATCCAACAAATATTGTCTTACACATCCATAGGGTTGTACTTATTCTTGGGTTACGAAATGAATTGCTTGATCGAAAACATCTTGAAAACAAACACTTAACATCATCACCCAAATTTCAAATGCTTTTGGAGACAAATACAATTGACTCAATCCATATTTTATTGCTTGCCCTTGGGATTTACATCCTTAGAGGTTTCTAAACATGGGATTACATCTTGATTTGTCTACTAAAGTAAACAATAGATAAACACTTTCCTTGAGTTCATCGAACTTCCACATAACATATTTTGTGGGATTTGAAGAAATTAAGACATTGGACATATTAGTTTGAAAACTTAATCAAAGAAAGTGTTTGTGTTAAAATAAATCCATTAAGAAAAGCTAAGAAAAATGAACTTTCATGTGTGTTGAAGCCTCACGATTCTCAAAAAGTCCAAATCCCAAAATCAAAATCATTGGTTCAAAATCTGGTAATGAATGTTCAAGTGAAATCACTTCTTGGTTACAAAGGTCTATAGAAGCATTGTATGCTCTTCAATACCTAGGTCTAAGAAAACAAAGTGTCTTTTTTTGTAGGTTCACCTTAGGATCAAAAGAAAATCAAAATCTGTTTTCATCCATCCTTCAAAATATCAAAACAAAAATCATCTCACCATCACCTCTGGAAAATCTTGAAATCATCCTTAATGCTAGGCTTTTTTGCAAAATAAAAATCATCAAATCCTTGAAAACTTTATCAAAATCATCTTTGGCTAGGCATGTGTAGATGCATCATTTTGCATATTCTTAGCCAAAGTTATCAAAATCATCTTGTTTAGCTTGGTATAAGTAGATGCATCCTTCTTTGTATGCTTGGCTAAACTATCATCTTGCTTGAATAGGTGTGGGTAGATGCATCCTTCTCCCTACACATATTCAAATTATCATCCTTTGAATGAATCTATCCCTTAGATAATCATCCAACATCTTAGGGTCTTTTTGTTCAAAATCAAAACAATCAAAATCAAGGACAATCCCAAAAGGAAAATCAAAAATCTGAAACATATCCGAAAGTCCCAAAAGTCTAGCATCCTCCTTCAAGATTTATCAAAAGATCACAACATCCACATCATCCATCTCTTACATCATCATATCACCTTTTGATCCTCAAGATATCCTAAAATTTCCTACTCTGGGCATAAATTAAGGATCAATCCAAAGAATCAAGAGATTCATCTCCCCAATTCTTGAAAATTGATCCTTGTTTTATGGTTCAAACTAGATCTCAACACAAGAAGAGCATATAAGCCAACAAAGAAACACCTGCTTCAAGTGATCTTAGCCAAAAAAATGTTGAAATGAATCTAGCCAAATGAAGCAATCCTTTGACCATCTCATCATCACAAAATCCACAAGAGGAAACCCAAGGAGAGGATCTTACCTTTGGGATGTCTCACGAGGAAATAACTGAAATGCTCCAAAATCTAGAGAACCATAAAATCATCAACATCATGATGAGGCTCAATCCTTCATTATACATGCTTGAGCTAGCAAAACAAGGGGCCAAATTACCTTTGGATTTTGACGTGAGTACCATAGTAGAGACATCTTTTCCTCCAATCTCATCCACCATCCCCATCTCATCTACACCCCCATCCCAAAACATCACCCAAAACATTCCACAAATCATGACATCTTTTACTCCAACCCAACCCAATGTTAATAAGGGAAGTGCATTTATTCATGCTATCCAAATACACCCCCTTGTTAATAATCAAAACTTGGATGCAAATACCATCTTGGAACAAAACATAGCTGAAAAAACCATTACACAAGAATGTTCCTCTCACTTTCCATCATGATCCATCATCATCATTTTTTCACGCAACACCTCAAACTTCTCTCCTCACAAATTCACAAGAGGAGGGAGATATGTTCAGACCAGGGGGCATCTTCAACACCACAACCTTTTTACAAGAGCTCACACCCCTCACATTTCCACCTCTTCCACCATTGCCATCATCATCCACATCACTCCTTGCCTTAGGGCTTCCCTCTCTACCAAGTATCAATCAAACCAATATCCCAAATATCAATCAAAGCACTATGTCAAATGCTCAAAACTTGTCATCAATATCGCAACAACAGATGACAACAACACAAGTGATCACGACATCATCAAACACCCTCCTAATATCACAAAGCATGGTCTCTCAAGGGACAACCACATCAACACCACCATCCATCACTCAAAACACCAACACGACATCATCAAACACCATTCCAAATCCACCACCCCACCACCACCAACATCCACCACATCAAGCCAATACAACACGGCATTGCAAGCTGCTTTTCAAAGGGGATTCCAACAAGTGCAAAAACAAAAAGTTGCACAACTAGCTACTTAGCAAGTAGCATAAGCTAAACAAGATGCATTACAAGTGCAATAGGACACACAAGCCCAAGCTTTATTACAACAACACCAACAACAACAAGCCGCTCAAGCTGCGCAAGCCGCTCAAGTAGCCCAAGCCGCGTTGCAAGCACAAAAGGCCGCTCAAGCACAAATGCTATTACAACAACAAGCGGCACAAGCACAAGCCCAAGCACAAGCGGTGCAAGCACAAGCTCAAGCTCAGGAAAATTCCCAATATCAAGCTCAACGCGCACAAGCACATGCACAACTTCTTGCACAAAAACAAGCCGTACAAATGCAAGCATATCGGCAAGCAATTAAGCAATATCAAGAGTAGCAAGAAGCAGCCCAATTGGTAGCCCAACAACAAGCATTGTTGGAACAACAAAAAGCATTGTTGGAACAACAAGCATTGTTGGAACAATAACAAGCACAATAGCAAGCACAAATCTTAGTGCAGCAACAACAAGATCAACAACAAGCGTTGTTCATACAATAGCAGGTGGAGGCCTACCTAGATCAGCAAAACATACAGATACCATCAAACAACACATCAAACAACCCACTCATCCAAACCATGATTGAAACACCCCAAAACACTTTCATCCCACCCCCTGATCTGCAAAACGACGTAACACAAATCAGGTTGCTCTCGCAACAAGTGCTCAATCTTCAATCAGGCCGAACAACAAAGACACCAAGCAACTTGTGTCCATATCCATTTAACATGATCCTAGTGATGAAACCATTCCCCAAGGGATTCAAGATCCCCAAATTTTACAAATATCGTGGGATGGGAAACCCTGAAGATCACATCAAGGAATTCCAAGTTCATTGCATGGAAGTTGCATACGGCGATACTTATCTAATGTGACTATTTCCTAGGAGTTTGGTAGGCCACGCTATGGAATGGTTCTCTCGCTTACCTTCAGGCATTAGAAAATTCCAAGAAAGTATAGATGCATTCATTAAAAATTATGCATGCAACATTGCCATGGATGTTAGTCTAGAAGAACTCCAAGCTCTGAAACAAGGAAATGGTGAATCATTCGCTTCATTCCTACAACGATGGTGATCCAAAGCCAATCGGAGCAAGTGGACCATGCCCGAAGAACAACAAGTTTGCACCATCATAGCCAACCTTGAAGGCCTCTTGGCATTTCATCTCAAGGTTCAAGGCATCACCACATATGATCAATTGATCCCCAAAGTGCTCAGCATCAAACGAGCCCTCATGACTCAACTAGTGGGATCAACTTCATACCCCAAACAACAAAACAACCGCCCACCCTCCAATTACAATGATAAACCTCACACATGGGCAAGGAACAAAAATATTACTAATGATGGTGTTGTCAATGCCAAGGTGGTCATTAGTGCTCCTCGCCAAAATACACCCACACCACAAATCCAAATCCAACACCAAAACAATCATCACGCAATACAATAGCCAAACAACAATCTGACAATCAACAATCTCAATGATCAAAGGGGACCACCCCAAAGGAACAAGAGTTATCCCAAGAGAAAGTACACCACTTTGGGGGAACCACTTGAAGACATCATGAAAAAGCTAATAGACGAAAAACTCATCAAGGCTCCTACCTTTGAGAATTACCAAGAACTGGATGTAAAACCTCCTTGGTATAATGAGAATCAACTTTGTGAGTTCCATAAAATCAAAGGCCATACCACAAATAGTTGCATGAGATTGAAAAACATAGTTCAAGATCTCATCGATAAAAGAATTATAAATGTGGAATAGCCTACAAGAAATCAAGATCTTAAGATATATACGAATCTGGTGCTGAATCATGGCAACAAAGGGAATAGCACCAATAAAGGGAAATGCACCCACACAAATGTTAATCGTGTGTATGAGACAGTCGTTGCCTCCCTAGATGAAAACTGTATGGTCATCACCATCAAACGTTCCCATGCCGATTGTGGAGTCACCACAAGAGGTGGCAAAGTTACCATTGCAGAGTCATCCCAGCCAAACAAAGTCCCTGTATCCAGATCTATTCCTAATGGCTACAATTTCCTAGATCAACTCAAGAGAAGGCTAGCACAAATCTCCATCATGGAGTTGCTAAAAATCTCATCTACCCATAAGAAAATCCTTGAAGAAGCGTTGGCCTCATCCACTGTCCCCGCAAATCTTGATGCGGAGCAATTCCAAGCTATGGTTGGAAACATCATTACACCTAATCTCTTGAAATTCTCTGACCAGGATTTCCCCACTCAAAAATCTCACAACCGTGCACTTCACTTAGAAGCCATAGTGCATAAGAGCAAAATCAAAAGGGTCTTGGTGGATGGAGGTGCAGGTTTGAATATATGTTCTCTTAGCCTCATCAAGCAATTGAAAATATCAGAAGATTCTATCAACAAAGGAAAGGGTATCACAATAAGAGCATATGATGACCAAGAAAGAGTGTCTCAAGGAATGATCAAACTCCCTATTCAAGTAGGGTCAGCTCTCATGGAAACCACTTGTCAAGTCCTGGACCTTGACTTGCCATATAATATCCTCCTAGGACGTCCATGGATTCATGCAATGAAGGCAGTAGCATCGACTTTCCACCAATGTGTGAAATTTACACATGACAGACAAGAAGTGACCATCCGTGGAGATCCCAAACCTTTCTCATACTACAAAAATCTTGAAGCAAAGTATTACAAAATCCCCCAAGTGCCAAAAAATTATGAGGGTCCATCCACACCATACATTGATCCCGCCACCCTCGCATCCACTTCTATGACAGAGACACCCGCCACTCCCACCATTCCCACCATCTCTGACATCAAGCTCATCATCCAAGATAACGGTTGTGGAAACTACAAGTTCCCTAATAATGCTTTTGTGGTAGGAGAGTTACCAAAATATCCTAGATCATGGGGACGTCCACAAATAAATGAAGCCTCCACATCCCAAACCTCTCCTCTAGATTATCCTAACTTTACGAGTTGGGGAGATCTTGGCCGAGAAGTTATTGAGGCAGATCCATCTCATATGCTATATCAAGATGAAAGACTAGTACCAGACTTACTAATGGATGACAGAAGCAAGGGTCTGCAAATGATGCTCGCAATGGGCTACGACAAAAATCAAAGACTGGGACAAAATGACAATGGGCTTATAATACCTATCATGCCAGAGACATGACCAATAACAAACCTTGGCCTTGGATGTACCCCTCCGAGTATAACCATACGTGGCCGAAGTCCTCCAGTTAGAATGGTTAACAATCCTCGTCAACCAACCCCAATAGAACTACAATTACCAGTATCTACAGGTAGAGTCATAGATAACTTTACATTTGATATAACCAACCTCTGTAGCAGTAGTGATGACAAGGATACCACGACCAATTTACCTAGGCTATTTGAGGATAGCACCCTTTGCATGATTAACACCCTATCTTTTGAAACAGACCACCAAAATCATGAGATCCGCCTAGTATATCCCCAACTCATCGACTACGACCAACGAGGACCACCAATTCTTGATACATTCAAAAATGATGAGGCACTCTCATAATTCATGGGACTGCAAGATAACATTCCAGATGGGGATCACAAAGCAGGGTTCATAATAGAGTTAGACACACATGCCTATTATGGGGAAATGATTGAATCCCTCAATCGCAAAAGAGAGACATTAAGAATAATATCCAAGTCCTTGAGTGAAAACCATACTGTGGCACTCTCTGACCAGAAAAAAGTAAAAATAAAGGATGCATCCCATGGTGAAAACCTCTTTGAGGTGCCCGAGGATGGTGGATTCAATCTTCCTTTAAGAGCTCTTCATCAAGAAAAGTCAGCAGTCTTGGAAGAAAAATGCAATCTGGTCAACCTAGGAACAGAGGAGACCCCGCATATCACATTCTATGTGGAATCACTACTATCAGAAGAGCAAGAGCTCCTAGCAGCATTCCTAAGAGAAAGACAGATAAACTTCCCATGGATTTATGTTGGCATGCTAGGACTTGATCTAGAGACCATGGTTCACCACTTAGCAGTGTATCCAGAAGCAAAGCCTTTCAAACAAAAGCTTCAAAAAATGCACCCTCAATCGCCTTATTAGTCAAAATGGAGCTAAAAAAGCTATTAGATGCAGGATTCATCCGACTGATAGATTATCCAGAATGTCTATCAAACTTGGTACTTGTTTCAAAGCCTGACAGAGCAATCTGAATCTGCACAAACTTCAGGGACTTGAACAAGGCATGTCCAAAAGATGACTTCCCACTTCCCAACATCGACATGATAGTAGACATGACAGCTAGACATGAAATTTTGTCACTAATGGATGGATTCTAAGGGTACAATTAGATCATGATAGCTAAAGAGGACCAACATAAAACAACTTTCACTTGCCCATGGGGGACCTACTATTGGAACACAATGCCATTCAGCTTAAAGAACGCAGGAGAAACATATCAAAGGGATATGACATTGATATTCCATGACATGATCCATAAGACAATTGAAGGCTATGTTGACGACATTCTAGCTAAATCCAAAAAGAGAAAAGATCACATAGCAACCCTAAGTGCCATCTTTGATAGACTGGAGGAGTACAAGGTCAGATTAAACCCAAAGAAGTATGTCTTCGGCATACAATCAGGAAAATTGCTAGGATATATAGTGTCAATGAGGGGTATCACGGTAGATCCAACAAAGGTAAAAGCAATCCTCGAGATGGAGGCACCAAAATCATTAAAACAATTGAGAGGTCTCCAAGGCAAGCTTCAATCCATTCAAAGATTCATAGCACAGTTGGTGGACAAACAGAACCCATATTCCCACCTACTCCACAAGGGAGTAGCGTACAAATGGGATACCAAGTGTGAAGAGGCATTCAACAAAATCAAAGAATATCTACTAACACCACTGGTCTTAATACCACCAATCCCAATAAAACCATTGATTCTATATGTGTCAGCAACAGCAACAGCCCTTGGAGCTCTCTTAGCTCAACATGATGAAAATGGAATGGAAAGGGCTATCTATTACATTAGTAGAACAATGGTTGGGCATGAGCTAAACTATTCATTCATCGAGAAAGCATTCCTCGTTGTAGTGTTTGCATCATAGAAATTCATACATTACATGTTGGCACATAAAATAAAACTCATTGCCAAAATCGACCCTCTCAAGTATCTACTATCAAAGGAAATGCTCATAGGAAGAATGGCCAAATGGGTGATGATACTGTCAGAATACGACATTGAATATGTGGAGAGGAAAGCAATCAAAGGCCAAGTCATCACAGATCAACTTGCAGAAGCACCAATCTATTTTGAGAATCCTCTAGTCTCAGAGTTTCCAAATGAATCTATTTTCAATATCAACGTAGCTGACCACTGGAAACTGTACTTCAATGGATCATACACACAACATGGATCAGGAGTTGGTGTCTTCTTCATCACCCCACAAGGGGATTGCATACCAAGGTCATACAAATTGGCATTTCCCTGCACCAATAACATCGCGGAATACGAGGCTTTAACCATAGGTCTTAGAATAGTAGTGCAGTGGAACATCATAGCTCTTAAAGTGTACGGAGATTCTCAATTGATCATAAATCAAGTGAATGATGAATACCAGACTAAAGATGACAAGCTCACTCCATACAAGAAATTGGTGGAGACTCTCAAAGAATCCTTCATTGAAAAAACATTTGAGAAGATTCCTAGAACCAATAACAGAGCAGTAGATGCCATGGCAACAATTGGATCCTTGCTGGACATCCCCCACAATGTTCCAAAATATGAATTCCTAATTGAGCAACTTCTCATTCCTGCATTCAAGGTACTAGAATCAGAATATGTGTGTGAAATCGTTGGTCTTGGTGATCCTTGGTATCACGAAATTTACACATACCTTCGTATAGGAGTCATACCCGCTGACCTACCCTGAAACCTAAAATGAACCTTTGTCAAAAAGGAATCTAGATTTTTCATCCTAGGAGATACCCTATATCGTAGGAGCATAGAAGGAACCCTACTACGCTACCTAAACACTGAGGAGGCATTAACCACTCTAACTAAAGTACATAATGGTATTTGTGGTTCGCACTCGAGTGGAATGACCATAGCCAAGAAATTTTTGAGGATGGGGTATTATTATGACAATGGAAAGAGAAGCACATGATCATGCTAGAAAGTGTCTACAATGTCAGCAACATGGTGACCTCATCCATGCTCCAACTCAAGAGCTTCATCCTATTGTCACACCATGACCCTTTTCACAGTGGGGACTTGATCTCATTGGAAAAATCACATCCACTTCATCTAATGGCCACAAATTCATCATAACCGCAATGGAGTACCTTACTAAGTGGGTGGAAGCCATACCCATGACGTATATAACTAGAAAGCAGATTTTGAAGTTCATCGTGAACTATCTCATTTTCTGATATGGTGTTCCAAAAGCCATTATCTCAGATAATGGGACACCATTCAAGAATCAGGAGGTTTGTGACTTATGCAAAAAATTTAAAATCCAACATTGCTTCTCCACCCCATACTATCCCCAAGGAAATGGCCAAGCAGAAGCTACAAAAAAAACCATTCTAAAAATCCTCAAGAAAATAGTCAATGACGTAGGTCGTGACTGGCACTTACAGCTTAATCCTGCCCTCTGGGCCTATCGAACTAGTATCCGCACACCCACCGAAACCACCCCCTTCTCCCTGGTCTACGGATCAGAAGCAGTACTCCCCATTGAGATCGAGATCCCATCACTCAGGGTATCACTGTAGAACCTCATCATAGATCAAGAGTACCGAGTGTCAAGATTGAATGAGCTGGAGCTACTGGATGAGCGACAGATAGATGCTTTGAATCATTTGCAAGTCTATCAAAATAGACTCAAAAGGAGCTACAATAAGAAAATCAAAAGTAGGACTTTCCAAGTTAGAGAACTAGTGTTAAAAGAGAATCAGAAGAATGTCCCAAACCCAAGTAGCAAAGGAAAGTTTGAACCCAATTGGTTGGGACCTTTCATCATCACAAGTTACAAGTCAGAGGCATATTAGCTATCAACACCCGAAGGGGAACCTCTGCAGGAGCCCATGAATAGCTCCCATCTCAAAAAGTTTTATGCCTAAAATCTTTCAAGGTAAAGAACCAAAAAATCCAAAAAAAATAGAAAATGTCCTAAAAAAATGGTTACTTCGGCGAAAACCTAGCAAACAGGTGCCTTGGTGACAACAAAAAAAAAATCCAAAAAAAGAAAAAAATCCAAAAAAATTAGAAAAAGGATTGAAAATAGTAAAGAGAAAAAAATCGTCCTCTAGTGAAAACCACTTCGGTGTCACTTTGGGAAAGTACCTTGGTGAAAACCTGCCAAGCAGGCGCCTTATGTAAATAAGCACTTTCCATCCACCAAGATCCTTACGGCTTGTTTTGCATCATCCATCCATTACGCTTCCATCATCCATCGTATTCCATATCTCCATCTATCACTCATCCACTCGCATCTGCACCATAGCTTGGTCTTGTTTTCATATCATGATCCCTCCTAGTACTACTCGGCCCATCCTTAAGGTCATTTTATCCTACCTTTATCAGAGTAGTCTATTGCATCACACTAGGGACATATTCTCATCAGATCGAATTCATGTATATCCTTAGAATCCTCAAAATAAAAAAATACAAAAACATCAAAACATTAGAAAATCCAAAAACATCAAAAAATCATCAAAAATCCAAAAGCAAGGTCATCTTGTCAAACTACGTTGTCTCTGAGCTTGAACATAGCCAAGGTTTATCTTTGATCATCCCCCGAGACATTTAGGTCAATCCTATAGGAGTCTATCATAATAAATTGGCATCTCATCATGTATATCATCATTTGTAAATCGGTCAAGTCCTCAGTTGAACTACGTGGTCTCTATGTATATAACATAGGCAAGGCTAATCTGTTGATTAGCCCCTGAGGCCCCTAGGATAGGTCTTTAGGTTAGTCTCTTGGTCAAAATCTTAGAAAATCCCAAAACATTGGAAATTCAAAAAATCAAAACATTGGAAATTCAAAAAATCAAAACATTTGAAAATCTCAAAAAAAAAAAACCAAAAACAGCCTCAAAACATTGCAAAACGTCAAAAACATCCAAATATTTGAAAAAATCCATCCATCTCATCTCACTTGCACCCGCAATAACATCACTCATAATAAATGATTGTTATCCTCAATCTTTGGTAAGACAATCAGAAACAAGTTTAACAGGTTAAAAGTGAAAACTCAAATCGTCAAGTCTTAGGTCTAAGTCAGTGCATAAACAAGTTGTTCAACTCTATGTGTCGATAGCTCATCATCCAATTGGTCCCATATCAATCATCATTTAGAATGCTTTGGATAAACGAAATGGCATGCCACCATCCACTAACATGTCCTAGGATGAATCCTTCCTACAATGGGCATTATCTTTTGGCAATAGTTTCGGTTCTTATCCTTAGAAAACACATCCTCTTCTGGTTAGTAGTATTGAAGAGCATCAGCTTGTTTGTGCATTTTGTCTTTATCCTTTGACTTATCTTATTGCGCTCATTCCAAGGACTTCTCGATGATATCTGAAACAAGAGGATTTAGAGAAATAGGAATTGGGCAACAAATCGTTATCTTTTTGTCTGCTATGTTTGTTGGACGTTCTTGTAATATAACCTTGCTGAATACTTGCTTTGTTAGGTATGTATGGAGGTCTAGGACAACTTCTTGACTATTGCATTGATAGGTTTACCTTTCCATGTTTTGGTCCGAGGTGTTTGAAACTTTTGAAGTGCATCCTATCAAGGTTTCTATATGTCAGGTGTGAACAAGGATACTCCTATCTGCTTGTCAAGTCAAAGTTCATCACACTAGGTACCACACCATCCTAGTTTTCTATACCTTGATGCATCGTACCACGTGTCTTATCAAACATAAGGAAATTGGCGCTTTGAAAATCCCAATTCCTTGGCAAGTAATCATCATCATCATCATTTACATTTTCATCATCTTGTGTCTTGTTGAAATGAGTTCTTCTCTTTTTGCTTATCACACTAACAAGGTACTATGACAGTTGATCATCACCATCATCATCATCATTGATCCTGCATCCAAAAATCATTAGCATCTTGCATCAACATATCATATAGGAAATATATGCAGCGCATTTCCATCATCATATATACATGTTATCATAAGCATTCTTCATAAATAGGTGCATCCATTTCATTGCATGCCATCCATTACATTGCATCATATTGCATTCATCACATAGATCATTTCATAACATTCATTTGCATTTCATAACCATTTCATATTGCCACCTACTGCATAATCATACATAATAGGTACATAAGCATAATTGATAATCCACAACATACAAACTTGCATAACATCATAAAGTCATCTCACACATTAGGTTCATCATATCATTGCATATAGTACATCAAATTAAAATGCATCACATACATTATCATTTAATATGTTTAGGATAATAACATTTTCTATTCTGATCATTTTAAATAAACCATCTCATTTTCATTACATAAGATCATCTCATTTGCATCATATCACGACCATCACATTCACATTACATCATCCATGACATCTCATAAATAGCATCATAAATCATCCATTGCATAAATCATTCCACATAAGCATAAATAGAAAACAGTCCATCACATACAAAGCGTACAACCATCCATAACCATTTCATGTAAAAATAGGATTTATATCATTTCGTGCATACATCATAGACCATTTCCATATCATTTTTATCACATATCACATCACCATTTGCATCAACATAAATAGATCATCATATAGACAACATCATTGCACATGGCATAAATACATGTGCATATCATAGGGCATACATCATCAGAAATAAACACATCATAAAGCATCCGTAAAAACATCAGATAACATCATTGCACAACATATAGAAATAGAATCATCCATACATGCATAACATCTCATATATCATCAATAATGTAACTGTCATAGTACAAAAAATAATTTGATCACTATAAATGTATGTCAATCAGTACAAAAGGCCCATCGAGCTATAAAAAAGGAGCCCATAAGGCACAAAAAAGCATCGTATCATCTCAATCAGGGTCTGTCCCCATGTATGCTACCCTCACCCCTATCACCGTGACCCTCTGGTGGTCTGTAGCTGGTCCGCTCTGAGTACTCTGGGACCCGTCCTCCTTTGGGTACAACCTCATGATAATGCCTCTGATAGTACTTAGCCTTGCAGATAGCATCCTTGTAGGACAGCACATACACTATACCCTAGGAGGAGGAGGTTGCCATGCTCTCTAGCTGCTAGACCTCTTGCCTAGCTCTGTGGCTACCTACAGCTCTATAGCCTGTCTCTACTATACGGCCTAATCTCTCTCGGCCCTGAGCTGCTCTCTCTCAACCCTCGCCTGATCTCTCTTGGCTGTCACGGCTTGGACTTGAGCTGCTAGTTGTACCTGAGGCTGTACCTGTGGTTGAACCTGTGGCTGATCCTCACCCCATGGTGGTACACCTAGTGGCACCGGCTGTTGATCTGGCATCGGTACATCGCCCTGCCCTTGTTGAATTAGAGGCACAACCGGCTAGTCCTGTCGAGCATCACCCCTCTGGCCTCGTCCTCCCCCTCTACCTCTAACTTTCCACTGATTTGGAACTGCACCTGGAATAGTCAACTAAAGCGGAGGTCGAAACCAATCCCTATAGGCCTGTGTAGTGCCTAGATCTGTGAGTCCCTGATCGTAGGCCCACAATTGAGCCACCAACTGCCTAAAGTTGTCCACTGCCTCTGAAGCAGGAATGTACCACCCCCATGAAACCTGTGTCATGGTGCGGGTGAAGACGGCTATGTAATCATCATCTGGGCGATCCTGTGGCTCCCTGAACTGATGCTACACATGCCCGGGCAAGTACCTCTCAATCATGGTGAGCTCCCACCCCTGCATAAAACGGTCCTAGCGGCAATAGAACAACTAATCAACATCGTCGACCCATCTGGGCCAACCAAGGTAGGGTCACTAGGTAAAAACCTACATCTCGTCCAAGACCCTCCTCTAGTAGGGGATCCCATGCTCACCAGTGTGTGTAAAGGACACACCGCCTCTGTAATGCCACATGAGGGGATCGTCTGGCAACATCAGAATGGAAACAATGTGTGGACATAGCACATCAATGTGTTCCCACACCCAGACGTGAAGAAGTGTCACCCTTGCTCCAAGTGCTCTACCATCCATGTAGACATACTCATGGAGATCTTTGTATAAAGAGGCTAGAAGAACTGGCCCCCACGCAAAACGAACCAGCTTGTCTCTAACCATCCGCTCCTAGCAATATCCCCAGCTGGGACTGAAATATCGACCTCATCTGTCAGGGGTAACAAGACCCGAAATGATGGCTACAATCACCCAGTGGTAGGGAGGTTTCAGGATCCTGTTCCGCTCGAGATCTATTTACCCCTCGCAAAAGACAATGTCCTCTGTGGCGAGGACTCTGTGACAGGCATTGTGCCCCTCTTTCATATCAAAAATCACTTGTTGGCTGTGAATCAGCAGTCTTAAAATATGTCAAACATCCTCTAAGGTGACGGTGGCCTCGCCAGTGGGAAGATGAAAGGAAGAGGTCTCGTTGTACCACCCCTCGGCCAGCGCTGACAACATCCCTAGGTGAGTGCGAATGGGTGCCGCATAGGCAATGTACCATAACCCCACAATCCGGAGTCGATCCTGATCCCTATCGCTCAAGTCCCGCAAATAGTCAGACCAATCTCGCGACCTGTTCTCTCGCTAATAGAGCTCCCTCGCCATGTCCTGCATCAAGGAAGGTCACCATGTTAAATTTTTTGAAACATTCTTCATTGGGCATTCAAAAAACTTCTCCAGTGGTGCAACCCGTGAAGGTGTCGCAGTTTGATTTCTAATCAAACTTCAATGCTAGGGCTTAAAAAATCAAATGCCACTGCTGCGGTGCACTTTCTCATCCAGCGGCACACTTCAAACAAAATTGGGACCGCCGTGTTGCACTTTGCAAATCACCCTGTCAGCCTCGAGCTCAGCGTCAGAGTTTTTAAAACTCCAAACTACACCATTGTGGCGCAGTTTGAATGCTGAGCAACACTATATAGCGCCATTGCAGACGAACCGACCTTTAAAAGCATTAAATGAAAGCAATAAATGAAAATGAAGCTCAGGTAAGGGACACTTACCGGTGCCCCAATGCCAAGTGGTCACTGGTACGTCCGAACTCGATCAGAAATGTGCAGGGGAAGTTGTCGTTGCTCCATATCATCAGGATGTCAGAGCTCAAATCTCAAGGTTGCAAATGGAGGTGTGTGAAAATGACTTGAAAGTGACCCCTCGGGCCCCTTTTAAGCTTAAAAATTAGGGTTTTTTCACCTTGATTGGTTGTCCTACTAGGGTTTTGGACCCCCGAAGCTGTTTTTATCTAGTTGAGGCCTGTTTTACATCATTTTATTGCGTTTAGACACATTTTTAGCCTCCTGGAGCCTTTTCAGACCTGTCGGGCACTTGTCCTCTTTTTTCGCGAGATCACCCAAAAATGGAAATTTTCGTCTAATCTCTCGAGGGGGCATTGTATTGGCATGTTTTCTCTTGCTAGGCAATAGTGGGGCAGGATTTTAAATAGCATAAAATTTTGGCTTTTGATCGAGATCGTTTATTCTTTGAACCAACGCAACAAGTGCATTGCTTCAAAGAGGGGAAAAATGTAGACACGTAAAATGTATTGATTGACATTGTGCATCTGATCCTTACTACTAACATCATTTTATCCTGAATCATCCCTCGGTCTAACCATTTAATGAAATCTCCTTATCTAATTAAATTCATCAATATTCCTCTCTTAATTAAATAAATCATTTTTTATAATTAAGTTACTCCCTTTTGTTAATTAAATCAATCCAGCTAATCTAATTATCCCTATTTAATTAAATAATTAATTTCATTTGATTAAATCTCTAAAGTCTATCTATTAAATTAAATAAATTAAAACCTTATTTAATTCGATCTATCATCATCTCTTTTTAATTAAATAAATCAAAATCCTTATTTAATTATTCTCTTATCATATAATTCCTCTCTTATTTGAGTTAAATAAATCCATAAATTTGAGTCAAATAGGTCACATCATCTAATATCTCATTAAATTAATTAACCCTTGATTAATTTAATCTCATGCCATGTCCCATCCTCTAGATTTTGCAAGTTGCACATGAAAATAGATTTAATTCATTTATTAAATCTCTATTTTCCTCACAAGGAATCTTTTGGAATATTCTCAAAATTTGAATTCAAAAATTCCAAGTCAACATGTACATCCAACAAGGCAATAACTTCATCTTACATGTCCTTTTCCTTGAGCCAAGTGGCATTTATTGCATTTTTCCTTCCCTCTTACAAGTCATTTCAACAAATTTGAAATTCAAAAATATGCATTTATTGGCACAATCCTCAAAACTTGCACATCCTCCATCCACTCATAGATTGACAAGTGGCATCATGTCATTGGATGAATGTTAGTCCCAAATTGCTCAAATTTGGATATTCATCCATCTTGGAATTCTATAAATAAAGAGCTCATCTCCTCATTTGATCATCCACAAATTATGCAAAGTTATTCTGCTAAAATATTTAGCCATTTTCATCCACCACCATTGAGTTCTTAGCTAGGTTTTTGCAGATTTTGGCTTGGAGCTCTCATCCTTCACCAACGAAGTGGATCAATCATCATCAACATATCAAACTTGCATCTTAGGAATTGGGAAAGGGCCAATTTTCACATCAAATTGGCACCAATTCCACCATGGGATCATGTGTTTTCTATTCTAATTAGGATTGAATCTATATTTTCTTGTTTTATTGTGTTCTTCATTGTTTTCTTTCCTAATTCAAAGTTTGTAAATGGATTTCATGGGGAATCCTTGTTCATGCTTGCAATATCTAACTTAATGTGTTTATTCTCTTTGTTTTGCAGGTATTTGGATTGGGGTTCACACTGAAAGTATAGATTTTGAGGAAACTTTTACTCTAGTCGCAAGTATGGAAGCTATCAGGTTGTTTTTAGCTTTTACAACACACAAATATAAATTCACAGCATATCATATGGATGTGAAGTCTTCATTCTTGAATGGTGAATTGGAAGAAGAGGTATACATTGAACAACTAGAAGGTTTTCAGTTTTCAAAAGATACAAATATGGTCTACAGATTGAAGAAAGCATTGTATGGGCTGAAGCAAGCTCTCAAAGCTTGGTATGCATGGTTAGATAAGTACTTGTTGCAACAAGAATTCAAAAAAGGTACCATATATAAGTAATCTATATTTCAAAGTTAAAGGTGAAAAAATCTTAATTGTGGTAGTATATGTTGATGACATAATCTTTGGAGAAAATGAAGGTATGTGAAAAAGGTTTGTAGAGGAAATGCAGAAATAATTTGAGATGTCAATGTATGGGGAGATGAATTTCTTCCTTGGTTTACAAATCAATCAATCAAAGAAAGGTATATTCATATCACAATCTAAGTATGTTAAGGAAATGTTGAAGAATTTTTGAATGGATGACTCTAAATCGATATGTACTCCTATGGTTACTAGTTATAAGTTGAGCAAGAATGATGAATCTCCTAAGATAGATCAAAGCAAGTATAGATCAATGATTGGTGGACTATTATATACCTTACTGCTACTAGACCTAATATCATGCATTCTATTTGTATTGTGGCTATATTTCAAGAAGATCCCAAAGAATTTCATGTTGCAATAGTGAAGAGGATACCTAGGTATTTGAAGGGCACTTTGGAGTATGGTTTGTGGTATCCTAAGGATACCGACTTCTCCTTGAATGCATATACAAATGCAAATTGGGTTGGATGTGTAGATGAAAAGAAAAGTACAAGTGACCAGTGGTGCTTTCCTTCTTGGAAGTAGGTTGGTTTCATGGCCAAGTAAGAAGTAGCATTTAGTGTCATTGTCTACCACAGAAGTAGAATACATTATAGCAACATCATATTATACACAAGTGTTATGGATGAAGCAAACATTGAAGGATATCTGAGTTTCATATGATGAACCTATTTTTATCATATGTGATAATACAAGTGTAATCAATATTTCAAATAATCTGGTAATGCATTCAAGAATAAAACATATCTCAATATAGTATCACTTCTTGAGAGAGAAAGTTGTAGAGAATAAGGTGAAGTTGGAGTATGTGTCTACTAAGGATCAGGTTGTTGATATTTTCACAAAGGCTCTTCCAAAAGATACTTTTGAGTATCTCCAAAATAATTTATGGTTTATTGCCCCTCATTATTTCAAATAGATGCATAAGTGTGTGCATATTTCTAGGAATCATTTTAAGACATTCTTGGTCATGGAATGATGTTGAAGGCTACCTCTCAAGGGGATTAGGTAGTATTATTGTTGGTTGGGGAAGTTAGATGGAGCATATTTTGTGTCCCTAAGGGGGAGAGTGCAAAAAAGTGAGTGTAGTGAAGAGAGAGTGCAGTTTCTTATTAGTGTTGTAAGTGGTGTATGCAAATATGAAAATAAATAAAAAATTAAAAAAAAATCCTATACAAATGATGTGTGAAAGGTGCAAGTATTTCCCTTTGAGTGTTGTCAAACGGGGAGAGCAAAAGATTTCAATATAGGAAAGAGATTTGGATGAGCCTATTTCCTTTTTCCATTAATGTCAAAGTGGGGGAGAGTTGGAGTGGTTGAAAAACCATATTTTAGAAGAGTATTACAAGAGATTAGGGAGAGTTGGTTGAATAGTGCATAAGAGAATATGGTCTGAAGACCACAGGGGGAGAGTGTGTTCAGTAGTAAGAGAATATGAAGTGTGAGAGATGACCTAGTTAGGGGGGCACTACTTGTTGCAGAGTTTTTCTTTGTATGCTTTTGTTGTTGATGATTTTTTAGAAAGAAAGTGTTGCCATCAATCACAAAGGGGGAGATTGTTGGAAGTGTGGAGATGTTAGAAGCTTGATTTATTTGTGATTTTCTTATATTTTTTTGTTTCAATGTCAACTCCTTATATAAAGAGATTTTTGGAATGCTATTGGTATTGATGATGTTTCTAGAATTGTTGGTATTGATGTCAACACATGTTGGTGTTGTCATCGATGTCCTACTTTAGTATAGTTGTAGAGGTTTTTGGCTAGACTTGTGTTTGGGGAGATTGTTGTAGTTGGAAAGTGTTGCATGTTGTAGATGTTGTAGATGTGTGGAAGAGATGTTAGTAATGTTGTTAATGAAGTTGGTTCACTTCATTTCCAAGAGCTTTTGAGAAATTTGAATAAAAGAGAGTTCAATCTGACATAGTGGTGTTTAATGTTTTTCTCCACTTCTCTTCATGGTTGTAGATATGCCTATGTGGTATGTATCTAATGGTTAGAGGTGTTAAAAAGGTTCTATATTCAAAGTTCCAGGTCCTGGATTGTTCTATAGTGGAAGATGTGCTTGATATTATGTATTTCTAGTGAAACAAGGTGTTTGGGAGAAATGAGATTGCTCCACATTTCTCCGCAGTGAAGGTTTTGGTGTTATGGATCTAGGAATGTGCTTATATCATTTGTATCTACCTTCACTTAATTTTTTTGGTTTTGAGTTGTTCTACAAAAGTTGTCTAGTTTTTTGGATGTTTGTGCCAGTATGTCTGGTTGCACAGAATGAAGGTGTTCTTGAGTTTTAGGTGGTTGCACTAGTTGTGGTGAATATTTTAATGATGTAGAATGATGAGATGTTTTGGAATGATGTTTTTTTGTTTGCAAGATGTTTCCAGACCTCGAGAGGCATGCTTGTGGTCACTTGTTAGTGTTAGTGTAGGTTTGGTCGGCTTGGTGTGCTAGAGCTAATTATGGAGGAAAATTGTTGTTTGAGGAAGTGTTAAGAAGTGTGTTGGCGTATATTTTGGTCCTAGCTAAGTAGTGGTGTGGTATTCCTTCACTTATTTCCACTTTGGAAGTGTTTGGTGTTGACCTAATTGATTTTTCATGATTAAGGTGTATATGTTTCCTTTAGGTCGACCTAATTGAGATTGTTTTAGGTCACGAAGGGTATAAATGCAAGGAGAATTGTTGTGTAGATTAAGTGTAGAGTGTGTGATGTAAAAGATGTGAATATGATCAAGTGTGATGATATGAGTGTGAGCCTTAATGCCTATGACTTCTAAATGTAGTGAGTAGAAGGTGTTTACATTTCAGTTTGTTTGATGAGTTGTTTGTGCTTCAATGGAACTATACCTTCGACATATGAGAGATGTATTGTTAGTAGTTCAAATTGGAAATGAGCCACCCCTTCTTCTATTCTTCTTTCTTCTGGACAGTGAGCTTTTCTTTATCTTTTTGGGAAATGAACCCTTGGTAGTGAGCCTTATTGTATTCGATGTTCCAATTCATATATTAGTGAGCTAATCCTCACCGTAGTTTTTCCCTTCTTTGGTTTTCTACATAAATCTGGTGTTTTGATGTGTTTGATGTGTTTACATTACTTTACCTGTTTATGTTATGTTAATGCATGTTAAGGGTTTAATGGTTCATCCAGGTTTGAAAAGATATTGAGGGTTTGAATGTTTTAAAGTATGCAAATGATTCAACCCCCCTCTTAGTTGTCCTATGCATCTAGCATTTAGTAAATATGACATTTCAACACTTAGAACATCTTATTTTCCATTGAAATATCTTCCAAAATAAAATAAAATAAATTATGTAACCATTAAATTACACTTATATAGTATATTATAGATTATATTATTGGTTTTGGTAAATTTCCCATAAATAGTTGGTTTGGGAGTTAGTTTAGTAGTTATTTATGGGAATAGGGTATGTGCAGGTTCATCATGGAAAAAACAGGCCCTTAAGTGGCAAAAAATTAAGAAAAATCAGTGTTAGGCAACTTGACGTAAAAATTTGAATAATTTATCTATATTATTTCAAAAATATGTAACAATAGAATCTGTAGAAAATTGAATGTAGTTTCTAAACTACTAGGTTTATTTAAAATAAATAAAATCTATTTGGTGAAAATTTGAAATTTCAATGCGGTAGTACTTAAATTTCAGGGAAAAAATAAGAAGTAGGTGTTTGTCTGACCACCCTAACCATAATAAAATGATAATATTTTTTATATTTTAATATAAGTAGAGGACTCATGTCGGATGTGATGCATATTTTTTTGTAATTTTTTTCCAAGTATATATAATTAATTATGAATTTTTTATTACAAGTTTTAAAAAAATATAAAAGCTCATATGTCGACCACCTTAACTTGGTCAAAACTTTATGATTTTTTTTTTTTTAATCCTATAGTATGTGAAGCATAGAATGTGATGCATGTTTGATTCAAAAAATGTGATACTATTTGAAAGTTATAGATGTTTTCAATTAGCCTACCGGACGGGACTTTAGTCGTAATTCTAATAGAAAATGAATAATAATAATTTATTAAATTCAAATTAAAGAATAATTTATATTGCTGGAAAGCTGAGAATCTCCTCTAAAAACCCTTTTCATTTCATCAAATTTGGGTAAAAATAGTCATCGACCACATACCCTACAAATACCCATAATATTGCCACTTTTGGCCCATCATGATCCTGCACATACCCAATCGTTTTATGTCAAATACTAGCTCATTGTAATATCATATTGATTAAATGGAATGAATCTTGGTGAAATCAATAAAATAAAATATTAGATTTATTTGCAGCAATAATGTACTTTGAATTTTTTATGCTCCATCATTTTCAACAACTACACACTATTGTACATCTATAAATACTATGATCCATATACTTGATTACCTTGGAAATGGGTTATATTTTTGGGGTAGAGAATATTATGTCTATTAAACATGAGGTGTGGAGTTTCTATCAATGGTCTTAAATTACATAAGAACATGACAATTAATGATATCATGTGGGTTTTTTTGTTTTGTAGGTGCTCCTATGTACTTGAATTTTTCGTGTTACTCTTGCATTTTCATGGTGAAACATACTATATTCCTTCCTAAGTCTTGTTAGGACTTACACTTTAAGTTGCCCCCTTTTGTTTAGTCCCTTTCCTTTGTGTCTTAGCCATATTTCCCAATCTTATAAGTGATTTGAGAAATATTTTAGGTCTTTTTTTCTTACACCAATGGCTAGGTAATGAAAAATTAGGTCTAGTTGCCATTTTTTTTTTTTAGAAATTTGCTAAGGCGCAAAAGTTATACCCATGCAATTTTTTACTATCCATCTTAATCATGTTATCTTCCATGCCTCAAGTGCAGTTCAGCTGGTCTCTTATGCCTTGTCCAATTCAAATGGTTTTTTTGTTGACATCCAATTTTGATCGATTTTATAGTATGGTTAGTTCACCATGAGTTTCTTGCAAAATCCTTAAGTGCTAAAGAAATTTGAACAAGTCAAACTTGTTGAATGCACAAGACAACTGAGAGGGCGTGAATCAATTGTACCTTAAAAATTCAAAACCCTCATCAACATTAAGATCCATATTCATTCATTAAACCCTTAATTTTTTATAATGAGTTAGCATGAAAAGAAAATAAAAAAAAACTAAAAAAACTTAACACCATACACAAAAGAACACCAGATTTATGTGGAAAACCCAAGAAGGAAAAAACACAGTGAGGATTATCTCACAATTAAGTAACAATCAATAATTGTTGGAAAATATGCCTCAACTTGTTGGCTTGAACCTCTCTTAAAGACTTGTCATTTTTCCTTTGGTTGGCCTTCATTGCAGTACTATCGCTGAAATATAGAACCTTGAAACCTAAGTCACAGGGTTCTAAAAGTTTATAAATTGGCAACATTGATCTTGTTGCAGGATCGCTAGATTTTTGAACCTTGGAATCGATGTCGCAGGGTTTGTGAGTTTCATAACCTGCCGACATGGCGATCTCCTTATTGTCATGGATTTCAAGAATTTCCTAACCTCCAATGGAGGTTGTGAAGTTTGGGTTTCTCCCGACTTGGCGATCCCTTTTGTTGTTGGCGAGACAGAGCATTGTCAGTGGGATTTTTGTTGATGTCTCTTTGGCATTCCGATGGAGTGTGGTAGAGACATGTCGGTGTGAGTTAAGCTTATCGGCTGGACTTTCATGGGTGTCTCTTCGACAAGGCAGCTCTCGGTGATAAAGTGGTGGTAGTGATGTCGATGTGACATGGTGGTATCAGTGTGAGATCCCTCGATGTCTCTTATACATTCCAGTGATATCCCATTAAGAGCTTATTGATGTGACATTGGGGATGGCGCATGCTAATGCAAAACCACCCTTTGAAGAGGGTCAACTCCTCTTTCAACTGCAATTGCTAGTGGGGCCATCCCCCACCTTCTGCTTCGTCAAAGGGTGTGAGACCCTCACATACAAGGTAGAAGGTGTAGCAAAGGTGGAGAAAACTGCAGTAGACACCACCGAGGTTTGGCATGTCCATGAGCTTAGAGAATGGTGGGATGTTTGGGAGGGACATCAAAAGATGGGGCTCGACTGAAGGAGCAATAAACACTTGCACCTTTTTAGGGTCAGGGATGTTCACACTTGTAGCAAGAGCTAGAAGCAGAATCGAATTTGATTGAACCAAAGCAAAGGGGGAGAGAGAGGAGGACACAGTAGGAGGTCTTGAAATAGGGATAGTCAATTCCCCTTCCTTCCTCTGCAAAGCGGCCTGCTTAGCCTCCAGATCTTTTCACTGATGCTTGTGCTCATGTGCAAGGTAGTTTATGTGACTCCAAGAGCTAGAGGCCGGAAGATGAGATGGGACAAAAGGATCCTACTCAGCCATCAAAGTCTCCATCATGGCCATCTCTGGCCAAGGGAGAGACTGAGAAGGGGTTGAAATAACAGTGAGGGGAGTCATCTCAAATGCCTCATTAGAAGGCCTCTTCCCATTCACTTCCTTGGGAGCAAGAGCAGCAGGAGGCCGTGAAGACTAAGACATAGAGGATTTTCCACGAGGACCCTTCCTTCTACCATATAGGTAGGGCCAGGGTCTAGGAGCCATAGTAGGAAGGTTCAATATCCAAATCTTGGCTTTACGCCAAGCAAGCACCATCAACCTTCTTATGCAA
>VDFB02270651.1:489301708-489323620 GCA_007258455.2 Sequoia sempervirens
AATGCGAGTGCGTTATATTTTGCATTGGAAATCCCTGAGCCTTAGCTTTGGTATTTGCCTTGGAATACCAACCCAAAGGCTTGGAGGGCATTCCCAAAGACCAGAGACGTGTTTTTCCAAATTCAACAAATTTTCACATAATCGGGTTTGTGCTCACCATCAAGATTGCATCTGGTTCAATATCAAGAAAATTGAAGACATGGGTAATGTTAGGTTCTTTATTAGCCTAACGCATGTAATTTTTTCACTTTCTAACAATGTTAAGCCTTTCATCCATAATTTCTTTTGTTTGTACATGTCCGCTTTTTCTTCAAAAAGCAAAGCGTTTGTATTTTTCGCTTATAAATTAACCGGGTTCATCTAAATTTGAAATAAATTACACTTTTAGAAACTAGATTCCTTTCTACAATTCTTGAAAAAAAAAAATTTAAAAAAATCTATTAGTTTCAAAAAAATTAGTGGGGGCACGGCCAAAATTATGCTTTTTAGGAAGTGCCCACTTAGAAAATTAATAAAAAATCAAATATTCATTAAAAAATTATCATAAAATATCCAGTCCTTACTACATACTATTATCTAACTTCTGACTGGAGCGATTTTAAAAATACTACAAAAAAGTCCACCATGCTCGGGTCACACAAGAGTTGCTATGTTATGTTTTTCTGACAGAAACAACAGCAATTTGTGTGTGTCCCTCTTTTGAACCCATTAATCTCAACCATTTTCAAAATAAATTAGTATTTTAGAAAGTAGACTCAGAGCATTACGGTCCTTGTTTTTGTTCCATCAAGAAATTTTGAGTGTAGCTATCCTCAATTTCACATCCAAGGTCAGTATTTCTTGATTTCAGAAAAAAAGTGGCCACTTAAGCCCCTTTTTTGGGAACCATCTTGGTGCACTTACCCATAAATCTAACCATGAAAGTGTTGAAATATGCATTATTTGCAGGACTCCAGAAACTATCAAACATATTCTTTTTGAATGTTTTTATGCTCAGGAAATTTGGTACTTATTCTTCCATAAGCTGAAGGTCTGGAATAGCAATGGTAAAATTAATTGGCATGATATTCTATTTTGTAATTTCAAGCTCAAGTTTGATTGTAAGCTATTTTGGTATTTCTTATCCAATGAGATCATGTGGCATTTGTGGAAGGCGAGAAATGATGATAAATTTAAGGGTATCAAGAGGGTACTTATTGAGTCTTGTAAGAGACTCACTTTCTACTCTATTGCTCTACAGGTTTCAACTCTTGTGGAGATCTCAATGGAGAATTTCTTGAAGTCAGTAACTAAAGGTGATGCTAACAATACCAGAGAGGATCTGAGAAGTGGACCTACCTATAGGTTGAGCTTGGAAGAGACCGTGTTGTTCCAACATACATTTGATGAGCTCCAGAGAGAAATTGATGAAGCTGCAAGCCCAGAAAGATAGTGCGGCCCCCAACAGTTGGACCCCCAAGGAGAAACAATGGTGAACCTTGATATTGAAGAAGTCAGCAATGAGGAGAATGTAATCAACACTATGTATTGTTTACGCTGATTTGAATAGCAACAACTTGTGGTGTTAACAACAATTTGTATTGTCTATGCTGGTTTTGAAAACATTTGGTGCTTTTTGGTTTCTTTCTTGCTATGTAGAGTACTGATACAATATATTTCCTGTTATGGAAATGCTTTGATGTTGTACTGATCCTAATGCCAGATAGGAATTTTCATGATATGTAATGGACCTTAAACTATTTTCAATACAAAAAAAAGAAAAGATAGCAGATATTGGAAGTTCATTACATGTCTCATGTATGTGTTAGTATTTTGATTTTGTTTAAGTTGTTCAAGAGCTTGACTAGGTCAACAATATGTTCTACAAGTTCTGTTCTCTTGATGAGATCAGTGTGACATTAGATCTGTCTTGCTGACGGAAGTCATTGGAAAGACATGAACTATTGGAGTGAGTTTTATATCCTGTGCTGATGATTGATCTCTCACCGATGGGTTGGCTTTGGTGGTCATCGCCAAGAGTCTCCACGATGGTACATTTCAATGAATATATTTTTTTTAAAAAAATTGCATTGTTTCATCGCAATTTTGACGAAAACCACCGACAAATCACCGAAAAGCTCCGATGAAGTTGCTATAGTTGCGATGAAGGCTTCATCGTAACTCCTTGCCCAATTCGTTAGAATTTTGATGAAGTCCACTGATGAATCACATAAAAGGTCTGACGAAGGCTTCGTCATAACACCTTGACCATTTCATCATAATTTCAATGAAGGACATCGACGAATCATAGACAAGGTCTGACGAAGTTGCTTAGCTGCGATGAAGGCTTCGTCGTAACTCCTTTCCCATTTCATCGAAATGGTGATGAAATTTTTGTTGATATTCTGACAAACATCCAAGTCATTTTATGATGTTGACGATCAACGAATTTGCGCCGTTATTTTGACGAAAAAATAGCAACGAAATTGTTTTTGTCATTTCATCACTTTTCTGACAAATATTTGTCGAATGACCGACGAACGTTCATCAGAAAATGGAGCCAAATTCAGTAGTGCCAAGCTTTCCCATTCTCCTTAGTAAGGAATCTTAAGAGGTTTCCCAATGATCTATTCACCACTTTAGTTTGTCCATCCGTTTGTGGATGGTATGCTGAACTAAAGGACATATTTTTTCCAAGTTTCTTCCACAAGGTCCTCCAAAAGTGACCAATGAATTTAAAATCCTTGTCAGAAACAATGCTTAAAGGAAATTCATGTATCCTAACAATCTCCTTAAAGAAGAGACCTGCTATATGAGATGCATCATTGGTGCATTTGTAAGGAAGAAAATGTGCCATCTTACTAAATCTATCAACTACCACAAAGATACTATCAAAACCTCTTTGGGTTCTAGGCAACCCCAAGACAAAGTCCATACTTACACACTCCCAAGGCCTATTGGGAATGGGCAGTGGCTGATAGAGTCCTACATTGATGAAGTTCCCTTTGCCCTTTGACATATTGTGCAGCCTTCCACATACCTTCTCACATCCACCTGCAACTTTGGCCAATAGTAAAATCTTCTAACTTGTTCCAAGGTCTTATCAAGGCCAAAGTGACCTCCAAGACTCCCACTGTGTTTCTCCTTTATGATATTCTCCCTCATTGAGAATTTACACACACACAATTGGCTTCCTTTGAAGAGAAAACCATTCTGCAATAAAAAGTCAGAGAATTCACCATGAAAAGAATTCAAATGCTGCTCACAAACATTGTATACCTCCTTGAAATCTGAACCTTCATGATACATATCCTTCAATGCTTCAACCCCCATGCTTTGGACTTGGATCTCTTGCACTACAAGTGCCCTTCTACTGAGATAATATTCCACCTTATTTGCTTGGCCCTTCTTATGCTTTATTGTAAAAATATAGGCTTGCAAAGATTCTACCCACTTCACGTGCCTATGACTGAGTTTCTCCTGTGCATTCAAAAAACTCAAGGCATGATTATCAGTATAAACAACAAATTATTTAGGTAACAAGTAGTGCCTCCACTTTTTGAGGGCTTGGACCATAGCATACAATTTCAAATCATAGGAAGAATACTTCCTCTTTGCTTCATTTAGCCTCTCACTAGAAAATGCAACCGGTCTACCTTCTTGGCTCAAAACAACCCCTATTGCTTGATTGCTAGCATCACACTCTACGGTAAAAACTTTATCAGAATGAGGGAGCACAAGTATAGGTTTTTGTGCTACTCTCATTTTCAGATATTCAAACCCTTTATCATCCTCATTGGTCCAAGAAAACTTACCTTTGTTACCTCCTTTGATGGTGCCTAGGATTGGTGCACAAATTTGGCTAAAGTTCTTGATGAACTTTCTATAAAAGCTTGCAAGTCTATGGAAGCTTCTCACATCTCCCATGGATTTTGGTGTTGGCCAAGTAAGAATAGCATCCACCTTTGAAGGATCCATCTTCAAACTTCCCTTGGAGATGACAAAACCAAGGTAGACTAGTTCTTCCTTCATGAATTCACACTTTTCCATGTTGATCAGCAACTTCTCCTCTTGTAACCTCCTTAGTACCATGTCAAGGTGCTTCAAATGTTCTTATTTAGACATGCTAAACACAAGGATGCCATTTAAATAAACTACAACAAAATTTCCAATGAAAGGTCTCAATACCTCATTCATAAGGCACATAAATGTACTAGGGGAATTTGATAACCCAAAGGGCATCACCAACCACTCATAGAGCCCTTCATTAGTCTTAAAAGTTGTCTTCCATTCATCCCCCTCTCTAATCCTTATCTGATGGTACCCGCTCTTTAGATCAATCTTGGAAAAGTAAGATGCTCCTGATAGACAATCCATGAGGTCCTCCATTCTTGGCATTAGGAACCTATATCTGATTGTGATCCTATTAATGGCTCTTGAATCAGTGCAAAGCCTCCAATTCCCATCCTTCCTTGGTGCTAGGACAGTAGGAACAACACATGGGCTCAAACTCTTCCTCACTAGCCCTCTATCCATTAACTCTTGCACTTTCTTGCAATCTCCTCATTTTGAGCAGGTGTCATCTTGTATGCAGCCTTATTGGGAAATGTAGCCCCTAGAATCAGATCAATATGGTGGCTTATATCCCTAATGGGAGGTAGGGAACTAGGTAATTCATTCACCGTTATGTCCTTGTACCTTTCCAACAACTCTTGGACTTCCTTTGGTGCATCTTCCTTCTTCTTTGTGGGAAGATTTGCTTCACTTTTTGGCTTCATAATCAAGAAGAATCCTCTTCCTCCTCCTTCCTTCAAGGTCTTCATGAAATCCTTCTCACCCACCATCAAAACACTAGGCCCTTCATGCTTTTCCTTGTCTTCTTCTAGGAGAGGTGAAAGGTTGTAAGTCTTCCCATCCTTCACAATGGAGTATGTGTTCTTCTCCCCATCATGCTTGGTCTTCCTATCAAACTACCAAGGCCTACCAAAAATATATAGTTTAATACTTGTACTCAAAATTTTGTTCATTAGATCTCATACATTATAAGTCATTATGTGGATCACTATTGTAACCTTTTTGTGATTGAATAATTTGTGTTATTTTTTATTTTCAGATGTTGGTTGTGGAAACACCTCCAAATGTTACAAGGGTACTGGATATTGGTGTTTCATCTGCTATACACTCCTCGATGGCTCTGATAGAACAGGTATGAGGTAAATTACTAAATTTCAATTTACATTCGTTGTTATAGATGTTAGTTCTGGTGAAAAATCAAACCATTATTGATTCATAGTTTAATTCCTATTTGGATGGTTTATACAAGGCTTGAGCATGCTTGAGCATCGGCATGCAAATATTTCCATCGTGGAGAGCGATCATGAGATGACTGTAAGTGATTATTATGTTAAATATATCTTTTTTTATAATGTAATTTCTATATATTAATTTCTTTACTTCTTATTGTAACAGTTAAAACTTCACCAAGAGCTAAACTATAGGAGGAGTAGCATGAGCACTCCTCGAGCACAACATAAATGAGTGATAGACTTATCGCCATCAGATTGCCAAAAAAAGGGAAAGAATTTATTTCTAGAGCATGGAGAGAAATGAATTTTGATTCCAAAGCCCTTTGTTGTATGCCTAGACATGGCAATTTTGTACATAGTATTGGATATATTTGACATTGTATACCTATATGGCATTCTCGTAAGCCTATATGGCTATTTTGTAACTATATTTTATACTTGTATCGACAATATTGATGTATGCGTACATGGCTATTTGGTTAATACAAATCTTTTTTATCGATGGTGTCCATATTTTCTCTTTTTGACAATGTCAAAAGCATGGCTGCATACATATTAGGAAAAATACTTTTCCTTTTAGATTAGCAATGTGCATGGAAGTTTCAAAAAGTATCCTTGATATTACAAAAAGATATGTGTTTATACCATACCAGCAAAAATATTTTGGGGAAAAAATAGGCAAACCAAAAGTATAAGATTTTTTGAAAAAATCGAGAAAAAGTCTTGAAAAAATAAGGAAAAAATTAGATTTAAAAAAAAAGGTAAAAAAAAGTAGAACAAGAGATAATTTTTTTTTTTTTAAAGGCATTTCCATAGCATAGAGATATAGAGAGAAAATACAATAAAGAGTTTAACTAATAAATTGTAAAAAATAGATTTTTGTAGTTTATATTCATATCATTGATTGCGTTGCATTGCACATCTTTCAAACTCTAAGCATTGCTTCACATTGCATAACTAATAACTAGATGCTAATAGATGACAAAATTTCAATTACAAAGTCAACCTAAGCAGTTATGCAATTACTTCACATTGCATAACTAATAACTAGGAGTAACGCCCAATTGCATTTGCTTGTCATGGCATTCTATGAGACCGCATTTCTTTGAGGCATTTTTTCAAACAATTCACTGCCTTGTCTATACTACCACATTTTTGATACATGTCTACCAAAGCATTTTGTCAAGTAGTTCACTACCTTGTTGGTATGGCTGAAAGCCTGAAACAAGCGCTTTGGAACAAGCTATGGATGCTTGGAAAAAATCTATCAAAAGCATAATAGTAAGCAATATCATAGACAGGGCAGTGAACTCTTTGAAAAAATGCCTCAAAGAAATGAGGTCTCATCGTGATAGAATGCCATGACAATCAAAAGCATTTGATTTTCATGGAATTCCATCACCGTGAGACCTCATTTCTTTGACGCATTTTTTCAAAAAGTTTAGCACCTTGTTGATGCTAACACATTTTTCATACATTTCTATCAAAGCATTTTATCAAACAGTTCATTTCCTTGCTGCCATGGCTAAAAGCCTAAAACAGGTGCTTTCAAACAAGCTATGGATGCTTGGAAAAAATATATCATAGCATAATAGTAAGCAATAGCATAGACAAGGAAATGAACTGTTTGAAAAAAATGCCTCAAAGAAATGTGGTCTCATGGTGATGGAATGCCATGACAAGCAAATTGCTATGGATTGTCATGGCATTCCATCACCATGATACCACATTTATTTGAGGCATTTTTTCAAACAGTTCATTGCCTTGTCTATGCTACCACATTTTTCATACATGTTTACCAAAGCATTTTATCAAATAGTTCACCTCCTTGCTGCTATGGCTAAAAGCCTAAAATAGGTGCTTCCAAACAAGCTATGGATGCTTGGAAAAAATCTGTCAAAGCATAATAATAAGCAATAGCATAGACAAGGCAGCGAATTGTTTGAAAAAAAGCCTCAAAGAAATGTGGTCTCAATGGTGGTGGAATGCCATGACATTCCATAGCAATTTGCTTGTCATGGCATTCGTCATGCCATTCCATCACCATGAAACCACATTTCTTTGAGGCATTTTTTCAAATAGTTCACTGTCTTGTCTATGCTACCAGATTTTTCATACATGTTTACCAAAGCATTTTATCAAACAGTTCACCTCCTTGCTGCTATGGCTAAAATCCTAAAATAGTTGCTTCCAAGCAAGCTATGGATTCTTGGAGAAAATATATCAAAGCATAATAATAAGCAATAGCATAGACAAGGCAACGAACTGTTTGAAAAAAAGCCTCAAAGAAATGTGGTCTCAATGGTGGTGGAATACCATGACAATCCATAGCAATTTTCTTGTCATGGCATTCGTCATGCCATTCCATCACCATGAAACCACATTTCTTTGAGGCATTTTTTCAAACAGTTCACTACCTTGTCTATGCTACCACATTTTTCATACATGTCTACCAAAGCATTTTATCAAACAATTCACTGCCTTGCTGCTATGGCTAAAATCCTAAAAAAATTACTTTCAAGCAAGCTATGGATGGTTGGAAAAAATATATCAAAGCATAATAGTAAGCAACACGCTATGGTCTCATGGTTTTTTTTCACATGAAAATCAACGTGATTTTATTCACATTTTTTTGCAGTTATAAACACTTCTTTTTTTGGAAATTTTGTTGTTTTAAATGAAATTCAAGTTTATGGTGGTTTTTTTGTTTATAGAATGAATGTGATATTATAATCCTAATTCATTCTTCTAGGTTGCATAGATATATATTTTTTTTTTACATATTTTTTGTACCAACGAACCCAAAACGAAATGAACCCCCCTCCAAATTTTTTTGGCCAAACCGGCAAACTGAACCCCTGAACATGAACCTCAAAACCTATTCCAACACTCTTCATTTTTCTTGCACAAACTTTATTGACCACCAATTTATGTTTCCCCTTGACTTTACCCACATTTACTCCCTCAAACCTCTCTTTTTCATTCAAAACACCTATTTTCCCAACTAGGGCATGTCATGCCATAACATACTTTTGACCTCCCCTATCCTTGTAGACCTTTTGAACACATCAAACTCAATAATCTCACCCTATTTCCAACCTATTCTATCTTATTTTCAAGCAATTTCTTTTTTTCACCTCTTTTAGCCTTGCTTTTAAGGGGCCTCAATTTTGAATTTTCAACAGGGGCAGCGTTAGTAATCTCTTCCAATGCCCTTAATAATGCTATTTTCTTATTCCTACTCCCTATTCTACTTACATTAGGCCCATATCACCGAGACACAACCTGAACAATAGGTGGAATGGCCTATTTCGACATCTCAAAACCTTAAGGGATTGATCTGGTTGAACGTAGGTCTGAGCGATTCCGCATATTTGGGTGAGAAAGAGGACCATCCCTAGCGTGAACATTCCTAGTGTGAACATGCCTATTCAGACGCATTGGAACAGTCTGTTTGGTCACACGAGTTGTAGAAAGAAAGTTGCACCACTTTGCAACTTTCCACTACTTCCATTTGACACTTTTTCCATCAACTGAAATCTAGATACCATGAGAAAATGACTCTGAGATAACAACAACTGAGAGAGGTTATTGTAGAGGGGCCCAAAATGATTCCATGGGATTAGATGAGAAGTTTTCTAAGCATCATGGTGTCTGAGTAACCTCATGTTGAAGTTTGCAGCCATTTTTCCCTTTGGACCCTTAAGGGATCGATCTGGTTGAATGTAGGTCAGAGTGATTCCGCATGTTTGGGTGTAAAAAAGGACCATTCCTAGCATTAACATGCCTATTCATACACGTTGGAATAGTCCATTTGGTCACACGAGTTACAAAATGAAAGTTGCACCACTTTGCAACTTTCCATTGCTTCCATTCGACACTTTTTTTATCAACTGAAAAACTAGACACCACAAGAAAACCACTCTAAGATAATGAAAACCAAGATATGTTATTGTAGAGGGGCCCAAAATGATCCCATAGGATTAGATGAGAAGTTTCTAAGTGTCATGGTGTCTGAGTAACCTCATGCTAAAGTTTGTAGCCATTTTTCCCTTTAGACCCTTAAGGGATTGATCCGGTTGACGTAGCTCGGAGCGATTCCACGTGTTTGGGTGTGAAAGAGGACCATGTATAGCATAAAAATTCCTATTCAGATGCATTGGAATAGTCTGCTTGGTCACACGAAGTGTGCAGAACGAAAGTTGCACCACCTTGCAACTTTCCACTACTTCCATTTGACACTTTTTCCATCAACTAAAACTGACACCACGGAAAACCACTTCGAGATAACAAAAACTGAGAGAGGTTATTGTAGAGGGGTCCAATGCAATCCCATAGGATTAGACAAGAAGTTTCTAAGCATGACGATGTCCGAGTAACCTCATACTGAAGTTTGCAACCATTTTTCCCTTTGAACCCTTAAGGGATCGATCCGGTTGAATGTAGCTCGGAGTGAGTTCGCGTGTTTGGGTGTGAAAGAGGACCATGCCTAGTGTAAACGTACCTATTTAGATGCATTGGAATAGTCTATTTGGTTACACGAGTTACATAATGAAAGTTGCACCACTTTTTTAACTTTCTACTGCTTTCATTTGACACTTTTTTCATCAACTAAAAACTGGACACCACGGGAAAAATACTCCGAGATAATAAAAACCAAGAGAGGTTATTATAGAGGGGCCCAACATGATCCCATTGGATCAGATAAGAATTTTCTAAGCGTCACGGTGTCCAAGTAACCTCATGCTGAAGTTTGCAGCCATTTTTCCCTTTAGACCCTTCAGGGATCGATCCGGTTGAACGTAGCTTGGAGCGATTCCGCGTGTTTGGATGTGAAAGAGGACCATGCCTAGCATAAAAATTCCTATTTGGATGCATTGGAATAGTCTGTTTGGTCATGCGAGTTGTAGAACGAAAGTTGCACTACCTTGCAACTTTCCACTGCTTCCATTTGACACTTTTTCCATCAACTGAAAACTAGACACCACGGGAAAACCACTACGAGATAACAAAAACTGAGAGATTTTATTGTAGAGGGGCCCAACACGATCCCATAGGATCAGACGAGAAGTTTCTAAGCATCACGGTGTCCGAGCAACCCCATGCTAAAGTTTGCAGTCATTTCTCCCTTAGGACCCTTAAGGGATCAATCTGGTTGAACGTAGCTCAGAGTGATTCCGTGTGTTTGGGTGTGAAAGAGGACCATGTATAGCGTAAAAATTCCTATTCAAACATGTTGGAACAGTCTATTTGGTCACATGAGTTGCATAAAAAAAGTTGCACTACCTTGCAACTTTCCACTGCTTCCATTTGACACTTTTTCCATCAACTGAAAAACTGGACACCACGAGAAAACCACTCCGAGATAATGAAAACCGATAGAGGTTATTGTAGAGGGGCCCAATGCAATCACATAGGATTAGATGAGAAGTTTCTAAGCATCATGGTGTTTGAGTAATCTCATGCTGAAGTTTGCAGCCATTTTTCCCTTTAGACCCTTAAGGGATCGATCCAGTTGAACAAAGGGTCTATATTGTAAACTTATCCAAACCTTACCAAATCTTAGGGAAGCAATTCTAAGGTGTCAAAACTTCAAAAGCCACAATTAGATCTTAGTTATACCACCGTACAATGGGTAAACCACAAAACCCTCTATTGTAGCCTAAACCCTAGGGGTTTATTGAAAATGATACTTCCAAAGCTAACCACAAGCTAAAAATTACTCAAAAAAATTTGTGATACCATACACAAGCTCAAACAATCATAAAATAACACTTCCCTACACAAAAACACATTTTGACTCTTCAAAACCACCATTTTTCTTAAAGAAAACTCACTTTTACACACATGGGTTTCACACCCATCTCACTTTCAGACCTCCCCAACACTAACACATCATTCCCACACCTTAATAATGTTAGTGCAGACCCATTCCTCAAGTTACAGAGGCTATAGAAAGAGGAATGGGTCAAAAATCCATTTTTATTGACTCAAAACCTTCAAATGTACAAGTTCAGGCCGGTTTTAGTAAATTGATGATATTCTACTCCTTATTTTCCTTGATGAAAAAAACCTACTGAATGGTGCTCCTGCACCAATCATACATTGACCTTCTTGTCCCTTCGAAAGTTTGGACCACATCCATTACCTCCACATAAAACTCGACATCTTTGGTCTTCTTGGTTCTCATGCCTTGATATGGTTATGCAAATGAAAATGAAGCAAAGTAATCATCTCCTTCTCCACTGGCTGGAATAATGCATGCTTAATGTTTTGATACATGATATCATCTCTCTCATCTACTCTCATGGTTGAATATAAAAATCTAGTATGGCGGGTCTCTAGAGTTCCAGTCATCTTTCTTCCTCTTCCACCAAATGTTGGCCTGATCCACACGTCTGCCAGTCTAATTGACTTTGTTTTTAAAAGCTAAAGTTTCTCCTGAGTCACCAGTGTTGCTCTGTCTACCTTTTCAGACTCTTTCATTGCTATAGATTATCTCTGGGATTTAATAATTTGTACCACATGTGGTTGATGTGCTTTGAATCCTTGCATCCAAAGGAAATTTCCTCAACATAAATACTCTCTCAAGGTTAACAATCATACATTAACCTTCTTTCCCCTCTTAAATTTTGGACCACATCCATTATCTCCACATAAAACTCGACATCCTTGGTCTTCTTGGTTCCCACACCTTGATATGGTTATGCAAATGAAAATGAAGCAAAGTAATCACCTCCTTCTCTGCTAGTTGGAAGAATGCATGCTTAATGTTTTGATACATGATACCAACTCTCTCTTCTGCTCTCATGGTTGAATATCAAAATCTAGTATGGTGGGCCTCCAGAGTTCCAGTCATCTTTCTTCCTCTTCCACCAAATGTTGGCCTGATCCACACATCTTCTAGCCTAATTAGCTTTGTTTTTTTAAAACTAAAGTTTCTCCTGAGTCACCAATGTAGCTCTCTCTGCCTTTTCAGACTCTTTCATTGCTACAAATTGTCTTTGGGATTTAATCATCTGTACCACATGGTTGATGTGCTTTGAATCATCAGTAATAGTCTTCAAAATTGGCTGCTAGTACAAGTTCATTATGCTTTCATAATACTTTATAACCATGGAATTCAGCCATTCCTTGATGCCATCAAGTGAAGATTGAGGAATGGTGTCAATGTGGAGTACATCCCGCTTGAAGTCTTTGAAAGAAATAGCCATATCAAATTCCTTTTTCCCAAGTCCTACTCTCTCAAGGTAACAATCTCAATCTCACTAATAGCGATTACTAAGAAAGGTAATTCCACCAACTCTACCAAACAATTTACCATAACAATAATAAAAGAAGAGGCTTTGAAAGGAACTCCATGAAAACCAAGCTCTCTAATGGCTTAGATGAGGCTGCTCCCATAGCTCTCTTACTCGCTTGAAAAATCCTTGAAACTCTATATTGATTTTATATTTCCTGTCCCTCTCTTGTTGTTCTTCTTCAATTTCATCAAGATCATACATTGACCTTCTTGACCCTCCTAAAGTTTGGGCCACATCCATTACCTCCACATAAAACTAGACATCCTTGGTCTTCTTGGTTCCCATGCCTTGATATGGTTATGCAAATGAAAATGAAGCAAAGTAATCACCTCCTTCTTCACTAGCTGGAAGAATGCATGCTTAATGTTTTGATACATGATATCAACTCTCTCTTCTGCTCTCATGGTTGAATATCAAAATATAGTATGGTTGGCCTCTAGAGTTCCATTCATCTTTCTTCCTCTTCCACCAAATGTTGGCCTGATCCACACATCTTCTAGCCTAATTAGCTTTTTTAAAAAAAAAATAAAGTTTCTCCTGAGTCACCAATGTAGCTCTCTCTGCCTTTTCAGACTCTTTCATTGCTAAAAATTGTCTTTGGGATTTAATAATTTGTACCACATGGTTGATGTGCTTTGAATCATCAATAATAGTCTTCAAAATTGGCTACTAGTACAAGTTCATTTTGCTTTCATAATACTTTATAACCATGGAGTTCAGCCATTCCTTGATGCCATCAAGTGAAGATTGAGGAATGGCGTCAATGTGGAGTACATCCCGCTTGAAGTCTTTGAAAGAAATAGCCATATCAAATTCCTTTTGCCCAAGTCCTACTCTCTCAAGGTTAACAATCTCAATCTCACTAATAGCGATTACTAAGAAAGGTAATTCCACCAACTCTACCAAACAATTTACCATAACAATAATAAAAGAAGAGGCTTTGAAAGGAACTCCATGAAAACCAAGCTCTCCAATGGCTTAGATGAGGTTCCTCCCATAGCTCTCTTACTCACTTGACAAATCCTTGAAACTCTATATTGATTTTATATTTCCTATCCCTCTCTTGTTTTTCTTCCTCAATTTTATCAAGATCATACATTGACCTTCTTGACCCTCCTAAAGTTTGGACCACATCCATTACCTCCACATAAAACTAGACATCCTTGGTCTTCTTGGTTCCCATGCCTTGATATGCTTATGCAAATGAAAATGAAGCAAAGTAATCATCTCCTTCTCCATTGGTTGGATGAATGCATGCTTAATGTTTTGATACATGATATCAACTCTCTCTTCTACTCTCATGGTTCAATACCAAAATCTAGTATGGTGGGCCTCTAGAGTTCCAGTCATCTTTCTTCCTCTTCCACCAAATGCTAGCCCGATCCAAACGTTTGCTAGCCCAATTGACTTTTTTTTTGAAAGTTGAATGGTGCAGGGGCACCCACACCTCACCCTCAATTTGTGATTGTTGGATGGTAAATTGGGAGGATAGTTGGTAAATGTTAGTATGTTGAGGTCTTTTTGTCCTGAATAAGGTCTAATAGACCAATCTTTTATGTACTTTGGGAATTAGTAGGTTAGGGTGGACAAATGTGCAAAAGAACTCTTGAATTAAATAATTGTTGATATTGCCATAAAGGAAGATTATGTAAAAAGTAGGTGGGAGTGTAGAGAAAGAGTCTAAAATTCATGTTATAAGGGTGTCTAAGTGGTCCTAGGCCTTTAGAATAATAAATTTGCATGATAAAGCTTATTAAGCAAAACCATTGTTAAATACTAGTATTTGTATGCTTAATAAGGGTTTGGTGGTTCAATGGTAGTTATGGGAATTTAAGGGAGATGATTCTCATTTGAAATTTATTAAAAACATCATTCAAGCCTGAATGGGGGTTCAATCAATAGTTTTTTTGAAGATTGGTGCTCTTCACAACTTCTAAAACTGTGGAATTTCAACATTTTGCTGAGTTCTTTAGTTTCTTTTCTCTGTGTACGGCCTAGTACAGGCCTCTTATGAATAGAAATTCATGAAAAATTGTGGTGGTAGGTTTTAACCTAGTTTTAAATATATTTTAATACACCTTTAGTTGTTTTAGTGAAAGGAAAATCCATTTTTCTTTATTCAGCCTATACAGACCATCATGGTCTGAGTTTACTTTAATTTTTGTGATGGAGCCCTTCCTCCTACTGTGGTGAATTGTGACTCAGAGGAAAGGTTTACAATGTTTTTTTTTCAATTTTCCTTAACTCTTTTAATAATGGCAAGGCATTTATAGGGCTGGTGATGTTGTTTTAGGCCGAGAATTTGAGATTTTGGCTTGAAATGGAGGAACCAAAGTGATGTTTTTGAGATCTATTGAGTCTAAAGGCTAGGTGAAGGTTTATTATGTGTGTACAGACCCTAAAAAACTTGTTTGATGCTTTGGTGAGGTTTGGAAGGCCTTGGAGTTGTGAGATGCTAAAAACCCTAGGTATTTGTTAAGAAATTGAGGGTTTTAAGAAATTATGGCTTAGAGGTTGAGTGCTTTTCTAAAACCTATGGAGTTGGGAGTTTTGTGACCTATTTGATGACTGTTCAAGAGCTTGTGGGGTTAGAAGAAGTTTAAAGAGCAGTTTGTTTGTAAAACAAGGCTAATTTTGTAGCCTTTTTGCAGGGCAGTTTGAAGGATCTCCAAGAAATTGCAAAGAAACCTTGTATTTCTAGCTTGGGAATGGTGTTGGGGGTTTAATTAGATGCTATATTGATGATGAGATGGTCCTTGAGAGGTATTCTCTAAAATTTAAGCAAATTTTTTGAGTTTGGAAGCCTTTTTGTTGGTAGTTGTTCCAAGATGGCCAAATGAAATAACAAAGGTTGTTGATTTACTAAAATCTGATTTGTTTGAGTCTTCTCCACCTTTACTCTGCATCACTAAAGTTTCTCCCAAGTCACCAGTGTATCTCTCTCTGCCTTTTCAGACTCTTTCATTGCTATAGATCATCTCTGGGATTTAATCATGTGTACCACATGGTTGATGTGCTTTGAATCCTTGCATCTAAAGGAAATTTCATCAACATAAATATTGCTACTCTCTGAAGGTTAACAATCTCAATCTCACTAATAGTACATTTAAAACCATATTCAAATATTTTGCTTCAAAAGGCTAAAAATTCAAATATTGACTTAAATAGCCTTTACAAATGATTCTACATCTTTCCAATCATGCCTAACTGTTCTTTTTGTAACTAACATGACTTATTACATTATAAACTAATTCTGGATGTGTTATGGCCTTATTCAATTGACAAAACTCAAAACACAAAACTAACTTAAAAGATTTCTGTGAACCAAATTTGCTCAATAACCTTGGTGCCCCTACACCAAATTTCATTATTTCAGTAAATGTCATTACAATTAAATCCCATTACAATGCGTTAGGTACTCTGTTTTCACAGATATTTTACAATGTCACTCATACATTCAAGATTCTCTTATAATGTCTACATCATAGGTTCTCATTTAGAGGTTAACTTTAAATGAGAAACTTGACATTCCCTCACAAAGCTTCGTACACTCTTTTATAATGGCTTGAAATCAAAATTGATATTTGTCAAGATCATCAAAATAAGGTAGTTGCATTGATTTTTTGGCTGAGATTCTCTTTGATGGCTCCAAAATCAGCATTTTCTGCAAGGAGAGACCAATCAATTTTTACTAGTTAGTTTAGTTATAGATAGGAAAAGTAAAAGAATAAAAAGAAATAGATCATGTCCAAAATGGAAATGAAATGAAAATAGATGGAAGGCACTTATAGATAGGCATGGAAGTCTCTCAACTTAGTCGCTCCTGCTCATACATCCTCACTCCGAGTTCCAAGATACCTATTGCACACAACACCTCTCATGAATCTAGAATATCTTGAAATTCGAGATGCTCCTATAATGTCTACATCATAGGTGCGCATGATAAGGTTAACTTCAAATGAATAACTTGAAATTCCCTCACCAATATTTGGACACACTTTTGTAATGGCTAAAAATCATAATTGAGATTTGTCAAGATCATCAAAATAGGGATGTTGCATTGCTTTTATGCCTGAGATTCTCTTGGATGGCTCATAAATCTACATTTTTTGCAAGGGGACACCATTCAATGTTTACTAGGTTACTTACAGATACACAAAGTAAAATAAGACATGATAGCATTGGCATCAAACAAATTAACGTGGATACAAGTATAAATTAAGAAGAACCATTGTGCATATACTTACAAATTAATCTAATGAACCATCCGGATCTGCTCTACTCTTTATTGTGTCAGGTATTGCTTCATGGTCAGACTCACGAACCTTCCACAAGGTCTTGTTCAAAGGTCTACCCCCATATTTTCTCAAACAAACATTGGATGCCACAACAGGGTTTGAGTAATGAAGAATCTTACGGTGCGTGTCAAAGTCCTCAAATAGCCAATGTTTAACACTCTTATGTGGGTACCTTCTAAGCCATGTTCTAGTAACAACAACTGAGCCTGTAGGGTATTCGATGTTTTCTCCATCTATAACTGGGGCTTACAATTTCTTTTTGGCCTCAACACAACAACACAAGTAATATTTCGTTCCCTCTTTGTTTTCTTCATCTGCAATAACTGCATAAACATGCTCTGCATTGATATGTGCATAAAATCACTTGAAATTAGTCAACATTACGAATACAGTACAAAGTAAAATAACAATATGGAATTTCAAAAACTAAGCAAGTAGATATATTACCTAGTTGAACTAGATCTGATATGTGGTCAAAGTCGACCGATGATTCCATCTGTATTAGTTCCAATGCCGTCGGAGGGCAATATGTGTGAAGTGGGGTAAGATAACTTGTCAACCATTTTTCAACCCACTCCCCTAACTCACAATCATTCCAAGCTTGCATTGTACATGAAGAACAAAAGCATGCCATCTTATGTGTATTGATACTCCATGAACCTACATTTGAGCTAAGGAAAGAGTGTAGCTCACTCAATCCTATTAGTGTACAACAATCCTCATATGGTGCAATGTTAGTATCATCCATCAACCAAAAAAATATATGAACTGAAGACGTACCTTCATTACCTGGACCCATCAAAGCATTACACCACTCAACGATTGAACTTGCATCTGTCAACTTTGCACTGTCTTTATACTTTAACTCTTCTCATGCTAATGCTCTTTTAACGCATGCTCTTGCACCATCATGCTCCCCCTTTCCATGCTTGGCCTCACAAAAGTTCCACATATGCTAAAAACCTATAGTGAGATGCATCCTACACAACCAGTAGAACATGCGCGGGTTCTTGAACTGTGTTGCACAATTATCTGACCATATTATATGCCGATTGTATGCTATGCCCCTCTGAGCCAAATCACTATAGAACATCTGGAATCAACCTTGCATGGAATATAGAGAATGTGTGTGATCATCACTAATATAAAAGTGATACCCCCTCAATACCTTCCTTTGGTCCTTTGTACTATCAGCTGCATGAATGAATGCTATGTGCACAAATATCAAAACCTGTGTGGAGTTGTATTACTGTGACTGTACCTCACACTGTGGCTGTAGAGTGTAGTTCTCTGCAAAGTCAACCACTGATACTATGATGCCAACTGGAAATGTGTCCTTGCATAGATTGAATTGCATGTCCAACCATCAAGCTCTATGGGTATGCCTTGCATACTCATACACTAGATTCTCATGAAAGATGGACATAAAATGATACACTAGAATCTTCTCAATAACCAAATCACACCTTTTTGCTTGATACCCATCTTTTGTAGTGTATGCCACTATTTTATACTTCCCGAAATCTACTAGTTTATGTCCCACCTCATTTTTGCTTTCCATATGTTGACATACTGGCATTCGTTGCAAGCCACCTTAACGCTCACATGAACCATCCAAGCATTCTGTCTTGTAGAATATTTGGCCATCCTCTATTTGACATAATTTTTTTGATAAGAACTCTCTTGAACATTTTGGTGGGGCTTCTATGCCACAATCCTGTGAAACATCATTAGTATGCAAATCTAAACATATAGTGTAAGTGTGGAAAATGTAAACTAAATACAATTAAATACACCTCTTAATGAAACATTGTATCAAGATTAAACATGAATTAAACTAATTTAAAACATAGAAAATCTTGAAAGCGTCTCATTGTCTCCTATCTCCAAAGATTTATCAAATTACAGAAGCTCTCAGATTTGTAAGCACCGTAACTGTTTAAAATTCCTATCTAGAGAATGGAATGGATGTTAAATGCAATGATGTGATGATTGCTAATGAATTCGAGATGATATGGTGCTACTGTAAATGAAGCCTGATGGATGAAAGCTACAGTAAAAAGAAACTATGCTGCTGTTGTGATATGAAATCTACTGATGCCATGATGTTATGATGATACTAAAAATTCTAATGCTAAATGATTGCTTGGTTGCTTGAGTACTAACTCCTGCAGAGTAAGTTTTCATAAAGGATGATGATTCTCAGATGATTTTGATGCTTCAGAAGGCTGCATATATAGATTTTCGGCAGCACATTTGCATAGGGATAACACAACAGAGGCTGAGATTCAATCTAGAGATTTGAATGGTATGAGATGAGAAGGTGGAGTTGATCATGGAGGATTGTTCCTCCCCATGCAAACACTAGGCAAGATGAGAGGAAAGATTTGAGGCAGAAGATTGAGAGGATTTCTTGCAGGTTTGTCCCTGAGGCTCTTCCCGTGAATGACAGTTAAATTAATTAGATTTGAAAAATATAATTTTATTGGTGAGTGAATAGAGGGATTTGATTTATGCATTATTTAAATATTTTTGATTTATTTAAATTCAGCAAAAGAGGAATAAATATTTTAATAAAATAAACTATAGAAGTTTGTTTATTAAATTAAATAGAAGAAAAGAAGTATGATGTAATAATTAAATATTGCCAACTATTGAAGCTGTGTATTTAATTTTAGGATAGAATTGATGGATAAAGTATAGAAGAAATAATAATGATAATAATTAAATAAAACAAAGTATTTAATTTTGTTTATTTAATTAAGAGGAAAATATGATAAGATAGAAGAACTAATAGTGAACTTAATATAAATAAATATTTCTATTTATTTATTAAGTAGATGAATTTAAGATTAATTAATCAAATAAATCGTATTTAATTAATTAGATTCTCCAGACCATTCTCAGGTTTCTACATATAGAACAATAAACATCATAATGGTTAGCAAATTCAATATGTAGTCTATAGCAACAAGTAGTGCGTGTGTGATTTGTCTTGACATAAAAAGGTTTAAGCATTTCAAAAAATATTTGAGAAATACTAATTTGAGGATAAGCATTTTGAAATTTATGAAAAAATTGGGTTTGAGTCGTATCCAAAAAATTCTTTGGATGTGGCTCATGGTTCTGACTACCGATTCTCCTTCTTATGGCATCCCTTTGATTCAGAGATGGCCTTGTATTATTCTTCCAATAATCTTCAATTAGTGTTCTCAATGCTTCAACAACTTTTTTATCTTTATGTGGTAGTCTTCCTGAGAATGCCCATAATTCATTTGAATCAGTGCCCTCAATTCTTTGCCACCTTTGAACGCTTTTGATAAATTTTTTCTACTAATTCTCATTTGTTCACTTGTCTTTTTAATGAGACGAGATCTCTTTGTTTGATAGCTTACCAAAGTCGATGTAATGACACGTCGGGTGACATTATTATCCTTTGAGTGTGAGGTCTTACCAACACTCTCATAAGTATCCATTAAATTCTTCACAATAGTGTTTTCACTTGATGCATTCGATGTTCTCAACCCAAGAGTCTTCATGATGTTTATGTATTTTAAACCCCACATCATTTGAACAAATAGTTGACATCTTCCGGTCTCATTTAGCCTTTCAAAGAACATTTGCCAAATCTTATCAGCACATCTTCTACAAGTGCGTTATGGAATCTTACCTTCCAAGTGCTACAAAAAATCCTCATCAATATTAATAAAAAACTTTGGCTTTCTACGTAAAATTCTAGGTGGTGTTCTCTTATGTACATACATCTCAACATTAGCAATTTCATCAATATTTAATTGAGGTGGGCTAGATTGCGTACCTTCGACCGAGGGTGGAATAGAATACATACTTTGAGGTTCACCTGGGGATGATGGCATACCTTGTTCATCAAATCTGAGTGATGATGTACTCTTAACTTCAGATGTGGTGGCTGGTGTCCAACCATACTCACTTATGGTAGATGGTGTCCTTCCCATATTCGCTTGTGCTTAATGGTGTCCCTTCGTATTCACTTGTGGTAGAGGGTGTGTCTCCAACTACGGTATCTGCATCTCCCCTAGCACGACTCTTTTGCATTTGTGCCCTTTGTGCTGCCAATTTCTTTTCTCTTTTTGACGGTTGAGGTTCCTTTTCAACTGGCTTATTTTCATCAATCGTTCCCAATTTTTTCTTTTCACGATATTCCGTCATCCATTTTTTCTCTTTATCTCTGAAGGCTTGGAGCCAGGATCATCTATTATTTTTTTCCTTTTAACAATTTGTTTCTTCATCATGACGAATAATTTTACCTGTGTAAAAAGTGCTAAGTCAAGTCAAATTAACTAATAGCGAAGGGTTGTAAAAGTCTATTAAAGAGGGAGACCAATGGTCACCTCTTTCAAATGTTAGTTTTCAAAGTTGAAGTGGTTTTTTTTAAGAGGGAAACATTATAAAAGGTCATGATAAACTTGAATGGAGGATGATCTTGGATTGTGCATCAAACCAAATGAGGAAATGTTGAGTTTTCTTTAACAAAATTGGAGCTTTCGGGTGACCTGAAATTGAGTTTCGAAAGTTGGGAAGCATTATTTTATGTTAGATTGAGCATGAGCAGGGTATATTAGGCTTGTTTCAACAATTTTCAAGTTTTGGAGTGTTTGGCAAGTGCTAATTTCAATAAAACATAGGGTTTCTAAGCCTAGGGAGAGGGTTTTATGGTTTGGGTGGTAAATGATTGAATCTCTATAATCTAATGCTATAATTTGAAGTTTTGATAGATATAAAGTGCTACCCCAAGGTTTCAGGAGATTTGGACAAGTTTTGAAGGTAGTCCCTTTGTAAAAGTGGGCTAATTTGTGCAGTTTGGTACAAAACAAGCATTAGTGATTGTTAGATATGTTGAAAGGCTCTGTAATGGGTAAAATAAAGGTGTCTAAATGGTCCTAGGTCTGTAGAACAACAAATTTGCATAATGAAGCTTATTAAGCAAACCATTGCTAATACTAGTACTTTTAGGCTTAATGAAGGTTTGGTGGTTCAAGGGTGGTT